>VWZD01013099.1:1079277-1305265 GCA_013396695.1 Sakesphorus luctuosus
CGCACGGCAGGTGGAGGGGCCAGCGGACAAGGATGCGTGTCTTCCCGTGGGGATTTTGGCTGCTGTGTGTCGCCTCCGCCCCGGCTCGCGGTGACAGCGGCAGCAAGGCGAGGAGCTGCGCCGAGGTCCGGCAGCTGTATGGGGCCAAGGGCTTCAGCCTCAGCGGCGTGCCCCAGGCCGAGATCTCCGGTGAGTCCCGCGGAGGGGTGTGCGGGGGGCGGCCGAAGGCGCGGTGCCGCCGCCCGGGGCATCCCCGCACGGCTCGGGGTGCCGCAGGGCGCGGGGGCGCTCCCGCCCGCCGCTGGGGTTTGTCTCGGGTCGTGGGCGGCGAGAAGTCGGACCCGAGAGGTTCCCCCGAGGGCCGGGCTCCCCTCGCCCTTTGCAGCACCCCCGGGCTGGAAGGGGTCTCTCCCCGGCGGTGGCGGTGCGAAGGGAGCCGTGAGAGGGGGTGGTCGCACCAAGTGTTCAGTGGTGGTTCTTTCTGTTTTCCCTCATTGTCTCGTTGTTTCTGTTTTGAGTACGATTGAAACGGTTTCAGCGTTTTGGTCTAGAAATTGGGATAATGAGACTATAATGGGTTTTGGTGTCGGAGCTGGAAAATGCCACAAGGTTATGAGAGAGGAACTAATTTCTTTTAGTCTTCCTCTGGATAGAAGACAAACGTATAAACGGTATTTGTCACTTGATGGAAACGAAGCAGGAATAAAATGACTGTGTCAAACATGTGAAGTGCAGAGGAAACCCGTGCAACATGCAGCCATGTGTCTTCTTGCCTTCGTTCTGGCTGTGAACAAATCTTGATTTCGTCCTCTTTGTAGAAACCACTGAAATAGCAAAGAATATTCAAGGTCTGGTTTATGTTGGGTTTGTGGGTTTTTTCTTTTTTTTTTTTTCTGAAAGCTTGGGGAAAATATGCTGATGTATTGTAAGGTGGGTTTTTTTTAAATTCTTATCTAAGTTTTGATACACTAACTTGTGACCCATATCCGAGAGCTTTTTCCTCACTTGTGGGAGCTTCCTCCTTCAGACAAAGCATAAAACATGCAGGCGTACGTGCCAGAGCCAACCTACAGGGACACCCCAGTAAAACAGCAGTTTGTAGTGCACATCTAAGCTACAGAATGCCTTATGTTGAATATTTCATTGGGTAGTTTTTCAGAGAAACCAATTTGTTATCTGACCAATGAATGGAAGAGGCTGAACTATATACGTGTTTCGTAAATGTGAACAAATTAATACTTTCTTTGTCAAGTTACAACCGTGAGTAAATTTCCAAAGTGAAATGAGCAGTCCTTGAAGTTTAAACAGCGAGGAGTTTCAAAATCATTTGAACATCACTATTAATAGAATATTAATTCTGTTGAGCAAGAAAGTGGCTTTTTATAAATTTGCATCTAATTATTACAAATCTGAATACATTAGCAGTTGTGTTTCAAGTGGAAAGTTGTTGGAAGAGGAGATGTTTACAAACACTCGTGGAGGTGGCTGTAGCGCTGTACACAGGGATAGTACTACAGGGGCAGTCACCGAGGCTGGCAGGAGCTGTGCTTACAAATACCACTTATCCTTACAAGTATCGCATATCGCAGGTTAGCAGAGAGTAAAACATCTTGTGTCTGCGCGATGTTGAGGTTCAAAAAGCGACAAGACATGGATTTTTAGGAACCAGGAGTTTTGTTTCCTGCTGTTTGTTGCTACAAGTGAATATGCTGGCAGTCTCAAGCATTAGTAGTTAAAATTGTAGGCATCAAACTGGGTATCTCTGGCTGTTACTGTAAACAGCGAAACTCTATAGATAAATGCCATAAAAACTTGAGGAATACCACATGCAAAGTACTATGAAGAAGTACTTCTTGGGGGGAAGAAGGTTCTACACATAAATCTGCTGCTGATATTAGCTGGGTACTTAAAACAGCCAACGGACTGAATGATTTTCATTGGTAATTACCGTGCTTTCCTCCTGACTGATATGTAGTCAGGGATGCGCTTTCCTGTTACTGTAGTACTTACCCTATGCAGTTAAAACATCAATGTATGTTGCTACTAACCTCTGAAATGTCCTGATAAAGTAGCGTTGTGTATTGTGTGTGCTTTTTATGTTGTGCAGGTTAGTGCAAAGGTTGGTGCCAGTTTTGTTGTCTCCAGAAACAAGTCTCAAGACCGTCCTGTGGTATCTCCACATGTACTAACTACAGGATCATACAGTTTATAATTCCACATTTTGTCCAGATAGCCTTTGCTTCAGTCTGGTTTCATTGGCACTAGTTCAGCTTGCTGACCGTGGGGGTTGTCATCTGCATGAAGCCTTGTCAGGGTATGGCTGACTGACACCAGTGAATGCAAACACATGGACACAGGTGAGGTGGGGGCAGGTTTTCCTGATGTGTCTCAAGTGAAAGGATGAAAGGAAATGGCCTTAGGCTACACCAAAGAGGTTCATATTAGATACTAGAAAAAAAATTTCACTGAAAGAGTAGTCAGGCATTGGAATAAGTTCTCCTGGGAGGTGGTGGAATCACCATCTCTGGAAGTGTTGAAGAGGTGTCTGGATGTGGTACTTGGGCATATGGATAAGAGGGGGTTATGGTGGTGCTGGGTTGGTGATTGGACTAGATAATGTTGAAGGTCTCTTCCAACCTTGATGATCCTGTGACAGAACAACTTTTGACTAAGTTAAGAGATGCTGATGAAGTAGGTTCAGCATTATCTCCAGTTGGATCTGTGTAAAGATTTCCTGATGCTGGCCCTCTCCATGTCATCAGAGAGGTTTGAGAGCTACCCCATCAACCATGTTTTTATCCTGTTTCTGAGCAATCTGGAGGCAAAAGCCCTTCACTTTCTCCTTCTCCAAAGGGACTTTGCTGTTCCTTCTTTCCATTGCTTGCCCTGAAACAAAGGGTAACACTGATGTTTTAGCCCCATGGCCTTGCCCCTAAAGTGGTACTGCCAAGCTCAGCTGACCTTGCTCCTGTCTGCTTTGAACTGGCTCCAGGCACTGCTTGGTGTGTGTTGCTGTCACACCAGCCTGACACCAGGAGCCAAACCACACACTGCCTGCACCCCAGAGCATGGCTGCAAAAGGAGTTCAGTGAGCTCCCATGATGCAGACTCTGACTCAGGCTGAGATGACTGTGTTTGTATTGGTTTTAGAACACTTACTGCACACTTTACATCTTCTAATCTGTATTCTTTGTTTTGATTTAAGAGGATTATGAATAATCTAAAGCCTCCACAGCTCACCAGGAGGTAGTCCCTGCTTGTGGCTGTACAGATCAGCTGCAGAAGCAGTCACACAGTTATTAGCTGGCTAATAGATAATCATCTGATTCAGGAATAGACTCTTGGTTTACCAGATTTCTCATGAACCACACAGACAGGGTTTCCTGTTTTTTTGCTAGTGTTGTACAATGCATGTAACATGTCCAAGACTTTAAACGTGTCAAGTGCTGTTATTAAGTGTGTTTAGGGAATACACAAGGTGTTATATCTCAGTACTTAGAAGTCAATGGCAAAACTCCCAAACATGAAAGCAGTGTGTGCTCATGTTAGCAACGCTGACAGATAGCCATGCCCCCAGAGTCTTGGGTGAAGATCTGCCTAGAAGAAAGTTTCCGATGCTGGGGAGAAAGTTCCTTACTCCTTGAGTTTGGGAAAGTTACAACACTTGCTTCCATAAGATGTACTAACTTCAGCAAAGTTTTCCTGTGTGTTGGAGAATGTTCCTGCTCTTGGGCTGGATGACCCACATCCCCTTTCTGTGATTGCTACAAAATGTGGGAAACCAGTTTGACAACTTCCACTTGTTCTGTTTCCTCTCAAGTCTTCTGGAGGTAGCAAGCCTTGGTTCCTACTGTCTGATGTTCTTGCCATCCAGACACCATCACCCCATTGCATGTCCCTTCCTCTGGTGACCGAGGGAGCGAAGTGCCTGCTCTAGGTGTGCTTCTTAGTGCCTGTGGTAAGGGCTGGTCATCTTGGGCTCACAGTGTGGTTTGTGATAGAAGACAGTGACCCTACAGGAGGAAATATTGTGCTTTGGGGAAGATATCCACCTTTCTCTGCCTTGATGGAGGGTGTCCTGGCATTGCTGATGTTGGATGGGTGAGTGCTCCCCAGGGTCTGGAGCAGAGGTAGTTCTTGCATGGACAGGAGAAGACGTGAATGTTGTGATTTAATGTGGATGTGCTTGGCCCTTGCTCGCTGTTTGGGCAGGATTTCTGCTTTGGTTTGTTTATTCCTGAGATTAATCCTTCCTAGACTTGGCTTTCTGCTAAATTGAGGGTGTTGACATGGGCAATGGGTGCAGTGCAGTGAAAGAAGAGGAGGGTACAGAAAAAAGCCAGCTGGATTTTGCCAGGCCATGTTGGTGCCCATCTAGTCACACATCTCAAATGGATCCTTCCCTGGCTCCTTAGCTGAGAGAAATCATAACAATTTTTTTTAGTCCTGTAGTCCTTTTAGGCTGTATAATTTGCTTTTGTAATGAAAACATTGTCAAGTGTATGTGTTGGAGCCATTTGGAGAAGTGTTATCTAAGTAGAGAACAGGTCTGGTGACAGAATGGGACTTGGCAAGGCTCTTGGAGTCTGAAGGGGGTGATGGAACCCCATCTTGGAGGGCATTTCAGCTGCTGGAAGTTGCAAAGTGGGGCAAAACCTACATCTGTGGTCTGAAACATAAAATCTGGGGTTCCTCCACTCCCAAGGAAAGATCTTTACCCTTCATTGAAAAGGCACGCACTGTTAATCCAGCACTTTTTGAGGTGATTGTTGTTACATTTGGTTTGTAGTTACTCAAGGCAGAGGGATTTCTCGAGGTGTAGCTGCTCCATGGTGAACTCCCAGATGAAATATCAACCCGTTTATGCAAATGAATTTGTTAGGGACAAATCGGAATGGCCTTTGTATCCTGCTGGGTTTAGAGTGCTATTTCTGATGAGGCAAAACACAGGGAATTGTGCCTTTTCCTCCATCTGGCAAGTGTTTTGGTGTGAATGTCAGAGAAGGCCATGCCTGAACCATGGATCTCTGTTTCTGTTTGACTTAAAATATACACAGAAATTTGCATACTTTACACTTTGTGATGCTGTGTTGATTTGTGACTGCACAATGTGTGCGTACAGAACAATTATGGAAATTGGATTTATGGAGAAAAATGGGCTCCCTCTAGCGGTTCGTTCCGGCGCCCTCGCATTCCCACGCCCACCGGAGCATGGCAGGGATCTGGGAGGCTTTGTGCTGAGTTCTGGAGAGTTTTATGGTGTTGACGTTATTTTTAAGAGAATCTGCCTTTCTGTCACTCTGATATGGATGACTAAGCTTTCACCACGTACTTATCCTTATCAGCTGTGTCTGACAAAACTATTTCAACGGCTTCTTTTGTTGGTGAAGCAAAAGGCTGATATTTCTTTTTCATAAAAATTTGCACGGATGTGTAGCTGGAGACACCCACCAGCACCGCTGTGTGAAACTGCAGAGCTCACCTCATCTCCTCTTTTCCTGTTCTTGCCCTGCAAGTGCCCTGTTTTGTTTAAGAACACATGTCAGTCAATCTCTGGATTCGCCGGATGGGTTTGATAGGAGATGTGTGGGTTTTGGCAGCCACTGTGAAACAGTTGGTTTAGTGTTCTGTAGCTTTCAGTACAATTGTCTCACATTGAGGGGACTGGATAGATATATTCCTCTGGGTGATTTCAATCATTAAGTGTGCTTTGACTTAGCCAAAGGCATGGAGTGAGTGGCTAACTTAGTTATCAAAAATGTATATTTAAAGCCAAAGCTTTTATTTACCTCATAGGTCACAACAATGATAACTGAAAACAGAGGCCCTGGAGCACCTACCCATGAGCAGCAGCTGAGAACAGGCTCTGTGCCCTGCCACCCCTGCCCATTGGACTGGGAGTGGGGCTTGAGTATCATCTATTTTTATTACAGCATCAAATTGCATTAAGCACAGTATGGCAAGAGAAGGCAGGATAAAAGGATGGCCTCAGCCTCAGAGAGCTGTTGGTCTGAGCAATATCCTGACCCTGCTGTCTGCAGTAGTTTCAGCCCTGTGTGGCTGGGGCCAGTGCTGCAGTTTTGGTCTTCTGGCAGCAGTTTGTGTGTTCCTGTCACTTATCTTGAGGGACTGTGGAATTGAGGAGCAAGATAGGTGGGAGGGTGATTGACGGGCATCACTGGCATAAGGGGAAATTGTGTATCTGCTTCCAGCCTCCAACTGGAAATACTGACTGGGAATTTCAGGGGAAGACCAGGGAAATAGACATCTCAATTCTGTGGAAATCCCCAGGCTTCCTTGGGGAAAACAGCTTTAATTTCAGCTTGCTGTGTGAGGCCCTGCTGAAAACATGTTTCTATATATTGGGTTTCTTTCTTTGCCCTATAGGGTGCTTCTGTGCATGTGTAGCAGGCAGGTAGCCTCACAGAGGGGGTAATGTCAAGCAGCAGGCTGCTCTGGCACACAGGTGGCTCTGCTGAACTTCTGGAACAGGGCGTGTGTTACCTCCAAACAGGATTGCTTGCTTTCCCACAAGTAGCTTTCAAGATGGTGTGTGCACTTGGAGAAGCAGTAGGAAAAGTCCCTGCAGGGAGCTGCCTTCAGCAAGGTGTCCTGTCCCGTGGTGGTGTCTCCTGATGGGAGCACAGCCAGCTCTGTATGTTGGGGCAACATCAGGGCTCAGCTCTGACTGCCCTTGGTATGGGCAGAGGCTTCCCAGCTCCCCTGGAATGTTCTGCCCTGCTAACACAGAGTCATCTTTTTGGCTTTTCCTCCACAAGAACATCTGCTTAGTTGAATGTTAATTCAGAAAGGAGCTGGACCTGCTACTTCTGGTTGCGTGACAGGAAAGTCACCTTCAAGTGCCTTCCTTGGCTTTAATCTGCCCCTTCTGAACTTGCCACATACGTTGAACCTTTCTGAAGGTCCTAAAAGACTCCTGCTTTCCACCTGTACAAGTTCAGCCTGAGTTGGGCCATCTTTTTCAAAGCATCTCCAAATACTGACTCCCAGGCACGGCTGTGAGGAGGAAGGAGAGGTCCAGTGAGCAGCTTGTGGCATAGACGCACGATCTGCTTGGGTGTTAGCCTGGACCAAGTCCATAAGAGTCTCTTCATCTTTAAATTTCCCTGGGGAAAAGTCACATTTGTGCCTTGCTGTCTGTGAAAGGAGGATTGACTGTGTCTCACTGATGGCTGTGAGGGTAACTTTGCCCCACCATGATGGAGAGAGGTCCAGGGAAGAAAGGTTCTAAAGCTCACAGGAACCCTTGTAAGAGTTGCTTGAAGGTTGTTCCATCATGTTTTGTAGTTTATTTGCACAACGTTGCTGTAGCTGCCATTGCATTAGAGTATGTCCTCTCAGAGTTAGAAAAAAATAAATAAAATTCAAAACTTGATGAAAGCAGAAAATTTCCTTTATTCCCCATTACCATGAAGGACAGATCACCCTCTCCTCTGATGTCTGCATACCCTGACACTTTGTTGCTCAGAACATGTTTTATCCATGACAGGTGAAACCTGTCTTTAAGTAACATTTGATTCCCAGGGAATCAGGTTACCTCTGCTGCCAGATTGTTCTGCAAAAAATAATGAAGCTTTAGACTGCAGACACTTTAAATGCTTGTCTGAACGTGACAGAGCTCTGAGCCTGGTCAGTCACTTCTGCTCAGTAAAGTGTTCCCACTTTACTTGGAATTCTTTAGATATGTAAAACTTTTCTTTCTTAAAGTTTGAATAAACAGAGTTCTGTGACAGTTTTTCACAACGCTCGTGCTCTGAGTTTTAGGTAATACATTAATCGCAATTGTGTTGACTGTACAGAGATTATTAAACTAATTTGGTGTTTTGTGCCTTTTCGTATAGTGCAGTGTGAATCAGAAGCACAGAATTACCCAGCTGTTACAGACTCCTGTGCTAGCAACATGAGTAAAACCAGTTTTTCAATTGCCATGCATTCTTCTGAAGTATTAAAAAAGAAAAAAAAACCAACAAAAGAAGTTTTGCTGTGGTTTCAGGGAGCAACATGATAGTACTTATGCAGACAGTCAATCTTTTATATGACTAAAATGCAAATACTCTACGACAAATAGTTTTGGCTTACAAAAAATTGGTATTTTATAGGATTGTAAAACTATACTGTATAATTTAGTTGGAGTATTTCCACTAGTTTTACCAAAGTCTCTTGCTTTATAGCTGGAGCAGACAGGCATATTTCCAAAATATGAGTATTTTAGAAATTCTTTTAGTTGCGATATTTGTTCATAAATAAAAATATAATAAAAGCACTGTCCATAATTAGAATTAATTTTACATTTTAAAAACACAGATAAAAAGAGGCTACTTCAGTCTCTTCTGCTCTCAGTTCATGCTGCTGCATTAAAATTTGCAGTGATTTGGTTGTATAATTGATCCTGGAGTGAGGGCCAAGCAAAGCATAAAGTGATTTTGTATGAGGGTTGCTGTATTAGCATCTCTTGTCTATTCCTACGCCTTCCCAGATAAGCTGCACAGTGGAAATTGGGTGTTGGAATGACTGTGGGTCTGGCAGGAGGGAGGTCTGGTCCTAGTCCCCATCTGGATGCAAATTTGCACCATGAAGCTGGAAAAGCCACTTCACTTTTCTTTTTTTCAGCAGTTTCCTCTGCCATAAACACTAAATTGAAATGAGAGAGCTTGAATAACTCATGGGAAGTTTGGTTTATTGAACTCTAGTCCCTGCATGTAGGAGAGCAGTGCTCTTGTCCCCCGATGCAGTTGCTCGCTGTGCACAGCTGCTTGAGCTTAAAACAGTTGTATAACCAGTTTGGATTTTTACAAACATCTGTTTGGCTTTGTGACAGAATGCCAAACGAGCCCTGCAAAGAAACCCCTCTTGCTCCCCTTTCATTTGTGGGAGGTCTCAGAGAGGCTTCCATGTTGAGGGAGGAGGAGGAGGCTGGTGTTTTTATTAGAGAGTCTCTCTGAGGCCAAAGCATAGCTGAGGGACTCATCTGCTGCAAATTTGAGGGAGGGCTGCACAATAGTGGGAACCTGCGGGCAGAAGTCCCATGGACTCAGCCCCAGGTTCCCCAGGGCCTGTGACCCATCCTATCTGGTGGTGATGGGAGGTAGCAATGCCCTAATGCTTGTGTATTGAGGGACTGGTGCGGAGGAGAGACTGGGGAGTGGCTGTGGAGGTCAGAAAAGTGTTCCAGGTTGCCTTTTGCAAGCAGTAGGCTTGGCAGTGCTGGGTTAACGGTTGGACTGGATGACCTTAGAGGTTCTTTCCAAACTCAGTGATTCTATGACTTGTAGCAGGTCAGTTTAGTGCCCAAAATACAAACTTCTGCAGGTGCATGGTGACTGTGTGCTGGGCCTGTAGAGGGTGAGACTCTTACCTGGCCATGTGCCCTGTGCTTACAAACACACACCTGTCATGCAGCTAGCTGAGTCATCTCTTGGGTATGATGTGATACCTGTACTTTGAGGTAGCTCTTGCAGTGTGTAAGGAATGGTATTGCCTTTAAATGTAGCCGTAAATGGAGCTGGGGCTCCATTGCTCCCTTTTCGGAGTTGGTATAAAAGTGCCATTGGCATCCAGAGCAACTCTGTGTTTGAATGGGAAGGAGCACACAGCAATGTCTTTTTGAAAAGCTGTCTGCTGCTGTTGTGTGGTTTATGGCCAAGAAAACTGGAAGCAACTCATGGGGTTTATATATTTATATGTGTGTGTGTGTGTGTGTGCGCGCGCGCCCATACAGGGGGTGGTAGCTCTGGAATGGAAATTTTACCAAGCTCCTGGAGATGTAGACTGGCCATTATTGGCTTCAACTGGAAGAGGGAATGTAGCCTATCTTGGACCTGCTTCTTCCTGGTGCTGATGGCTCAGTGCCAGCTGTGGAGGGGCTGCACCCACAGCAGCTTGTTTGTGCTGCTGGCGCTGTGGGATGAGAGTTCCCTCCTTGAGTTCAGATACACAGCAGCCTCTCAGGATAAAGGTGAGCAGTTGCGTATGGAGCCATGCTTGCTTCTCACACCTGACTGGTTTGTCCCATCTGGACAACAGTGTGGAGGACAGCTTGCTTTGCCATATCCATGTCTCCTGCTCTGTTTAGTTGTGGGATCACTAAAGCCCCAAATGTCTCCATGAGAAGCAGATGCCTCCTGTATCCGGATGGCTGCCTGGCGCTGGGTGGAGTGATCCTGCTGTTCCACAGGGCAGGACATTCAGGGGAAACCTAAACGAAATGTTGATAACACTTCTGCAGGACTAATTAAAATGAAATTTTTATTGGTAAATCTTCCCAGATGCCAGCAAATATACATAAGCACAGCTTAAGGTGTGACTTTGTTCTTGTTAAAATAAACAGAGAGCAAACACCTTCTGACAGGGGGCACATTTCAGTTGTAATCCAGGAGTGAAAGCCACTGTGTATAAATGTGGTATCACTTCTCCTATTATCCTGGATCAGCTGTGTGAGGGCTTGAGTTTTGGTTTATTTAGTAATACTGATGCTACTGTTTGTGTTGCACTGAAGAGATGTCCTGTCACAGTCATCAATTAAGTATTTTTCACTGTTAACAATACACTGTGTGCCAGGTTTTAGGACTGAAATTCCTGGATGTATCTGCTGATGTCTGTGTATCCAGCAACAGGGTGTCTTGTGTCACCCTGCTATCACTGATGTATTTTGAGGGATTTCGTTAATGAAGGTCTTCTGCAGAGGGAGGGGTAAATGGAAATCCTTCCAATACTGCCAATGTAATGTTTGTATGGTTTGAACTTATTTATTACTTTATGAAATATGACATCTAGTGAAATCAAAGAGGAGCAGCAATGTTCTACATGAATGAAAAACTATGCTGGTACTCCAAAGATCCAAGTTCAATTCTGTGCTCTGGCACATGTGCCTGGCATGACCTTGGGCAAGTTGCTTGATCTGTCTGTATCCCATCTGTGCATTACTGTCTTTAAATTATAATATCTTGGGTTTATAATTTGTCTTTGAATTATAAAGTCTTGGAGTACTGAGTCTTGCTATTTCTCTGAATTTCAGTATACAGTACTTAGCACAATGGGACCGTAAATCTTCATCAGTTCTGTGATACATGAATAATAAACAGTTACAGCATAATTTAGGGCCACATTCTGCCTCTGATTTCATGATGCATAAAGACAGGGGGTTTTTTGTTGATTAAAATGCTGTGCTGTTCAGCCTAATGAAGATACATGGGCCTTACTGAACAGATTTTTACAAGCCTGTTGTTGGCCCTTCTGGTTGTTGGGGTTTTATTTTGTTTCATCGTTATTCATTGATTGCAGGTATCTAAGCAATTTGCTTGACAGATCAGGGAATAATAAATTCCTTTAATCTATGTCTCTTTCAGTTTAATTATTGTTAACTCATTACTTAGTGTTTAGTTCAATGCATAATGAACTCTGTTCACTGCATGGTAGCACAGAGTTGGCCTACAGAGACAGAACTGGCTTCTCTGGTTCTTTTGAAGATACAAACCCAAATTGCAGAGTCCCAGAGTGTTTAACTCCGGGTTAGATTGAAGGTTACCGGCAGGCGTACCGTGGTTACCTTTGCAGGCTTGAATGTAGGTTAACATTTGGGATGGTTCCATGTCTGGCACTGCATTACATTTGCTGCTTTATTTTTAGACAGTTAAGAAACTGGTAACTACTATGTAGACATCTATTTCTGTCTTGATTATAAGACAGTGTCTAATAAATCAGATGTAGTACAATCCTAATTACTGCAGACAGACTATACAGTTGTGGCTGTGGTAATACTGTGATGGACTGCTTCCTGCAGACTTTAGTAGGGTGTTCAGACCTTCCCATTTTGGCTACAGCTGGGGGAATAAACCCTTAATTCCCTCGGGGGTGCTGTGGTCTCTAGTGCCATGCTGCTGAGCATACGGGTTTTGTTTGGACATAACCCATTTCTCTCATTTCTTCATCCTGTAGTTTTCAGCATCTTTTTGTCACGGAAAGCTCCGTGAACTCTGCATGGCAGGCATTGACCATCCCTCCATGATGTGCCAGCAACAGGTTCTGTGGTGGAGCTGAGGAGGCTGTTACTTACCCCAGAGAGCTCACATGGGTTGGGGTCACCCCCATCACTTCATTCTGCATCAGCAGCTCAGTTCAGCCCTGGATGCCAACACCCACCATGTCCCATCTAACACAAACTGAAATACACCCATGCATTTTTTAACACTTTGGTTATGTCTCTTAAATTGTCTTCCTGAGGCTGAGGAAACCAGATACCAGGAGTTAGGGGAGACTAATGCACCAGGGAGGGGGAGCAGGGCGTGTGGAGTGACTCCAAAAATGAACAGCAGGTTGTTCATCCATTGCTACCTGCTCTTGCACCCCAGCAGGCTGGCTTCACTCATGCCTCCCTCTGTTCTGCAGCTATTCACAGCTATTCACACAGGAATCAGACAGAGAGTAAAAATAATACCAAGACTTTCCTCTTACCACCAAACCTGTGACTCTGGAGCAGAGCATGAAGCCTGCAAACACAGCTGCCCTTGGTAGAAATGTACCTTTCCTGTTAGGGTATCATCAGCTTTTTCAGCTAGAATGAAGTAAAAAGAGTTGGGATTTTGGTGAGAAACCGTGCTGAATGGCTTCTGAGGGTTTGGCAACATGTCACAGAAAGCTTGAGTATGGCTGTATGTCAAAGATTATTGCTGAAATGTTTATTTTGGGCTTGCTACTCTATTCTGCTCAGTCATCAAGAGAAGACAGTTCATAGCACTCTGACCATTTTCAGCCCAAATTTCATGCAATGCACTTTCTTACAAAATAAACAATGAGAAAACTTGACTGCCCTAGAATACTAAACTGCTGCTCTGGAGATACTTTTCCTCTTCTGGGGAAGGAGTTGTTCTTTGCACAGTGTCCCCCACAAAACCCCTTAACACAAATGAGATTACCCACATTTGCAGAAAGAGAAAATGGCACTTGCCAAATCTGCAAATCACAGTTGTGTTTCTGTCAGCTTTGGCAGTTACATGGCTTCTGGTGAAGCTAATGAAGGCAATCTGCTTTTAATTTAAAATCTTCCCTGCAGAAAAAAAAAAGCTGGCAGTTGAGGGGTTCGGCAGTGTCCTTGTGTGAAACTTCTTTCCTTATTTTCTATGGTTTGCTCTAGCCAAGGAGAAACTGTTAATTAAAAAATATTCCTAATGTAGCCAAATATGCAGGAATGTACTTATGCAACAACTACCTGTACCAGTTCTGCAGTAAATCACTTCTTTGTTTTCATTTGATGAGCAATTCTAATTAACCAAATAAAAATACTGCTTACCTTGCACTTAACTCAACATGTTTGCTGCTTCTCAGATGATTGAGAGATGGAGGATGGCAGGTTTTCTTTAGACGAGTCTTTTGGATTCAGCAAGGCCGAGGTGATCAAGCAGCACAAGGAGGGGATAATGCCCAGAGGAGGACTCTGCCTGTGGAGCAGTTCCTGCTGTGGCAGGGTGGGCAGGCAGGCAGGGAACACCAAGGGCTCCAGGCTCTCCCAAGAGGCTTTTTGTGGATCTGTGCCTCCTGTGGGCACAGGGCAGGGAGACAGAGGATGGGAGGAAGACTGCATTGCTCAGACCACATTTGAATGCGGTTTCTTTGAAGGCATTTTTCCGTAGTTCAGAAGATACTGGACCAAATCATGGATTCAGTTATCAAAGTTTGATGGTTTGCACAGCAGTAAAAAGTCTGTGCTTGGAGAAGAGTGTCAGGAAAGTGTCTGTCAGACATGCATCTGTACAGTGATGCTGATGTCGTCCTGCAGCAGAATCATCTAGAAATAATCCATGTGCCCATGTGTTGAGTTCAGTTGCTTCAGCCCTTGGCCCAGCCCTGAATCCTTTGCAGCACTTCAGGCCAGCTGTAGGCAGGAGCTACACCAGGGTATTCTGCTGTACAGAGGTGAGGGCATTTCAGGGTCTGTAGAAAGGACGGGTTGAGCAGGAGATGTTGGAATACTTCCCAGCAAGTATAAAGTGATAAGACTGCCTGGTCAACAAGCATGGTGCTCCAAATACAGTATTTTCACAGGTCCCATTTGAGAGAGCACCGTCAACTGCAGCCAGTCTGACAGCATCTGGTGCAATTAAAATAATTTATTTTATTTTTTTAAAGCATATAAAGATAGAGAATTTTCTCTAGCTTTAGGAAAACCAAAGTAAAGTCTACTGTAGAGTTGTCTTGAACTCATCTGTAACTAGAGTAAGCATTTACAGTGCCAAATGATGAAAGCATTTTACGCTTTATTGGATTGTAAAAACTTCTTCAGCAGTGCATTTCATATGTTTAGGAAGGAGAGAGTTGGCTTGTTTCACAAATATTTCACAATGATTTGAAACTTATTTGTTCTTTTTTTCATCACAAATGAAAAATGGCCAAAGCTGTTGAGCCTGTAGCTTATTACCCCTTCACACCAACCCTTGTTTTGAAAGGGATGAGGAGCTAATGGGAGAGCTGATCCAACCTGAGGCAGAAATCACTGCCCTTTGCTGTAACATAGGGAGTTAAGGTAAGCTAGCAGCTGGAACAGTATTATTCTGCCTGAAATCTGAGTGTCCTGCAGGAGTCCTGACCACTCAGTTGGTGCTGGTGAACCAGCAGCTGGTACAGGGGGCTGTAGCTCCAGCAGGTCTTCAAAGAGCTGAGAAGTTGGGCACAACCTTTCAGGGCTGCCCAAGCAGTGTGGTTTGCCCAGCAGCAGACTCCCTGCTCCCATCTGCTTTAAGACTGTACAGGAGGGACAAAATCTGGTCTTGTTGCTTCCTGCAGGAGGATTTGTCTTGGAATTTCAGAACCTAACCTCCTGCACCATCCCTAAATTTAAATCCATGGCTTCTGACTGAAGAGAGAACCATATGCCAGTGAAGCACTGGGGCACAGCTGTCCTCTGTATATTTATAATCTATTGTTGCATTAGTAGTTTGCTGTAGGAACAGGAGCTGGAAGAGGACCCAGCGTGGCAAGAGGCATTGTATGGGATGTGCACTTGGGCTGCCAGAGGGCTGCCCTGTTAGGGGGCATGTGATGAGCATTGGGAGTGGTGGAAAGATGCTTGGTGCCTAATCCAAAGGTCACCTGAGGTAACTAATCCAAAAGCACTGTGCAGTTCTGTGGAAGTGCCATGGACATGTTTCCAGAAGCAGCCATGGTCTTTAAGCCTGGCTACACAAGGGAAATCAGTTAACCAGAAAGCTCAGCACCCCAGCAGAGCCTTCTGGAGACTGCAGGCCAGCTGCATCTTCCCTGGTGACCTTGTGGAGGGGGCAAAGCATCTAACAGATGGAGAAAATATATTCTTGTGATTAGTGGATGATGGGCTCCTCCTAAGCAGTGAAGGTCTGTTCTTTTAATTAATTAGCTGGTTAATACGTTTGTGCAGTGGCATGCCTAACTAATGTGCAGTTACTATGAATACACATACAAATGGTAGTAATGGGTGCAGATGGCTGTAATTACCCATGTTGGTTTCTGCAGTAATCACACATGCAACACATCAAGTTGATATAAAAATTGACATGTATTGGGTGATGTTTCCCTCCCCCATTGTGTGTGAATGTGCTGGTGTGGCTGTTCTCTGTACACCCAGATTCCCTGGGCTTGCTGCTGGGCTGACGCACCGAGCTGAGACAAGGCTTTAAAGTGTGCACAAAGACCTCAAGCAAGGGGAAGACTACTCTAATTTAGGTTTTCTCTGCAATATCCTACACTCAGTGCTTTGGACCACATATTTTGCCCTGATGATGGAGCAGACACAGAGCTCTAGGGCGGTGCTGAGGGCTTCACATTCCCATATCTGGTGTCCACTTGGCCTCCACAGGGGCAGTTGGTTCTCACTCTGATAGCCAGGCCTAGGAGTGGTGTGTCAGGAGCTTGGATGCCCTTCAGCTGCCTGAAAGAAGCATCTGATGGGATCACCCCATGGGCTGTCTCATCCTGCAGGCTGTGTCTGACAGCTCTAGCAGAAGGAAAAAAGTGTGCGACTGTGCCACCTTTCTGAAGTCTCTCACTTTGTACTCTCAAACACTTATATCTTCTCAGGAGGGTATATCAGGGGTACATCCCTTCACAGTCTTTTACAGACTTTTTGTCCACTAATCTACCTAATGTCTTTCCAAACCTGCTGGATAAGGTCTGCCCCAAAACTCCCATGGCACCAAGCTCTGTCAGTTCATCTCCCACTATGTAAGGAAGCACTTTTGCCTGTTTTAAACTGTCAAAGCCCTTCAACTTGCATGGCTGTTCTTCACTCTGATCATCTGGCCAGATAAATCCATATAAGGGCTTTTATTAATAAGCCTAATACTAAGGAGGAGCTGTATACAAAAGACAGTTCAAGATTTGGGGAAGTGATTGCACCTTCTTTTCCATGAGGATGCCTGGAATAATGGGATAATATCAGATAGTTGTTAGTAGTGCAGGTTTAGAAGGGAAATTGAGCTGCTTGGAGTGACTTGAGGAGCCAGGGGATCCTGCAGTGGGTGCTGCCAAAGCCTTTTTTTGCATTCACGCTGAGTAGCGCTTACTGGAATTGGATGATGGGCTCCCTTAGAGCTGAGTTACTGAGGAGCTGCTTATCCATAAGTTCTAGTTTAGGAAATGGCAAAGACAATTTAGGGGAAGTGTGCGTCAGAAAGCATTTCTGAGATTGCTAAGCACTGCTCCAGGTATAAGCAGCGAGCACCATCTGCTCTGGGATTGCTCAGCATGGAGCAGAAAAGGCTCTGGAAGCTGCTGCCGTTCTGTGCACTGCAGATCCAGAGGGAAGCACCCCCGGAGGAGAACTGCCAGCTGCTGCCCTTCGCCCCAGGGGCAGCTCTGCTCCAGCTGTGGGTGGCTGTGGGTACCTGCCTCGCACACTGCTCTGGGCAGCAGGCTCTGAGGGACTGAAAGACCTGTGGCTAATTCATGTGCCTGCCCTTCTTTGTGCAGTGGCATTAATCTTTGCATCAGGAGACCGCTGCTTTGTCTCCCAGTCTTAAGCTTTGAGGACTCATGATGGCAGTTAAAAAGCTGGGGCTACAAAGGGAAGTTTTAAGAAGCCTTATAAGAGAAATTCATGTCAGGGAGTGAATAATCTGAAGGCTCTGTGCAGTGTAATGGAGAGCCAAGCTCAGGCTGATGACTCTAACGTGGTCAGTAGTGCAGAAAAGAACTGTAAGTGCTTCCAAATCCTATGGCCATCCTTTCTTTCTACAGCAAAAACATCTCTCTTGTGATCAGGGTTTTTTTCAGGCTTTTTTGTCTTTCTCTTAGCAGGTATGGTCCCTGTTAAATATTTACTTTTCAACTAACATTTTCACTATCTGGTTCATTTGTTTTGGGACACTATTTCTTGTTTGTTTGAAGCTTGTTTTGTTAGGCTGCTGGGTAAAGTCTTCCTTTTCTGACAGCCTTTTTACTCATTCTTTAAAGCTCTTCTTTGATGTGAGCTCAGAAACACAGATATTATTCTTTTATCACTTTCCCCTGTCAGTTTAAAACCAGTTATGAGTACCACAAACTATTAAAAACAATCTAAGCTAACCTCTCAACTGACAAATACTCAGGACCTATCTCTTATTTTCAGGCATCTGTATAGAGCAGACTTTGGTTTTGAGGAAACAAGAAAGGATGCTGCTTGGTAAAGAAACATGATTGTAGCTGCTAAAAAAACTGCTTTGTAAAATTCATCTGGAAAAAAGGCAGAGCTGTGCAATGTCCTGCAGAGTTGAATATAGCAAGAAATTAACTATCCATGCAGTCAGGCCTATCGTCATCTTCTGTATTCTACACAAATGTAGTTGATCCTTTGTTGATAATTGAATTACCTGAGTTCATTCCTTCTTCTTCGAGAATATCGGTCTGACAGGTTAATATGGAGTTGGAAAGGTCAGCTGGGTAATGAAGACTAGTCCTCTAAATACCTAATGCAGCCTAAAGCATTAAGGTCTGATGAATCACCTCCATGTGTCCCCAGGTACCACTGGCCTTGAAGTGCTGCACAGACCAATAGTGAGATGTCAGGCAGACCAAAATCACCACTGGGATCTCAGTACAAGTCACAACTGTGTAGAACTCCCCAAGATTTTTGTTGTCCTCTATGAGACAGCAACTTTAGAGTTCTCTAAACAGCCCATCTCTTCCACCCCACAGGGCAGAGGTGTATGTTGGTATGAGCTAAGAGAGGTTTTACTACTTATCGTGCATGTTAATGGTGCTACTTCTGTTTTTTTTGCAAATAATACCTGTCACCCTGTCAGAACAAGCCATCTGCAGTGGATCCTCAGTGCTATGGGAGTCAGGTGAAAGTAGGAGAATTAAACAATCGTTGGCATCTATGAGGCTTAGTAAAATAAGTCATCTGTTTCCAGACTTTTGTCTGTCAGAAGTAGCCATGTCTGCCAGGTCCTGAAGGTGTCGAACTAGTAATGAGAACTGGTAGAAATATCTTGGAGTAGAGGACAAGAGGGCCAAGCATAGCATTGGCAAAAGGAAACCAGCTATTAAAACTGCAAGGAGAAAACCTGGATATCTCCTTAATAATTTTTCTCACTTCTGCAGCCAACTCTGACATGGTTGTGCAAGGCGCTGGTGGGAGATAAGAAAAACAGAACCCACTGTCACTTTCTTCTAAGTAGCTGACATAAAAAATGCCTTACCTTCACCTTTTTCAACACTGTCATAATTTAAATTAAAAATTAATATTTATTCCAATATGTAATAATTTTCAAGTAAATATGATTTTTTATTTTTAGCTGGTGGTGTACAATTTTCTGGCATTGCACAGAGGTCCCTGTTGTGCTGGGAAAGCTACTTTTCACTGCTCAGAGGTGCCACTGTAGCTGTGAACAGCAGCAGCTGGGCTGAACTTGGCAGGTTCAGGGCTCTGACAGGCCAAAATAGTGTCTTTTAACTCTATCAGATCGAGTTTCCCAGATCCAGACTTTCAATAAGTGGGGTTTGTAACTTTGCCCTCAGAAGATCTGCCAAGCTCTTTTGCTCCTGCCTTTTTGGTCTGAATTAACGGTTTTCTTATGGGCAGTTTCCTTGTATTCCTTTTCCACAGCTGCCTGACAGTCCTTCAGACATCTGCAAAAGCTGGAGTGTTTGTTTTCAGTAACATAAGCATCTGAGTTCCCAAATCCCACAGAGCCTTTTATCTTTGATACTGGAAGAGAGGGATGCTTTGGAAGGCCACTTCTCCACCTCTGAGCCTGTCATCCCCTGATGGCAGATAACGTTTGCTGATGGTTTGCCCGTGCTCCCTTCTTCCTCCTTGGCTCCTGTGGCCCGATTTTGCAAAGTTCTTGGCACCAGCAGCTCCCAGGAGGAATGGGGCCCTCCAGCAGCGTTGCTGGATGAGGCTACAGACCTGGGAGTGACAGGGCTGGGCGACTCTGAAGGGCTGTTGCTGAAGCTTTGCCCAGTGGCCTGTGTTTCGCTCAGCTGCTGGTGAACACAGGCAGCTGCTGTTGTCTCAGAGTGGGTTTTGCTTTGTTTTGTTTTAATCTGTCCACTTCATTATGTGCCTGAATTAGAGTGTGCTCTTTGAAGATCTAACCACTTGTTTAGAGCCTTATGGGAGTACTTTTGAAAGTGTGGCACTTGGCCTTGAAAAATTTTTGATTATAAACTCACACCAGATTGGGGAATGAGGTGTGTGGTTTTTCTCCCTTCTCCCTTGCATTTAGCTGAGCATCAGACTGCCTGGCATTTGCTGCATCAGAGCCTTATCTATAATTCATAAAGAAGAGCTTTCTGCCTTGTCCAGCCTGGGAGTTAACAATACCTTTTAAAAAAGTGCTGCTGAGATGCAACCTGTCCTAGCTCCTAACCTCTGTTGAAGCTCTCAGGGCTTGTCTGTCACCACTGTAGCTTCTGCTTTCACTTTGTTTATGTAAACATTAGCCTCTTGCAAAGAAACAAGAAGTCAAGACAAATTGGAGCTGCTTTCCTGCATGTCCAGATCACAGGTTAGAATGCTTCCCAAACCAGTCTGGATTCCTCTCCTTTCAGCAGCATTTGATAAGGCCCAATGAGATCTGCTCATGGTGTACAAGGAGAGTCTGTAAAGACCTTTCATCCGGACTGACAAGGTGAAAATCTGACTTGTCACACCACACAGAGGGCCAGGGTGCTGAGGTTTATTGAACTTAGTCATGAGGAAAGGATATGCTCTAGTGGCTCTAGACACAGAAATCTCTACAACAGAGACATGCAGCCAGGGGTTTACAACTTCCCTGAGCTGAGCATGACCTCAGTCTTCATGTTGCTGGTGCATCGTCTGTCAGCCAGCAAGGCTCAGGCCAGGCAGGAACTTCAGTGCCCAGAAGAAATGGAGAAAAGAAACTGGGCTGAAGCCTCAGGGCTTCTTAGTTGGCCAAGCAGCAGCTGCTGCAGGCACACGGAGGATTTTAAGGGTAGGATTTTCAGGCTTTCTTTAAGCTTCTCTTAAAGCTAAATGACTGGGCTGGGAACAAGTGCTTCTGCAACCCCAGTCCAACAGATACCAGTGTCCATTCACTTGGACCTAACTTGTAGCCCAGTAGTGATTTTGCTTTCTCATCCACTGACACCCTCAAGTCCCTTTCCTCAGGACTGCTCTCAAGCCATTCTCTTCCCTGCCTCCTCCAGGTAGAAGGCCATAGAAAGGGAAGGAGTGAAATCTTGACCAGATGAAAACTGCTCTTTGCAAACCCCCCTGCCAGGGATGGTGCCTTGTTTCGTGGAGAAGATGCAGCCTGTGAGTTTGAGTTTGTGCTATGGGAGGCTGAGTAACATGGACCAGAAGCTTCTGGCAGCACAGACGTGGTTGTTATTAGGACTGAGATCTCACCAGAGCAAACTGTCATTTGGGTATGTGTGTGTATCTGGAGTGTGTTTCCTCTGCCCTGTTCAATGACAGAGGGAAAAAAAAAGTCCCGGTTTGGTACATCTGTCTGCCAGTCCAAGCCACCATTTGACCAGGCCTTTGTGGTTTGCAGCACTTGGCATCTGCACAGCTGCTCCTCTCCTGGACGGGATGGAGCCATCAAAAGGAATTTTTCTTGTCTTTGGAGGCTCACTCTAGTGCTGATAGTCACTTCCTTCCTGCAGTGTGTGGCTCTGTGGCACACACCTGCCCTGCTGCAGGGGCAGCGGGCTGAAAGCTGGGTTGGAGCTGGGCTTTGAGTTCGTTCATGGTGCACTTATGGAGCCAGACTTCGTGAAGGAAGGAGAGCTGAAGAGAAGTGGTAACCCATCAGAGCAAACATCTGCTTGGCTCAGCAGCAGTGCCTGTCTCGGACAGACACCAAATGCAGAAATTTGAGGAAGAGAGAATGACTAGGGTGAGAATATTGTGATCATTTGCCCCAGGATGCTCTTCCTGCCTTAAAAGGTCTGTATCTATGGGTTTAACAGCCTTTTTGGACTTTCTCTTTAGGGCTGTGAAATGAAGAACATGTAGAGTATTAAGGGAGTTTCAAGGACCTTTTCTATACTACATCAGGATGGAGAAATATTGCACGTGATTTCCTGCATAACTTCTCTCATCCTGTCACAGAGTAATGAGATAAAGGGATCTGCCCATTTCAAATATCAGATCCCATTTTGTCAAACAGGGTGCAGGAAATAGCAGTGTGGTTTGTGCACTCTTCTTCAATTTCAAGTCTCCTGAATTTCATTCCTTCTAAGAGATAAATTTGTTGCAGAAAAGCTCAGCTATTTCTGTGCGGCAGATGCTGCAGGGTGGGTGCTGGCTGCCCACAGCCTGACAGGGCCAGGGCACTGCAATTACACCTGGCAGAAGGACTCCTCAGGCTTGGGAGAGTTTGTGTGCATGGATTTTAAGGGACATCATCGTGTGTCTTCTCACTTAAATGGAAAATGTAAAATAACCTTCTGCAGCCTAGAGGGGGAAATAAGGATAGTCTCCTCTGGGCAGTTCTGCCACATGCTGACTGCCTGACTTTTTGCAATTCACATTTCTTTCATTGAGGAAATCGTCTGTCTGGTTTGCTGTCATTCTGTCCCATTGCCTGCAATTGTGATTTCTTCATTCACTTTCTACTACTGAGACTCTGGTTTTGTGGAATTGTTCCTTGTCTAATGACTTCCATTGCTAATTTAGTTCTAAGTGATCCCTGGACAGCCACAACCATAAGTGCATGTAGGTGGCTGGGCTATTTGTCAGGGCTCTGCTCTAGGAGATGCTTAGTTTCAGTGCTTTTATGAAGTATTTTGAATAGTTATCATCTGTTTTATGTCTATGTTATAAAGCAATCCTGAACTATTGCTTTTTTCGTTTTTAAATCTAAACTTGTTGATTTCTGTTAGCAGTTCCAGTTTTCTGACCTGCTTAAAATATTCCCATAGGGATGTACTGGGCTCCAAGAGCAGAGGTGGTTGTGCCCTGTGTGCCTGGGGCCACATGGACATGTCCGTGTGGATCTGAGTGAGAAGCATCCCTTGCTCTGCTGACTGGCACAGCTGTGGTGACAGGCTGGTGGCCTGGCCCTTGAGACAGCCCTGGGAAACCTGGTAAAGACTTGCCCCTCACTGATGCTATTTTCACTTTCTGGCCCTCAGCAGTCACCACAAGCATAACTTTAAAGATCTGTCATTGTTATGCAGTTGAGTTGGCCAAGTATTTCCTTGCTGGAGGTTTTGCATGGATCTGGGCTGCCTGTCTTTAATAGTTTAGCAAGACATGAAGAAAGTCGTCTGGGAAGTAATTTCACAATTAAGCATTTAGAAGATGGGCTCCATCCAGAGCTAACAATTTTATCTGGAGACATTTATGCAGTGTTTTGCAGACTTAATAGGACCTCTGTTCCCACAGGTCATAAAAAATATCTGCTGTCTTCTGCCTTGATAAGGTATTTATTTCCTCCTATTCCTCCAGGTCCTGTAACAGACAAAAGTGTGTTGCTAGTGACCAGCAAGAATCATGAACCATTCATAGCTGGGGAAATAAGATCCCACCTCACTTACCTAGGCATGACATGGGATGCAGTTGCACCTGTGAAAGGAAGGAACTCATGTTGTTATAGTTTCAAAGCTACCATCATGAGTTAAATGACATTTTCCACTCTATCACTGCCATTGCTTCTTTGCCATATTGGAAGCTCAGCACGTTGGGGCATATGAATGTTTTATATATGCATTTTTATATATATATATATCTCCTCATCAACTTTTCCATCTGCAAAGCATATCCTAAGAGAATTCAGAATGGCTGCTCAAATAAAGTAACAGCAGAGCATTTGCTATCCTGTTTAGTGGTTGGGGAAATCAAGTTGCTGTGAAGTAGAATGATTTACTCGAGGTTGCTCTGAGAAGTCTGTATTCAGAATTACATTTCCTTTTTTCTTTGATTTTCATTAATATGGTTTCACTCTTTACTGTACTCTCAAGAACAAGTGACACAGGATGGTCGGAGACAATGATTGATTCAGTGCAGGCTAAGAATAAAATAAGACTATATTTGTTATATAGACAAAAATGTGATTCCTCTCTCCTCTGCTTTAGGCTTGCTTTTAAAAGTCTTGCTTTTCTGAGGCCAGCAGCATGGTTCTTGCTGGCCATGTCACTCTATACCAGAGAGGAAAGGTTTGCTGACTGAATCCAGCTGTTCCCAAACTGGAGATCCAGGAAGGGCTGACTGGGCCAGCAGACCAAAATGTTCAGGGGTACTATAAAGAGCATGAGTGGATAAAACCTGAGCTACAAACTAACATGCCACAATATAAATAACAGACAGTTATGGAAGTTCTAATTCATGTTATATGATAAGCAGGTCCTTCATGGTTTAGCATGAAATTTATTTTTTTAGTCTTTAGTGTAGAGCATGAATAGATACAATGATTTTTTTACATCTGAATCTGCGTTGTGTCTCTGGTCTCTTTGCATGGTTGGTGTGAGGACAGGAGGGGTGACAGGACAATGGGTTGGAGGGAGGGCTGCAGGTGAAGGTTTGTATTTCCTACTGATGCCATATAGTGTGGGGCACACATTAAAACTGTAGTCTGAAGCCTGGCTGCCAGCCTCCCAAGAAAAAGACAGATTATATGTCTCTGCTCCTTCAGGAAAGGTGGCTTTGTACAGGGCTTGCCACTCTCTGTCTGCAGGGAAGTGTTGGGAACAGTGGTAAAAACTGCATGTGCAGCCTGTAGAGAAAGAAGGGGGGACAAAGATCCTTGTCAGCCTCACATAATCCTCGTTGCAGTTACCCTCAAACTCCAGACAAAGAGGTAATACACCACATTTTCCTAGAGCGTGAGAAAAGCAGATCTTATATCAACACAAATACTCAATTTGTCATGTATCTTAATGGGATATCCCCTTTGGAGTATCCCAGTCATTGAGCTGGTTCCAGCTGTTGAACCAGCATGTTATGAAAAACCATTTTTTTTTAAACAAACGAACACAACTCCATGTTTCCATGCATTCATATATTCACTATAATGTTTTTCAAATGGACCTCCAGGGCAGCACCCTGGTGGGAAAACATCTGCTTTTACACATGGACCTCTCATGGTGATAACTGTGTAAAATACATGGGGAGATGGTCCTTCTGGTAATGGGCAATACTCTGAAGCCCAGAGGAGACAGACTGTTGGGTGTTGCAGGGGAACAACTTGTGTGTGGAAATTGAAGCAGTGATATAAGAGCTCATAGATCTTAAGGCCAGAAATATTGTCTCCATTTCAAACTGGATTGTGTCCCCTTTGTGAGCTGAAAAAAGATTCAAAGTGTAGTGGGTAGTGAATTTTTATTAATAACCTCAGAAGGTGGTTTGTTTAAAAAAATGAAACAACGCTTACCAATTATTATGAAAGAAAACAAGATAAAAAGAAAAATCAATAAAGTTAAGTGTTTGTATACACTTTCTCTTTCTTCCTCGAGTGCTGATTGTGAAATTTTACCCATTGTTTCAGCCTTCAGCGGGTTTTATGAAGACAGGTGAGCCATGAAGCAAATCAAGCTTTCAGAAAGTTTGATAAACTCTGCCTTTTTTAATCACCCTGTATAGCTCCGGGTGTAAAATTTACTCAGAATACAGTTTGCTGGTTCAAGGACTAAGTAATCATTTTTTTCCAGAGCTGCAGAACAAGCCCGAGAGAGCAGTTAGATGTCCTAAAATAAATAAATATCGAGCCCAAGGGAGAGATGAGTATGTAATTACCTGAGGTCTGGCTTTTGTGCCCTCTCCGAAAATTAATTTAAACTTTGGATAGCTGAAAGCTCTCTGCAAGAGGCAGCACCAGAACGTTGCTGCTGCTGGTGCATTTGTTTGGTGTGGCATTTTTGTCTGTCTGCTTTCCAGCTGAAATCCATGCAGACAAGGGAATGGCACGGTTTGGAGGGGAGGCGTTTGTGGAGCTTAACTAATAGTTGGGACTGTGAGTGACAGGAAGGAGAAGGGAAATAAAGGGCTGGTTCTGCATAGCTTTCAACAACTTCAGCATTTCTGTTTGCACAACAGCTTTGTTTGTTTGGTTGCTTTTTTGCTTGTTTTTGTTTGGTGCTGTTTTACATTGGGAAAAGATGAACATGTGATAGCTGGGGAGAGTCAAACTTCAAACATGTTCAGTTAAACAAAGGCAAGTGAATGGCATGATACGGGTACTGAGCACAGGAACAAAAAGTACTTGTTAGAGATGAATTGAGGGGTCAGGCCTTGAGAGACTTGCTTTATCCATTTAGTCTTTACACTGTCTTGTATCATTACGAGCTCTCTTACCTTGGGAATCCCGTATGCTTTGGTGGGTTCACCCTCATCTCCAGTTCAGTAGCACGTAGGGAGGTCATGAAGCCCACACTGTGTTTATTTTCAGTCTCTTTGTTTATAAAAAACTGGGTTTAGATGTATTTGGCAATGTACAAACTGATTTGTCAGAATTCTTATCAAAGTCTTCTGACTGCAGAAGTCAACCCAGAGCTGGAGATTTGAGAAGAGAATTCAGTGTTGGATTTTCTTGTAAATTCCTACACCTTCACTGTACCTGTGGATGGTCCTGGAATGCACAGGAGCCAGGTCGTGTTCTTTGGTTGCTCCCTCCACTTTTGTTCAGCCTTCCAGTCTTGTTAGATTTTGTCTACTTGTGGTGAGTAGCAGCTGTAGCTTTAGCCCAGTGTGGAGGAGGTGGCAGTTTCTGTATATTGGATGTATAAATACTTCTGATCACTTCCCTAAACATTACAGCAAGCCATGAGTAACTGATGTCATGACTCATTGCTGCTGCAGCTTTTGAAGCTGTGCCCAGGTCTCAGAATCACGTAATACAGCAGAGCTTGGCTGTAACAGCATCGCTGCGGCTCACGAGCGGCGTCCTTGGGGCAGCGAGCCACGGCTGTCCTGGGAGCCTCTGGCAGAGGTGCAGTGGGATTGGGGTTTACACTGGAGCTCCTAGATCTTAGGCCAGTAATAATAAACCAAATCTTTCTTGGTAGCACTCCATCCACTCCCAGTCTGGGGGAAGGGATTGCACACGTGCTCGTGGCTGAGGGCTGTGTGGACAGTGAGCTGGGATGGCTGTGAGGAAGAAGAATATGTCCCACCAGGCCCCCAAGAACTGTGTGCCTGGTGCTGTGGCTTAGGAAAACTGCAGGATTTCTTGTGACTTCTAAGTGCAATGGGTGAGCATTGGGCTATCCTTCAAATGTACCATATACAGTGATGCATAGGGAGCTTTGCCAGGCCAATGCTGTTTTCATTCCTCATGCTATTCCCATTTATCTTTTGGACAGCAGAGCCTGGCAATCCTACACTACCTTTAGAATCCCAGCATTCAGGAATGTTTTGCAAGATTTGCCCATTATTTTTTCTTTAAGCTTCTCAGGTTTGGAGATATTCCAGAGGTGTTCTTGTAATCTTGGATGTGAATGTTCTGTACCAACAGAAGAGAAAAGGACAGTGAACCTGCCTTTCTCTTTCAGCTACTGAAATGAATGGCAGCAGTCCAGTACCTCAGCAGTGATACTCAGAGGAGGATGTTATTTTTACCTTTTTGCATTTGCAGAATTGCCTTGGCTTTCAGAGGAGGTAGCTAAGTCATTGTAAGTAAGGACCTCACATCCAAACTGTACTTTTTGTAACTATGTCATATGTCCTGGACCATTTTTGAGTGATTACTCATGAGGTTTGTCTCTTTTAGTGCCTTTCATTGCTAATGGAGCTACATTAACACTAACTACGAGTGGGTTTTAATCTTAGGCTTGAGCACATCCTAAATCATATAAAAATAAATATTAAAAAAACTTGGTAAAACCCCTGTATCTTAACAGTACTATGCAAAAAAACTGTGGAGATTGCTCATTTTGCATTTTTATAATGAAATAAGTCATCTGAGGAAAAAAAAAAACCAAACAGATGAGAAGTTTGTGCTGTAAAGATACTTCTCTTACAACTGTTTGGTACAGCTGTTCACTGTTGTGCTTGAAGACCCTCCTGTGAACCTGGAGGAACAGCCCCACAGACACACATGGTTCCACAGTGATGTCCTTCTAGTTTCAACCACATAACCCTGAGTGGGATTTTGGCATCTAAATTCCAAACACACTTAAGAAAACTCTGGTCTTAAAGCATTAGTTATTCAATTAGCTGTTCTTCTCCGTATATGCACATTCAGGACTGAAGTAGCTGAAGTGTGTGTTTACACATGCTCCTGGCCCTGGCTGTATGTAGCTGTCAGAATCTGGCCTGGATGGCCAGATTTTTAAGACATTAATCCTGAGCCTCATAATGCTCTTGGACCTTTCTGCACATGTTTCTTGTTTTTGTAAGTAGGAATTTGGAAAGAGATCTTAAATTGGCTGTTAGGCTTTGCTAGTGTCTCTTTCACCTGAAAAACAACACCAAATTAAATTCAAGTTGCCAGTACTGCGTTGCATAAAACCTTCTTTTAAAATGCATTTCTTCCACGAGGCACTGAACTTTGAAACACTGGACACAGACACAGATACAAAGTATGAGAGGTTGTAAGTCTAGACATAATCACTGTACATAACCGTGTAGAAATAAGGGCAGCTTAAAATGTGTTCCTCCAATGTATCTACTGTTTGTGACTGTTCAGTATTGTTTCTGCTTCAGTTACAATGAAATCTCTCTCGGGAAGAGGCAGTGTCTTCTGCATTTCCACTGCAGAAGGCACACCATTGTGGTCTATAAATAATGATTTATGTAGTGTTTGCCTTTAACCTTTCCATTCCCTTGCAAATAAATAACTGTATTGCTGTCTTCGCAGTATTCTTTATATTAAGCAGAGGGAGAAATAGCATTATTTAAAGAATGGTAATTTGCAGCATAAGGGTAAAATGTATTTAGTGTGAAAGACAACTACAGTCGATTCTGTTTCTGATTTCTAATGAAGGCAGACTAGATTTAAAACTAGTGATTGATGGTTAATAGAAAACTATTGCAGAAATCCTGTGGTTAAAGTATATAATTTGCATAGATCTCTCTGGACACTTTCCAGATTTTCATTTTAGAAGGCAGTATTACTAGTTTGTAATTTATTTTTCCTGGCATCCTTCATTAGAACATAACAAGGTGCTTTGCAGCAAATATCACTCAAGTTCATGAGCAGTATGAAAGTGTGCAGCAAATACATGACTTTGGCTCCAGAGGTTGGTGGCAACTGCACCAGGATGCTGATCTGGATATGTGGTGATGCACTGCACAGACATCCTGCTTTGCCTTCTCTTGTTACCATCATCTTCATGGCCACCTAGAACAAAGTGACCCACGTGAGGATGGCAGGCCCTGCCTTGGCGTGCGGGTTCCCCTCGCTGTTTAAGCTCTATGGGCTACTGCTTATATGGTGAATTCTGGGACTGTAAGGCCTTCATGTCAAATACCCAGCATGAATGTCAAAGCAAATGGCTCAATGACGAGTTGCATTTCCAGGCTTCTCCAGGGGGCTTGGGAGTTGAAGACGACTAATAAGTGATATATCTGTTGAGTTTTGGAAATTTGTAGAATTTGACCTAATGATGGTTCACCCTGTATGGAGAATGCTTGAAATGCTGAGAAAGTATTTGGTCATTTCCTTTTGCAATGATGCTGGAGGTGGGTGGCCACACTGCTTTTGCGTGTGGAATTTCTGCCTTCTCAGTGAGGGTGAAACTGCAGCATGGTCTTGGCAGTCAGAGTGTGACTTTGGAAAGCTGATCTGGAGCTCATGGGACCTCATGCAGGTCCTACAAAACGTCATACCCTGCACAAAGAGCTGTTCCCAAGGCCAACTTCAGGTATTTTACACAGGTCAGCCTGTGTTGGAATGGTCTTGCTCTCCAGTTTCTGATCTGTCCTCATCACTTATGTAAGGAGATTAGCCTCCTATAAGAGCCTTAAAATTTGTCAGGGTAAATATTTATGCAAGCAATGGTACTGTGTCTTCACCCTGCACTTAATGTGTAATGCTTTCACTTGGACTTATTTACCTGTGAGAATGAGGAGTAACATGGAAATCTATTCTCATTAGGTTCTTACGTGTGTTGTGTATAATGTGGCCTGCACAGTAATTTAAATCTAAGTACAAATTTGAACTCAGGCATATTGGCTTTTGGAATCCTGAAATTGCTGCATTTCTACCCACAGAGAGTAATCTAAACCCCCTTGGTTTGGAGAAGGCTCCTTGAGGTATTTATCCAGAGGCTCCATGTGGCAGCATATGAAAAGTTTTCTTGTTATTTACCTCCAGTCTGACCTCTAAAGACCCTTATTCCATCTTCCAGAAAGCAACTTATTTGTTGTGATAAAGCAGCACAGCTTTGACATCCAGTCCCAGGTTGCTGAGGCTCCACAGGAGACTCCTTTTGCCGAGTACTCTGGAGTGTCTTGAGCCACTGGACTGACTTGAAGTTAAACGGACTCACTGTCTTGCTTTAAAATATCTGTCCAAGTGAACTCTTTCTTTTCAACGAAGAGGAACCTCTCCTCACTGGTTGTATGTTTTATCCACTAGCATTCATGGCAGCTACACAAAGCAGTAGAGAGGTATTTTACTTTGAATTCTTGGAACAAATGTTGGGAATTAGTCCTTGCAGCTCATAAATAAAATAGTTTTATTTTATATGCAACTCTTTTCATTGGATCAAATGTCTAAAAAACATGTGACAAAGGTAACTGGTGGCACATACCCAGCTTTCAGGGGGAAATTTCCATTAAAATGAATGACCACATCAAAATCATACAGGAGGCAAAAAACCAAGAGAGCTAAGAAGTGACAAAAGAGAGGTTTTTGAAGAAAGTTTGGAAGCAGTCAGAGGATTGATGTGGCTGACAGATAAGAGAGCTGTTCCAGGCAGCAGAAGTAGGCAATGGGGGATGCAATGTTATGAATAATGTTAAAATAATCTGAAGGGACAGCAAAAGGAGTTGTGAGAGTTGAACTGGGAGAGTCAGAAACGTGCTTTGCATTGAAAACAATGACCCAACTTCCACTGAGCAAATGGGAGCTTCCTGCGCGTGTCCAGAAGCTGATTTGTCAGCTACCACTGATGGCAAATCTGTGGGGGAGAAAACATTGCAAAACACAGAATTTTGCTCTGATACTTGTTTTTCTTCATTGTTAAAATGGCATGGATGGAGAAGAGCTGGTGGCCTTTCCAAGGGCACCTCTGTTTCAGAGTAGTCTCACTGCTGGTCATTAGTTGACTATGCAGCTGTGATAGTAACACACACACAATAATATCAGAGATCAAGTTCAAATCTGGCAGGGAGGATAAAGCAAACAACTGCTCTTTCTCTTCCAGTGCATGAGTTGGGCAGCAATGAATTAAAAACCTCAGGTGTCAGACATAAACCAAGTGAGTTGTGGGTTGTTTCTTTTTTTCCTTCCCTTAGGCGTGGCTAACTCCCAATTTCAAGTATCAAAATGCAGTTTCTGGTGCACAGGATGGTATTTTCTTGCTGCTGTAAAACTTGTAGTGAACTATTAAACTGCAGCAGCATTTCATCCCTGAGCTGCCCACACAGCAATGTTGGGTGAACTGACCTGGAAAGAGAATGTGTATTTTATCTTGTTAAATTCATAAAACACTGAGGTGTTTTTTGAGAGCTGAAGTGCTACATAAGTGCAGGATCTGATTATTCTGGGAAAGATGCTGTGACAAGCAGTCCTGGTGTGTATTAACTCACCTGAGGGCAAAGTGGACTTCTTAAGGGAAAAGAGTGTGTGCAGGAGACCTTGGAGTTGGTGCTGTGGGCAAAGGTCATGCCGTAAAACACCTGAAAGGCTTGAACTGATGATTGTGCTAAATGAAGTGCTAGCTCTTGCTGATGCAGGTGCACAGCTGCTCCTGGGAAACAAGTTGCTGCCTGCAGAAGACAACAGTACTTCATTTAGGTTTTTTTCTTTTCTGAAACTTTCCCCTCCATCCAGTGCTTAGATGATTTGGAGTGACCGACAGGTAAACGTGCAGTGCGTGTGTTATTTTTGTGTATCTTTCCCTTTCCTCCCTTCCTAGTTGGTTCCAGGTGGATGTAACATGTGAGTGAAATCCTGCCTTAGCAGACTGGGTCACCCTGCCTTCTGCCAGGTTTGCCAAGCTGGTTTAACCATGTTCATGCTTGTGTGATGCTGCAACAGGGTGGCAGCTCTTGTGCTTTGCCTGAAATCAGGCTTTAGACAGACTCCTTTTTCTCCTCAGTGGCACCTTTTATTCACTTCAGCACTGGGGTTTTTTTGATTAGGCTTTTCTTTACATAGAGAATATTTTGCCTTTAAAGGTGTGTCACTGGCAGGAACAGAAGGGCATCACCACTTAGGAGAGGAAAAGACATTTTTTGGCTCAGTCAGTTGTACCTGGGAGCTTTTTGGGAATATTGCCCTAATTTCCTATTAACACCCAAATCAGTGCACTTCTTGCTGACACACAGCTTGAAAGGGAGGTGAATAGTACCAGATGTTGGCTTGTATTCTTACTGATTGTTTGTATTACAACAGCACTTGGTGGCCTGGATCACAGTGAGTGGTGCTGCATGTGGCGCTGCTGTATGAAAGGAGGCAGCCCAGGCCTCGCCTGCTGAGCAGAGGAGAGGGGGAAGGATGTCAAGGGACACAGAAATGTCAACGTGTGACTTGTCCCAAGTCATTGCCAGGACTGGGAATAGAAATCACTTCTCATAAAACTCAACAGAAACAATAAGTAGCACTTTTAGCACTTAATCCCAGTGTAGTGCACTGGTTTATAGGTTTATAAGGTGACTGAGCAGTTTGATCCTCTTTAAAGGTTCGATATCTTTAATCTTGGGTGTCTGTGAGTTTGTGGGGAAAGCTGGAAAGAGAACAGGCAAGTGACAGTCTCTCGACTTTGTCCTAATCCCACAGGTTGCAGTAAATGGGTGGTGGAAGCATATTGCCCATCGCGGTGCCATGCATGACGGATCAGCTCTGTCCTTCAAATGCTATTAACTTCAGGCTGGTTAATCTATATTCCTGTATGTTGAACACAAAGCAGTGCTGGCTGAGGGATTAGGGGAGAATTAAGTATTTGTTCTCTAATCCTGAATGTTTATAAATCAGTATTAATTACTTAAGGTGCTTTTAGAGAGTTTACATCCTAGTTTTTATAGTAATTTCACGATCCATCTGGCTAATAAAAATACTTAATTGCAAGAGAAGAAATAAAATCTGTTGCTGTGAAGTGTAAGCATGCAGATACTTTGCTTAATGGGGACTAATTGCCATTATTATGGATTCTGATAAGTTAAAATTAATACTGGGGGTAGCCACATCCCACATCACTGTCTGTAAACATGGTGCATAGATTCAGCCCAGTCTGTGGGAGAGAAGAAAGCTGAACACAGGCCAGAGGATCCCCCCTAGTTTTAAGAGAAAATTTAGGTCTTTGGTGTTTTTAAGAGTGTATGGAGGTTTTAGGAGTGGCGTTTGGGTCTGGAATGGGTTTGGGATTTTTTGGAGAGAGGAGCTGAGTGGTAAGTGTAAGGATACTGGTGGGAAATAAGCATCCTACAGGGTTTGTCCCTGTGCTGGCAGTGGCATTGCAGGCACTAGGCTGTAGTGCAGCAGTGCTGAGGAATGGGTTGTGTGGGGGGAAACAAAGACAGACGTTGCCTTCAAAGGATCATCTTTCCACTGATAAGGACAATGGTCTCAAAGCAAAGAAAAGGGGGTTTGACTGGAGCAGGAAATCTTGCACTAAGCATTAGCAGGGCTATTGATTGCCCCAGATTCAGCATTTAATCCTTCCTTTAATCACAAATCAATTCCACTCTGTCTTTGAGGTTTTCAAACTTTTCATCCAAATGCTTCAGACTTCAGAAGAAGGGTGTATCCTGTGCAGGGCTTTGGGGACCTGCAGCCCACCAGCACCCTGACATTGCTGCCACTTCACAGCAACAAAAATTATAAATATTTGAGTCAAGCCCATCTCTCAGGCCCTGCTCTGTTTGTATCTTTATCTTGGAAGAAAGGACGCCTTTTAATACTTTGTCTCCTTAAAGTCCTTAATCAACTTGGACTTTTGCTAGAAAGAGTATTTGTTTTTCCTTCCTTTGATTTGTGTTTAGCTCATAGAATAGACTGGCTGACAGGAGTTACACTCCTGCCTGCTTAATGCTCAAGATTCTGTATTAGAATCATGGACTCATTTAGGTTGGAAAAGACTTCCAAGATCATGGAGTCCAAGCATTAACCCAGCACTGCCAAGCCCACCACTAAACCACATCCCCAAGCAGCACATCACTTCTTGCATTTAGCCCCAGAGCTCAGCTTTTGGGCCTGCTGAGGGCCAGCAGAGCTGGAAAATGTCATGAATATGTGTGAATGAACATGCCATGGTGCTGTGTTTCCATCAGCTTCACGTTTGATGCTGCCCCAGCTTTTCCAGGCATACAGATGCATCCATTGCAATTTACAGGGCAGTGGTGTGGTGGAGCCTGTGGAGCACGAGCCTGGGTCCCTCTGCATGATCCTGCTGGCTGCACATCTGCCACCAGCAGAACAGCTACAGGTTTTTAGGGTGCAATGTCTCATCCCACTGATAGCTGGCTTTTAGGATGCTGCTTTCAATGCATTGCTTAGCTGATATTCTTTACTCACTGACGCTGATTGAAATGGGTCTTGGTTGTGCTTGTCACAGAAAAGCTTTTCAACAGCTACATAATAATCTCCACAGGAAGGTGAAAATAAAAGGGTGTGAGAGAGGAAAAATTTTGAAAGCTTTGGTGCTTCTTCTTCTTAATTAAATGTATTTTGTCATAATGTTTTGAGGTGTAAATCTGACTGGAACAGCATTACAAAAAGAAAGAACTGAAGCTCAAAGCTTCTCAATTGGATGACTTTTTTTTAAAATTATTTTTTAAGTATAGCTAATTTTTTCTCTTGAACTCTTAGGGTTTGTTGGCCAAATCGCCCTCCCTGGCATCTGCATGCTGTCCATGAAGGGAGGATGTCTTGCCCTGCTTGGAAGGGTGCACTAGCCTTGAGCATGAACAGGTAGTTCTGTGCACAGGAGGTCACAGTGCTGCTTTTGGGGTGATGCAGCTCAGCATTGTCCCAAGCCATGGATCTACGGCAGTGCCTTAGATGTTAACACAGCACTCAGGGGTCTCCCTGCTTGCCAGCACCCTCCACTACAAATGATTGCTGTGATCATTGTGCTGTCAGCCTCATTTGCAGCATCCTTAGGCCCACTTTTGTTTATTAGTTTCTCATGAAGAGTTTTTAACCACTCTTTTCCACGATGGTGAAATGCATCAGCCTATCTGCAGAAAGAGGCAGGGGGGAAAGGGAATGCAGTGACTCTGAGTTTTAAGAAGTGTTGTTTGGTTGGGGGTTTATTGCCATGGTTGACAATAGCACATTACTCTCAAGCAGGATGGCCACTGCTGAGTTAGAGTTCCCCATTGTAGTAAACCCCCCAAAATGTCACACTGCTTCGTGCCATCATGTTGGTGTTAATGCCTCATCTATTTGGTGAATAATTTATCACCTGCTTTGAGTATCTTCCTCTGGTCTGCAGCACTGCAGTAGCAAGTGTCTTGTTTACTGGGCAAACAGTGATGTTCCTAGTAAAATTTTGTTGCAGCATAACACATCAGTGGAAGGAGAGTTATAGATGGTTGGGAATCTTTTCCAGATAACTTTTTTAGCTGGTGCCACAGCTGAAATTTGGACTGCTGTCCCTCAGTTATAAAGCAAGATCCTAGCTGATGGTCCATATTCCCTGAGAATTACAGGCATTACTGGGACTGCAGTATTCACTCTTGGTTTACCTCTTTTCTGGCTTAATTTTAAAGATTATTGTCTCTGTCTTGTATTAGGCTATGAAATGTCAGTCCTGACATCGCAGAACATATCCCAGCATTTTCCGCTTTTGTAACAGTTGTGTCTGGACTTGCCATATCACAGTTGCTGGCCTGGGGGACACCTCACTGTAATAGATCCAGGTCGAGAGTGAGTTTGTTTGGACATGAGGATGTTGTTTTCTATAGTTGGTGTGGGAATTTTTTCTGTTTTGTTAGGGGTTTTATATCCAGCAAATATTTTTTACATGTTTATGCTCCCATTACCTTTTGCTTACTCAAACCCAGAACCCCTGAGAAGATGATTCCTTCAGTATCTAACCCCAAGACAGGTTCAGCAGGACTCTTGGTCATGGCTGTAATTAGTTTGTTACTGTCTGATCTTTAATGTTCCTGCCAGCACAGCTCACCTAACCAGGATAATTTCAAGAAATACCAAACTGACCCTAAATATTCTCTCTTAGGCTTTCCATTCGTTAATGGTTTGTCCCCTTCCTCCTGAGCTTCCCCCAGTATTGCTTTGATATTGGAAAGCTCAGTGGAGCAGAAAGTGGGCCCTGAGGACAGGCTACCCCTGGCACAAAAATAAACACAGGTGGTAGAAAGAAACCCTCTTTAGCAATTAACAAAGGAAAGATGGTGAAAGGTGATGAATGGTGGAAGGTATGAAAGGCTGGTTTTAACTGCTGAATTACTCTGCTAGCATGTGGTGCTGTGAGAGAAGCAATGTGATATATGAAAACAAAAACATTGACTATCTGAGCTGGAGACTTCACTTCTGAAGCAGAAAGCTAAGGGTGCCAAATGCTGTTAAATTTTAATGAGATTTTAGATACAATTCCTTGTGTGTCACTGCTTGAAAAACAACACTTGAGACTGATAACAGCAGAGAGGCTGTGAGTTAACACCTGCAGCCCAGCATGTGGCTTTCCGAGCTGAAGTATCACCGCTCTGGAAGGCGCTTTGGTCAAGGGTGATGGGAAGCAATTCCTTTGGCTGAGCCATCAAAACTGCTGTGCAGTTGCTTTTGCTGCCTCTGGTTTTACAGGGCATATGAAGCTGTCACCACAACAAGGGGAGGATTGGCAGAGTTGCTGTCCTTCTCCAGCCACCTCTCTCTTCCAGCCCTCTGTTTCCCAGATGCTTTGGAGCAAAGTGGGAAGGAGGTATGAAATGTTATTTGGATGTAAACAGAAGAGTGAAACTTTGGGGTGTTTTTACTACTGTAATCCCAGCTTGGCCAGTAGGTAATATTTCAGGTTTTTGTCTTGTTTATGGGAAATAGAGAGGTGTGATCATACCTCCTTTTATTTTTGGGCATGTTTTCTTAAGAGGATACTGTTTTTGCACCAGGCCCACCTCCCTTTCTGGTGTTTGCAAGAAGTGAAGTGTTGCTCCAGCCTTCAGGGATAGCAAGGAGCATGGTAAGAATGACATCATCATTCAAGTGAATGAGATTTGTGAAAACACCTCTATTTTTAATGGGCTTTGCAAGCAAGCTTTCATGGGAGCTGAGAGGAAGGAGAAGGGGGATAAGAAAGCTAAAGTATCTCAAAACATGACTTTAAAGGCTTTAAAGTACCAATACTTATTAATTCCTTTGGCATGTATTAGAATAATATTAATCCTGATAAACTGAATTGGTATTAGTTCAGATGTCATAAGTACTTCTACAGGCCTTCAGCTGTAATTTAGCATCAATTAACTAGAACATTATTTAAAAGTGTTATTTTAATACATTAAATTTCCCAGTGTGTCCTCAGGCAGTTGCTAGAGCTGCTGAGAGCTTCTCTTATCACTCTTCACTTTGGTTTTGAGCTGTCGCTCCTGCTCTCCTTTTACTTGACAGTGTGTGCTTCCCACAGCCACAGGACTCCTCAGGGTGGTCTCACGTTCTGCTTAGCCTAATTTAGTAGCAGGAAGCTGCTGCAAGGAACACTCCTGTGTTTCCATACCCTCTCCTGGTATTCTTTTTCATTTTTGTGGACACCTAACACTTCCAGAGCTCAGATTTTTAAACTTACAGAGTAATTTTTTGACCTTGAAAACATTCTCTGGACCAGATAGCTGCTGATGAGTGCAGTGCCATGATATTGGTTGTGTAGCAAGTGCCCAGGGATGTGGGATTCGTTCCTGTCCCTGCTTGGAGCAGTGTGGAAGTGTTCACTGGGATGCTGGCAGCTCTGGAGCTGTGCGAGCGCGCTGCCGTTAAGGGACTGTGTGGCCTTGTCACAGTGCTGTGACAAAACAGCTGCTTGTTCAGGAGCTGGCAGGGGAATGCCTGTGCCTCCAACTGCAAAACAGACATGGTGATTGCTCATTTTCTCTCCCTGTTCTTGGGGAATGCCCTGAAAACAGCTTCTGCCTCCAAAGATTGACTCTTACGATGTAGACGGAAAATGCTCAGTACAACAAAGCATGTCTATACATTTCTATAGTACAAATCAATAGTAAGAGTCTGATACTGCAGAGTGGAACGTTTTCTCCCATATAACATGTATGAGCTGACCTGCGGTCAGTCACTGTGGAATAGGAGGAGTCCCCTGGTTTGCATGGAGGAGTTTGGGAAGTGTTAGTAGGTGTTTTCATCTCAAGAAGAAATAGCTGCTGCCTTGCTCTTTCCCCACAGGGTGTAAAGGTTGTGGGGCAAAGTGGGGCTGTGCTGTGTTGCAGAGGGCAGAGAGCCCTGCAGGCACCTGCCCTGGTGCTTGGATCTGTTTTCATGGGGCTCATGACGCTTCCCAAGGAGCCGATGAACAACTCCTGCCGCCCCCGGCAGCTCCCACCCAGCGAGCTGTATTTCAGCTCACATGCAGCGTGTCAAGACAGGCAACATTCCCATTTGTAAAAAGTGCTGTTAACAAATACTTTCTTTAGCCTCTGCCTCCAGTTTGCTATTCCTATTCACTCCCTATGGAAGACAAATTTGTGTGTCCTCTGCCAATGACCTTAAGGGTCTACATGACTGCCTGCAGGAGGCGGGGAAATGGCTCCGTGGAAGCAGCAGCCTTTGAGTCTGGTGCTTTCCCGTGGGGACAAACCTCTCTCCGTCTCATTTGTCTGTAGCAGTGTTTCTACTTGCATTGTTCTGTCATGATACAGTAACACATATTTTGGACTTAGAGTGTTATGGTATTTCTTCCCCCAGCTTTATGATCTTTGCAGTCTTCTGTGCTCTCTCTGTGTGTGCCAGCCAAAGACCAGAAGCAGGACTAGGCTGGCAGAGGAGGTAACACTTCCTGTTAAAACCAACTGGTAAGTTTAGACACTCTTGGTCCTAGCCCTTTCCTTGGATAGAAAGCAGGAACTCCTCCAATACCTTCCGTGTTTCTACAGTTACTACAGTAAGCAGTTACCCTGCAGACCAACACAGGCTTGAGTGTGAGCAGACCATGGCAAATCACCGAATTCAGAATTAGTGAAGCATATGGCAATCGCTACCAAGACCTCCTGAGCTCACAGAACCACCAAAGTCACGGAATTCAGACATGTCCTGGACTGCAGTTTATTTTAGTTGTTGTACCAGATGCTTTTGAGAGACTGGTGTGGATTTGAGCAAAGAGCTGAAGAACTCTGAAGTCATTTGTAGAGCATGGAAATACTACTGGGAGAACACTTGTCACCAAACATCCACACCATCTTGCTCCTCTCTGTAATAAACCTCATGGGAGATCAATGAAACCAATCTGTAAAGGAATATTTATAACTCCACTAAGTCTATGAGTTTTGGTTGCAGTAAAGATGATGGGAGTTCATACCACAATGAGATTTTGCCCCCATTCTGCCAGGTTTCCTCCTTCATCCCAGATACACAGCTGGTAATTGTTTTCCTCCTCCTCCTGTTCCACAAAAAATTTTCTCTTAAACTAGATATGAGTAAGTAGCATTCCTAATCTATACTTAGCTTAATTTATTACTTGAGGTTTAGACTATAAGGAAGGCCTGTGACCGTGAAGTCTGTCATTTTCCATCAGTGTGATAATGATCCCTCTCCCTACGGTGTATTCCTGCATTTAGTTATGTTTCACTTTGGGCCAATGTTATGAATTTTTATATGCTATATTTTTTCCCTTTTAAGCAATCAGAACTCTTCAATATATTTTGCAGGTCTTCTTTAACAAATTGGAGATGATTGATGTGTCTCGGTATTTTTGTTCACTTCCCCCTTCCCTCCCCCCTCCCAGTCTGTCCCTGTTCAAGAACGTCAGTTCTCTTGGACACTGGTTAACCAACCTCAGGGCTGTTCATCAGGCTGGACTTTGATTTGCCATCTGGCTGACGCACTTGACTGTGCATAGTGCACAGTGATGTGGCCCCAGATGCCTTAAAAATAATGGCTTTTTGCATAGTTTTGCATGGATAGCTAATCAGTCACTTAGTAATTAAACTCCTAAGTGCAATGCAATTTGTTTTCTTTATTCACTTCTCCATGGCTTTCCTGCAAGCTTCTATGATGTGTTTGCCGAAGTATTTTACGCTTCCTTTTGTAGCCCAGCAGTGTTCCCTGTCAGTAGTGTCATCCCTCCACTTCCTTGCTCTTGGACTTGTGTAGTCAGACCAGACTGACATCACCTCTTGTGAAGATTTCACCTCAGTGAGAACAGTCATTACCTTCCATCTTTTGTCTTTATGAACATCAAAGAGCTGCAAGTCCCAGCAAGTGAGGTCTTAGGGAGTCAGCTTTGGTTCAAGGTTCTCATAAAGCCAAATTGGCAAATCCGGTTGGTTTTCCTTTGCAAATTGTCTCAGGAGTCTTCTCGGCCATCCAGCCTGAGCAGCCACTGCTGTTTGGCTGACTCCTTTGGACCCAGCTGCCTGTGTTCTTATTGCTGGTGCCTGTAGGTCGTAGAGCAGGAGCTGCCAATGTAACTCCTGCTTTCTGAAGATAGAAAATTCATAGAGCGAAACCCTGGGAGCTGATATTAGTGCTGAGATCCCCTGTGTCAGCCACTACCCTGACTGTAACCATTGGTTATGGTTTTCAGCAATCCTCAAGTAGCTCAAGCGATCAAGAGGTCAAACCCTGGCATTTAAGAGGGCAGTGTGTGTGAGATCAGTGTCTTATATAAATATGTCAGTACCTAAGGCACAGGGTGCAGAATTAAGGGATTTCCTAGTTTTATTGTTTGAAAGCAGAATTGATCTTTTATTCAGTTTGTGATACATGTAGTCAGTTGAGATGTTATTTATTTATTTTGACTTTGGGCACAGGCTATGCTCTAATGCTCCCTGGAGACGTTCAGCTGTCTCTTTTGTGCTACTCAGGTTTGGCTATTGCTGTCACTGTGGTTTCTGAGTACCTTCCAACCACGTGTTAAGCAATATGACTTAGCATATGTCTCATTTAATGTCTTCTCTGGTCCTTTGGGATGAAAAAGGTTTGGATATATTTTGCTAGTTAAGCTTTTTTTTTTTAATTTCTCATTTTTAATGAGCTACAGATGTTGCCATTTAAGGCAGTAAAATCTGACCAGGTGCCTTGGCAATGTCGATCTGCTGTGTATTTGGAGAATTGCTATTCCTAAGGGTTAATCCCAAGGCAGGCTGAATGTCCACAACTCCTTGACTTCAAGAACAAGCAGTGGGTGCTTGACAACTCTCAAATTCAGTTCCCAAACTTTACACCACATGACAGCCAATTTATGAGATGCTTTCATTATGCAACAAGCATGATATGTAAAACTCATGTTTTTCTGTGGGTTCGTTACAGTTCACGGACATGAAACCAGCTGTGAATTTGTACCTTTGAAGGACTCATGAAGATGCCTATTCTATTACTCTAATCTAGGAGTGTTGTACTCTCCTTGTTTCGTAAATAGTGCTGTAACAAGGACTGCAGCTTGAAAATGCTTGAGAAGAGGAGCTCTGTTGTGGTCCTCTGTGTGTCTCAGTTCAGCTGTATGCTTATGTTGTCTTATTTACAACAGCCCAACAGCTTTCAAAGTTCAAGAGCTTTTGCAAACAGAAACAGGCATAAACTCTGCCCAGCCCAGTGAATGATGTTTTCCCTCAGCCTTTTGTAGTAGAGATTGCAGAGTCTGAAGTTATGTTTCAACTGCTTACATTATAGTCTCAGGATAGATGATATCAGGAGAAAATAATCTCTTCCTGATAAAATGTGCTGCTTCATTAATACTCAGCTTGAAATGGATGATTACAAGGAACTGTGCAGGTCTCTACTTTGTGTTTGAACATGCTTGTAATCAGATGTCTGTGTTGAGGGAGAGATGTTGAGTGGGTGCAGGTCGCTCCACCTCTTGTTGGCTATTGCAGTATGGTAGGTTGCAACTTCTTAATTTAAATAAGATCACTGAGCTGTTGGCTCTCTGTGGTTGTTCTTGCACCAGCTGAGTGTAATGCTTGTTACAGAGTCAGCGTCATTGCCACGCCTTCTCTCAAAGCATCCCTGGAGTCACTTGTGCATCTGTTACTTACTGAAGCATTATGTGGTGGCTTCCCCCACCTTGACCCCAGTCAGTTACTGGGATTCAGCTGAGTCCTGCCTGCTGCAGGCAGAGTTGGCAGCCAGGAGTGGGGCTGTGGGGGTGGAGAGATGCCAGGGGGAGCAGCACGGGCTTGCGGGGTACTGGGATGAAAGCTGGGGGCTCTTCAGGCAAGGCTCTTAGTCAAGGACTTGCTTGGTGTTGCTGAGGAAAGGAGAAGGGGATTTGATGAGAAACAAGCAGAGTAGGACAACACTTAACGATGATGGCCATATGCAATGTGGTGATGGAGAGACAGTTTATGTCTTGGTTATGATGCAAAGCCATGAGTGTTTTCCCTGGGCTGTGTAGCTACGTAAACACACTGCAGGGTTTCTCTAGAGGCACCTTAGTTCCAGTGTGTGTTTGGTGCTTAGTCACAGAGCGTGCCAGGAAGATGCTGAATTTTAATCAACCACGATGACTTTCCTTCTGGTTTGTGAACTAGATCAGGGTCATGATATAAAGATCCTGAAGATGAGAGCTGATGCTTGCAGGGGTCTGGATGGCCACTAGATCCATACCTATTAGAGTACTTCTCTGAGCCCATCACTTTCTGACAGAATTTAATTGAGAACTGAGCTGTGGGGTGGAGAAATGATCTTCACTCTACAGAAATGAAGCACAGACAAGACTCTGTAGGGGGAGGTTTTATAATTAAATAGCTGAGACTTAGCTCCTGCTGTCTTTACACAGATTAGCTTATGTTTTGAAAATCTCAAATGACTTGCAGCTATTAGGTAGAAATCCCCTCCCTGGAGCTTGGACTTGTACCATTCTGTCCTTAAGGTGTCTCTTTAAATGCATCAGTACATCAGCTAAACAGACACTACCTGTGGGACTGTCCAGCCACACAGAGCTCTGCCTTTTGTTCTCTCCGTGCGTCTGGGAGAGCTCACCAGCATAGGAACTGTAGTGGCTTCATGTTTAAAGCAAAAATTACTCTCTGCACAGCCTAGAAATGCATTCAGAAACACTTGTTGTGAGAATGGAAGCGCAGGAGGGAGAATAGTGACTAATTAATCATCTACGTGCTTGGGAGACCAGCACTGACATGAAACTGTCCCAGATGTGAGAGGAACTTGCAGCACCTCCTCGGGGACAGTTGGTACCAGTTTCCCACCACTGCTGTTAGCTGTGCACATACTGGAGTGCTGCAGAAGCTGTGCTTTGCACATCAAGTCATTCAGTCAGACTGCCCTGGATTGCCTTCTTTCCAATCATTGTGTTTTGATGGCTTGAGCCTGGCCATCTCCTGTTTGAGATACCCTTGGCTTTGCCATGTGTATGCTGGAAGTCAGTTTAGTTTAGCATTATTGGCTACAGATATACTGAAGGAGGCTGTGTCTGTGTCTTTTAAAAGGATGTGATCAAGAGCATGGACTTCAACTAGTTTGATGGGGTTTTGTTTTTTCTCCTCCTTTTTGGTTTGGGTTTCTGGTTTAGGTGGTATGGAAAGATATCGCCTCAGATTTAATTAGAACATTTCATTTTGGTTTGGAGAGCTCAGGAAGTGCTGTTTCCTAATGTGGCAATACTGTTACTAGGCAAAATTTCTGTTGCAGGTGCCTTGTTAAGGAAGTCCTTTTTGTCAGAGTGAAGAGCAGTCGACAAAAGTCATTGGGTTTTACATAAAGCAGCAATATCCACATTTCTGGAGGCTGGCAGAGCACAAGGCACACAGAGCAGTCCCCATTTATCCATGTGCTTCTCTGTGCAGCTGATAGCCTTGTCATAGCCAGCAGGTCCCTTGGACTGGGATCTGAGTGGCAAATTCTTCCACTCTGCTGCTTCCACAGATCCCAGCACTGATAAACCATGAGGTTTCATCACAAGACTGATGATAGCGAGTATTTGGTTGCCAAGAGTGGGGCTTTGTGAGAAGTTTGACTCCAATTAAAAAACACAACCTCACACAATAGAAAACATAACCTCCTCATAATAAGAAGGAAGAGATAAAAGATACGACGCAAAGCAGTGAACTCTGGAAGGCACATACAAAAGGTATGTATAAACCATACAGTGTTTAGGTTGTTTTGCAGTAATTTTTTATATCTTGTGGTTGAGTCCTCTAGATGTTTTGGGGGTCTTGAATGGGGGGCTTTGTTTTTCGAATTTTGGTTTTTTTCTTGGGACCAGCATTTTGAAAATACCTGACTGTATAAAGGCACCTCTTGGTGCTCTCTGCTGGACTCATTCTGTCATTCCAGGAACCAGCTGAGGAATGAACAGAGCTAAGCAGGAGGACAGGGTCCAACCTGTTGGATTCAGGCTTTGGTTCAGGTGCCCTTTGCCTCCTGCCCTACTCAGGGATGAGGTTTAGTGGTGAATATGGTGGTGCTGGGTTAACAGTTGGCGCTGATGACCTTAGGGGTCTTTTCCAACCTTAACAATTCTATGATTCTGTGTCAGATGCTGATGCTGTAATGCCTGAGAGGTGACAAGTCAGTGTGATGGGGACGCTCTCCCTTCAAGCAGAAATGTGTCACCATGGCCATTGAACCTTGCAGGCACATGGCCATCATCTTGCCTTAGAGGAACCCATCCAGTGATGTGGCAGCCAGCTGGTCCATGCTTTTATACTCATTTCTGTTAGTCCTGCCTGATTTCTCTGCAAGATGTAATCTGAAATAGAGCAGTTTCGTGTCCTTTTGAAGAATTGTCTAAAAACATTCCCCTATGGCATCTCTTGTTGATTGTCTCTGTTTACTGAATAGAGAAATTCTCATTATATTCCTTTGGTTTTGATCATTGCAATCAAATGAGGATAATTTTAAAAAGAAAGAGAGGTATTATGCACTAGTGAGCAAATAATGAAAGACTACTAGATGGGAATAATGGGTGGTAGAAGAGAGAAATTTTTGAAAAAGAACTGGATTCAGGAGCTAAATAGATTTAATGAAAGCTATCTTTCAGAACTCTCTGACACAGCTTTAAATAAGTCTTCATCTGGCATATGAAGTAAGCAAGAATTTCATGTAAAAGCCCGTATAGAAATTGAATTGGACTTTCAGGCTGTGTGCCTAGACATGACATTCTTCCTTCATTCATCCAGACTTCCTTTTATTTCTGTGTGATCTTACCGTGAACGCTGCTGAAGTGGGATCTGCCCACACAGCATATTGCAGCTTCAGTGCCGAAGGCAGTATCAGCATCCATCCACTTTCATATCTGTGTTTGGTTAGAGGGTGGGGGAATCCCTTCCTTTTTGGATAGCAGATGTCAGTCTCCTACTCTCCTGCAGCTCCCAGAAGTGAACTCTGCCTGACTCGTGTTGGAGTACAACACGAAGGAGAGGATCTCCCCCTGCAAGCACAGGATGATAAATAAATGTAAGATGTTAAACAAACTCTCCTGAACAGCATCAGCCAGATCTCTGCTCACCGGGTAACAAATGCCAGATCAGGTTTCCCTGTCTCCTCTCATGTTTTACACTGTTACAACACCCTTGAAATGGGTGCTTTGGTCAAGAGCAGCCCACGCTTCTGTCTTCAGCTGAAGAGTTCCTGCGGCTCTGAGCAGGATTTGGCAAAGTGTGTGCAGGGCCCAGATGACTGAGCCCACTGTCCTTACTGAGACAGAGCTAAGGAGTGGAGGAACAAGTTTGGACAGTTGGTAGTGCAGTGTTGTGGGGCTGTGTAAGGGACTGGAATCCGAGAGAGGAGATAAAGAATTGTTGGTGCTGAACAGAAATGTAGTGGTGGCCTTTTTCAAGTACTTTGCTTCAAATTAGCTCCCACCCTGGTTACCTGGCACCCACAGGACACTGCTGGGATAGCAGTGGGTTTTAAACTGCTGCTGATTGCTGAGGTACATGTGCTCTCTTGTGGAGTGGGTCATACTTTGAGAAGGACAGCCTCTGTAAATGAGGAGAGAGAGCAGGCTGGGATAACTGCTTGAGTGGTGGCCACCTGCCTCCCCTGTCATCTTCTCCTGCAGCCTGGCTCTGGCTGACCCCAGCGCTGGGCCAGTGCCTCCCTCTTGCCACAGGGACTGCAAGTACCTCCTGACACCACCACTGGAGCCAGCTGTCCAGGGCAAACCCTGTTCCCAACACTGAGTCTGTCCCAGAGATTGCTCTTCATGAGACCCTGCAGGAAGGGCAGGGGTGATGGCAGTGGGCGGGAGCAGATGTGCAACTTGGGCTGGCAGCAGGGACTACCAGGACATGGGTGGAGGAGTCCTGTGGCACACAGAAATGTGTCTCAGCACTGGCTGTGGCAGGACCTTTGCCCAGCTGTCTCTGGGCACAGGGGATTCCCTGGGACTGGTGTGCCAAGCTGCAACAGCCCTTGTGTGCTGCCATTAACTGTGAGTGCCAGGCGGGCTGTCACACGGCCGTGAACTGTAATGGGTGGTAGTCCCTGATGGGTCTGTTGGCAGTCTGAGAACCACTGGCTTGTTTGATCATCTCAGCTGCACCCCAGAGATGGCTGTCTTTGGAAAGGTGAACAGACATTGAGAGTTGTGGTGGCCCCACTGGCATGTGCAGCTCAGAGCTCGCACCAGGGCAGTGAACTTGTGGTGGGTGCTGGCCTCCAACATTTTAAGAGAACAGAAACTTGTGAATTAGCTGTTGCTGTTGTGACTTTGCCCAGAACATCATTCTAGAATCCCACAAGCTTGATTTTGCTTTTGACCTTTCATAAAGAGCTGCCACAGTCTGTGTCTGGAATTCAGCATGCTCGTGCTCACTGCTGCTGTGGTGATTGTGGGTGGCAGGGGCACTGGGGTCTCCTCACTGATCCCCAGCTAGCCCTGATGGAGAGCTGGGATGCCCCTGGCCCTGTTCATGGCCTGGGTCTGGCACTGGTGAGATGCATGGAGCAGAGCTGAGCTGAGGCATTCCTGCTTCTGCCTCACCTATTGTGTCAGGTTCAGTTCGCTGCCCTCGTGCTTCCCCCAAAGCCAGACAGCACTGTGCCTTCATTGTGTGGGTCTGTCAGGAAAAGGTCCCCTCCTCTGTGCGAGGGAAAAGGGAGAAAAGGGGATTTATACTCTTTTGTTGATGGGCTAATGCAGCCTGATGAAAGGAGCCACATCCCACTGCCTGCAGTCAGCCCGTGGGAGCACTGCCCAGCCCTCAGAAAAACCCTCCCAACACTTGGGGAGACTTATTAATGCTCCACCAGCCCTGCTATGATTTATAAGCTGATTTGTGGTGCAAAATTGCAGATGGCCACATATTATAACTACGCCAGGAATGGTGAAGTGTTTTCTGGAATTGCCTTTGGCTCCAGTGTTGAGTGCAAAACCCTCAAAGTGCTGTGTGCTAGTTCAAAGAGACAGGGTTCAGCATGTGGCAGACAGGCATCACTCCCCAGTGGGCTGCTCGTGTGGGAACCTCTCTGGCCCAGGCAGGTTTGCCCCTTCCCTCTCAAGGGGCCGCCTGCATCTCAGAGACAGACTGTCAACCCTGCAAAATCAAAAGGAAAAGGCAGAATTCGTACCTGCGGGCTTTGGGGGTAAGGTCGGGTTTCCCCCCACCCTTGTAACAAATCATGCCCCGAAGTGGTGAAGTTCTGCATCTGCTGGATTAAAATTACCTGTGATCTTAATGACTTGAAGTTTTAAAAATTAAATTCTAGCAGCAATTGATGTGGCAGATGTACTTTCTTCAAATAAGAGATGATGAAAAGTAAAGAAGGATGAATAGATTATTGTTTTTATTAAAGGTATTATGGAGGAATAAATTCTTCTCATGAACAGGCTTTCTTTGCTTATTCTCATCCTCTCAATAAATCATTGCCACTGTGTCAGTTAATACTGTTTGGGGATCTTGCTCAGGAATGTTTTAGATTGGGAGAAAGAAATTCATATCACAAAACAAACTGTCTCTGCGATCGCCATAAAGGTTACTGTAGTTTAGAGAAAGTAAAATATTTACCATCTGATTCACATAATAGGTAAGATAAAGATTGAATGTTAAGGTGGGGAGAATAGCCCGAGGGCACAAGCCACTCCTACCAATACCAGCCGGGATTAATGAAGGGCTTTTGCTCCCACTCAGTTTTCTTTGCTTTGTACTTGAAAGTCTTTGCTGCAGTAACTTCAGACTATAATTAGATTGACTGGAAAACTGAATTATGTGCAAAGAACTGCTCAGATCACAAATGAGGTGCATGAGCTTTATTTGTCCACCCTAAGCATGTGTCACCTTCAACAAGCAGCAAAATAATTTCAGCATTTAATAAAATAAAAGAAAAATGTGTCTTAGGAAGTTGGGTATAAAGACACAGCAGTATTAGTCTGGAGGACAGAATGTCGTGGCTTCTTCAGCATGACAATCTTAAATGAATGGCTTTGACAAGAGTACTTGAGTGGCAGCATGAATCAAAAAATAGTGTTCAGCTACCTGAAGTCAGAGCACTTGCTGTGGGGATGAATAGATCTGATTGAACATTGTTCTTTGAACTTAATTAAGCATCAGAACCCCCATTTTCTAGGCTTGTAAGAACAGCAGTTTTGATGATCATCTCTGTTTCCTTTTAATATGTGTATTTTTTTCATCTCACCTTTATATTTGATTAAACACTCTCACGGTTTTAGTGCAGAGTGTGATAGTGCTGGTAGATAAATGTGTAGGGTCTGAGCAGCCCTGGCTCTGGCAGTCATTAAAGGCTTATGATGTTGCCCAGCAGCTCAGAAAGGTGTACCTGTAATGCAAGTGTTCTGGAAAGTGGGGAGATGCCTCTCGGCACCAAACTGTAGTGCTGAATTCCCATGGGCTCTGTGGAAAGGAATGGAGTTTGAGGTAACTGAACTAAATGTCCAGAACAGTCCATCCTGCAAACCACGCTCCCTAGGGAAGCTTTGCCCACAAGTAATCCAATTTCTGTTTGAAATGAGCTTGAGTCAGCTGCAGAGCTGTAGTCTGCCCTGACTTTTCTCAGAGAGAAACAGGAGGGGGACCACCAACCTTTTAAGCCCACACTGCACATTCCCCATCCCCTCTGCCAGGACCACAGCAAGTAGGAATGGGTGAGAAATTACTTACTGGAAAAAAAACCCTTTTTTTGTCGGGTAAGTTGTCAGAGGGAAAGCCGAAAAGTAGGGTTTATCCATTATTTTCTTGTGTGGTGGGTAAGATGGAGGCAGGTCCTGGTGCTGATCCTCTGCAGTGTCCATCTGTCGGCAGCAGTGCAGTGCCAGCCTGACTGCAGACTTGGGCTAAGGCCTTGCCATGATATGAAAAATAAGGGCAAGAATTTTACAACTGAATAAAATGTGAAGTCTATAAATTTAACAAGCCTTGCATTTTGAATTACAATGGCATAAATTTTCCTCTTAAAAGGAGAAATTGTGTCACTTGTGACTTTCTTTGGTGTTTTACAAGGTTATGAAGGAAACTTCTAAGCATGTTTTGGCAGTTCGCGTTCTGTGGTCTCTATTCAGAAGATATTTTTTAATTTCCCTCCACAGTTAAGTCTCTCTTGGGGCATCTCTCCTGGCTAACTCTTTGGGTTAAGCACCTAGAAAGTTGGCAGCATCCTTAAAACTTCAAATGCATTTGGAGCAAGGGCTCTTGTTGGGACATATGAATGTGATCAGATGTGAAACTGAGTTTGACTGACTTCTCTTGAGATCTTCTTACCTTCAGTTTCAATGAGACAGGTTGTCCTCTGAAGAATCCTTTGAAGAATTTCTCTTGCATGTTCAGATGAGGTACCTGCAGGAGGAAGAATTAGTTTGGTGGTTGGATGCCTAAGGTTAGCAGACATATCATATGTCACTGAGATTTATTCTTTTTTAATAAAATGAGGGTGGAATGCAAGATCAGAGTTACCTCATGTGCTTTAACTTTGAAATGAATGCTTTTTTTTGGCTGCCATCATAAGTGCCCTTTTAATGACCTAACTGGTGGTTAGGTCATCACCTCTGCCTGACTAGCTCAATACTGGCACACATGTACTCTCCAGCCAAAGGCAGTGTTAGCACTCTGTCCAAACTGGGGTCCATGGAACCCAAGGCACATGGACTGTGGCTCTCTAATGCAAACCTGCAACCTGGCTCTTGGGGGAACACAAGCACAGCATGCTCTGCAGGCACTGTGGATGTCTGGACTGAGGAAGGTGACAATGACGGTCTGTTTTGTAGTCCAGTGAGCACTGGCCACTTTGTCCTCCGATGAGGAGGAGCAGGACATTGAGTGTAGAGCAAGTGCATGGCTTTGGGAGCTGCCACCTCTGGTGAGCCTTCCCACAGCACAGAGTTGTGAATAACCTCATTCACTTCTGCTGCTCATGGGCTCAGTATTTCCTATTCTCTTTTGGTTTGAGTTCAAATATCAAAGGTCAATGTGAGTTCATATTACTATTTTACCACAGAAGTGTTACATGGTTATTGAAAAATAATAAGAAATACAGGGGAATAAGATTCTTTTTAATACCTGGTTTCCTTTAAGGAGACATCAGTTGCTCTCAGAATGTCTCTGGTGAGTCTACAGCAATAGTGTTGGTCAGTGTGCTCTAACCCACTTTTATAAATCTTCTAGTCGCAATGCTTGCTAAGCTTTCCCACAATGTTAGTTTTCAGGGTTTGCTTGATTCCTCTCTCTGTTCCACGCCTCGCCCCCCTCCTCTTGCTCTGGTAGTAACTTTAGTCTCTTATGAACTGCAGCAAAGTGGAAGGAATTAAAATAAATGTGAAGAGCAAACACCTGTTTCCTCAGGGGGCAGTAGGAATTTGCTTCTCCATCCTCCAAGTCCAGTGCCATTGGGTGCCTATGCAAATACTGGACTATTATGCCTAAGTAATGTGCTTAGCATTGAAGGTTGAAAGAGTGGTCTAACCTCAGTATCCACAGGTTTCTGGCTGGTCTTCAGCCACAAAATCTGCTTGACTTAAAGACACTCCACCTTCTTCCCCACCCAGCTGTGGTAGGAAACCTCAGTCCTTTGCCTAAACACAAGTGTCATTGTGTGGCTTCTTTTGAGAGCACACTGCAAAGAGGAGTAATTGTGCAGAGAAGGGCTAAGCCCAAGTAGTAAAGTCCTTGTAGAGGCAGCAGCCACGTGCTCCATCTTGGAACACCACCTGGCACTGTGTAAATGTAGGACAGGCTTTAGAACCCTGAGTGTGCTGAGCTGCCACAGTGTTTGGTGCTTACACCACTGCATTAGTGTGGGAGAGGTGGGGTTTTTCCTTTGCAGGATCAAAGACCTGCTCTAGGAAGAGGCAAGTTAGGGACAGTGCTGAACACTGAGCACCACATGTGAATGAGTAAAGTGTAGGGTCAATGTACTTGCCCACAGCCTGCTGATTGAGCATGTAGATATGGGCTCAGAAGGTTCCAGTGTGGATTAGAGCCTCTCACATTAGATCTGAAATACCAAGTCCAAAATCAGCTCTCTTCGGGCTGGTGGACATTTAGCAGCTGTTCATATGCATGCACTGTTGCAGGCTGCAGGAGTTTGCTTCTCTCCAAAGGTCAGTCTCTGTCACTCAAACCCAGCAAAACCAAAAGTAAAGAAAGAATTCAGGCTTTGACTAATACTAGCTGAGTCAGGTGAGGGAAGCTGGTCTAAAAACTGGTGGACAGGTCTTTGGAAAATTACTTTCTTAATATTTGTAGTGTGGCAGCAGGTAAAGGTCCTAGCCACATATGTTTTATAAGGTTTATTTTTTTCCCTAAAGTGAAATGTGTTGGGGCTACATAATTCTAGAGCTCCTGAACCAGTACTTTGGGAATAGATTTGTGTACAGCTACCCCCAAACATCTCCAGATGCATTGCCCAGTCCCCCACTCATCAGTCTGATACAGGCTTATCTTAGGAAATAAATGTTTGAAAACAAATAAATAACACTACTGTGTAAAAATTTCTCTGGAACGAAGGTTTGTTTTTATTTCTGTGGGTGTGGAGCTAGGGATCAGAGGCAATAATATTCCCTGTTATTTAGGATTATTCATTTTGAGAATTTCTCCAGTTCAATTTGATTTCTAGTTCTTGAAGGTCACCGCTGTTATTTTTCCATGGGGTTTTTTTGCATTATATAAGCAAGAAGCTAAGGGCCAATATCATGTGTTGGGTTTGTCCAGGCCTCTGCCAAACTCATTTCCTGTCCTGGTCATGACTTTCTCTTTTTCTGAAGCTTATTGCAAGTCAGGTCACACAGTCCTGTCTCATTCCTTTCTGATGGGCTGGAATAAATCTCTCCCAGACTGAGAGGTATAATGACTGCACCCAGCTCGCTCATCACCTCTGCCTGACTAGCTCGGTAATCATGCGGGACAGCAGCTCTCCAGTGAATATTGGATATTTGCTTCCTGGGTTCCCAGTGTGGTCATGGTAAGAGGCGGCTTTTAAAACTGCCCTCTCAAGCTTCATGTCCCATTTCCTGCCAAAGTGTCCTTCTCCCAGGTTTATGAGCCTCTGCTGGGTGTGAGGTGTTTGTTTAGCCAGTGGTTTGGATGAGATTTGGCTGTTTATCCCAAGTACAGAGCATCTGGCTGTACATATGTGTATGTAGGAAAAGCACCTCCAGACTATTGACTGGCACTTCTGTGAGCCCCGCTCTGCTCTTCCCAGCACTCTCCTCCATTTGTGGAATGGCGTGGAGGGTGAATTGGGGTCATCCCCAGGCGAAGAGATACAAAGCGTAGAAGACCCACCTCGCCTTACACTAATTGGCCTTCACAGTTGGTGATTTTATGGAGGGGTCAGGGAGCAAATGGACAAGGTGATTACATATTTCACAGGCTTCAGAGGCAGGATCGACATCCTGAGACCTGCAGGCTGTATTGATTTGGAGCACGACAGTGCTGTCTTTTTAGCTCTGCCCCACCCCAGCTGTAACTGGCTGTCTGTTAACATTGCTTTGGGGACACCATTGTGTTTCTAACATCTCAGCACTGCACTGCTCTGATGCTCAGTCTAAATTTACTACTGCTGGTTGTTTTCATTGGATTCTGCTTCCTTACAAGAACTGCTATCCTTCTAAGCTGTTCTTGCCATTCCTGTGAGGAAGCCCAGTTTCCATCTGGGATATGCTGTAAGAAAACAGCTCGTGAGGTCTTGACTTTGTTTTGTCCATCACTCTTTCAGCGCTGGTTTGGTGAGTTGTGACATTGGAGCTGGAAACCTGTCAGGAGGCTGCTTTGATTAGGTGGCATTATGGCACAAGGTGCCACACTGAGCAGGGATGAGCTAGTGAAGATGCACTACCACCCTTGCTGCATTTCTGTCTTTAATAAATAGGAGAGGGACCGTTCACTGACAGCTATTTCATGTTGCACTGTGTGACTGACTGCAAACCACTCTGCTGGCCTCTGTCCCCTATTTATGTAGGGCACAGCAAACTGCTAAGAGCGTTCTTTGATTATTATGATGAGTGTGTGAAGGAGTGCTACGTCCTGTAACTGCTGGCATTTAGGTACCACCATCTTTTTCTCATCAGACTCACTGGCAGGCACAGCTTTAGTCAAAGCCATCTTGCCTTGACAGCTCTCTGCTCTATCCCTTGGAGAGGGAATATTCTTCAGCCATCAGCACAATCCTGCTGTCATGCTGAGGAGCAGCAAGCCTACAACACAGCTGAAACTCCAGGAACTGTGCTTGGTTCCTGGCAAAATGCATCAAAAGGGAGGGAGACATTTATCCTGTTCTTTTCTATGGGTGTCTAAAGATATATATATATATATCTCCTCAAAATACCAATGTAAGGGACTCTCTTCCCTAGCTAAACTCTTCCCCATTCTGGTCTGACATTGAAGAAGTTGTGCATTGCATCACTTGAATATAAAAGTGCAGCTTATGTTCAGGCACTCCAGTCTCTGAACCAGAGTGCTGGTGACCACAAGTTTAACAGTATAATAGCTCTTCATCTGGGCCCAGTATGTGCTGTGATTTATTGACCCCACTCCAGTTCCTAGCAGACAGCCTCCCACATCACAAAAGTGCCCAGCTGGAGGTGTTACTGGGAGCCTCAGATGGGAAGTCTGGGAATGGATGAACCTGGAGACTCAGAGGCTTCTGGGCATCACAAGCAGTCCCTTTGGATCAAGTTAAAGCAGAGCAGTGCGGAGACTTATGATTTGACACTGCCTATGGTTTGTGTGTTCTAGGTATCAGTAACATGCTAACATGCTGCCAGTACCGATTAAAGGGGGAGATATTTTTAAAGGCAGTGACTAACATGTTGAATTTCACTATTCAAAACCTTTATTGTATTCCTATTATCACTGTTCTCTCCTGTAGTTTTCTCAAGCAGGGCTTGTGCCAGCCTTTGGTAACCTGAGTCAGGCTTCCATCTGGAGGTCCTTCCTACACCCAGCCTTGGGCAGGGGAGATCATGTTTTGTGTTCCCCCTGTGGCAGGACACTGGAGGTTCTGTAGCAGCTCGTGAGTGCCAGCTCATTCCAGGAGAGGGGCCACTGAAGCTAAATTTACTTTATCAGTCTCTCAGTGGTGGAGTATTTCACAGTCAAAAATGAGTTGTTTGGACTTTCTCTCCCTCCTTCTGTAAATTCCTCTATGGTTAGCTTTTCCATGTTGGGCAGCCAGCCTTATTTCCAAATATGCATATAACAAATGGCCCTGCTTTGTGTAATTACAGTGCTGAGGCATCTCCTGAGGAGCCAGGGCTTGGTGCTCCCAGGACCCCGTGGAGGAGTGACTTGGGGGCACAGGGACAGTCTTTTAGTGCAGTGAGTCTTACTACAGAAAGTGTCCCTGGTGCCACACAGAGAGTGGAGGAAAAGCAGCCCAGCCCTTTCCATTTCATCTTTTCATCATCAGCAAAACTAATTCCAGACCCCCGATAGAGAAGTCTCAGCCCTTTGTTCATCCTTCCCTTTTATTATTTTTTTAAGCAAATCTTAAGAAACATTCAGGCACCCACACACATGCACAGAGTTAGATTTCAAGTCCTAACAGGAAATGTGTAATCTGCTTGAAGATTAAAGTGCCAAGTGCTTCTCTTAAGATTGGGAACCTGACACGGATGTGATTATGAATTAGAGATTGCTTTGTGGTATCAGTAGGGGAAAAAAATGAGTGTGAAAATAGAAGGGTACAAACTTGTTGAGTTCTGCAGCCATCTTCAAACAGATATGGGGAGCCTGGAGGTTTTGGTTGTTACAGGATATGTGGAAGTTAAGCCAAAGTATTGTAAGAACATATTTTTCACTTTGTTAAGCTCTTGCGATAGGAGAAAAATACTACTTTTTCACAAAATGTTGCAGAGTAGATGTTTGAACATGTGCCCTCAACACTGAAGATTAAAGGTGTACTATGTAAGTTTTCAGAGACAAATTCCTTCCTGCTATATCTTGGTGGGGAAAATGAACCATTCCTGCTCTCAAAGCAGGGGTAGCAAGAGAAGAAACCTTCATCCTACTACAGGCAGAACTGCCGCTTTTTGAGGAACAGAGTGCATTGCCTGCCAGATTATCCCAAGTTTACTCCTACTGCCAGAAGAAATTAAAAATAAACCTTGTCAAAAAGCACTCCAGCAGAGTAAAAGTTTTGTACTTGGCTTACAAAACTGGAAGCAAAGAAGCAAAGTGGAGAGACAGCAGATTAAGGTGCTCTCCCTGGTGACAGCTCTACTCATCACTCCTGGATGCTGATCCTCAAAGCTGGATGCTTGCCCAGCTGCTGGTACAGCTGGAGCTCATGTTCTGCCACCCAATGTGGCCTTCCAGAGTGAGCAGCTCTCTAAGCTTATTGAGGCTGTTTCCTAACTATATGCTTAGTTTAAGAAGTGTACAAATACCTAAAAATTAACCCCTTTAAGTTTTCTCCCTTCCTATTACTCAGAATAGGGAAAAAATATTCTTAGCTTTACAGTTTAGAAAAAATGTAGTAGTTGTTGGTTTTCTTGAGACCAAAGCTAGCTTTGGACTGCAGATTGATTTCCCTGCTTTTCCTGTTGTAGCTCTGCCTTGAGAGCTGGATTTCCTTTCTGTGTAAATGGGCTGTCAGTGCTCATCTGAAGTGCATCAGCTTTGCCAGGTTGCCTGTGATGTATGTTAATTATTTCATAGAGTCCTGCAATGGCTAAGATTGGAAGGAAGCTCTGGAGGTATCCTGTCAGCCCCACCTCAAGCAGGAACAACTAGAATGTTCAGACAGCACCTCCTGTGTTTGGGCTTGTGCTCATTGCACCTTGTCCTGCCCCTGGGCACCACTGAGAAGTGCCTGGCTGTGTTTTCTTTGCACCCTGCCCTCAGGTGTTTGTACACACTCCCAAGCCTCCCCTCCTCCAGCAGCAGTGCCATGAGACTGAGTGCACTTGCTGAAATCTGGACGAACTGGACCAAAACCTGACATTAAGCAATGCAGTTCTGTCGCAGGAGAGAAGGGCCACAGAAAGGGAAGAAAAAGTCCTCCCCTGTTTTTAGGATGGATTCAAGTCTGGTCAAGAAAGCCTGGAGTTGAAAGGCCTGAGAGGAGCCTTGAGCACATCCATGCTATGCCAGAGGCTTTTGCACCCTTGTAGTCAGCTGAAGGGCTCTGGAGTAGTGCTCTTCCTTCTAACTAAACTGTGTTTAGGTTCACAGAAGCTCTTTTTCTGCTGATCACTTGCCCTCATGGCAACACCTGCCCATCTACCTGTGGCTGTTTGGCCTCACAGTGAATGCAGGCGTGTGCCTGGCGTGTGCACACGTGCGTGTGTGAGCGGGCACCAAAGGGACACGCTGACCCTCCACACCCTGACTTATCACAGTCTCTGCTGTTTTATCTCATGGCACGTGTATCGCATGTGCATTATCCTAATGGGGTTGTGTTTCTCTGAAGTGCTGTCAGGCTGTTGTGTATACAAAGGGTGACAGGCTGTGCTCTCCCTGCTCAGCCATGCTGGGCATTGCAGCACAGACATGCTGGCAAAGCAGAGCTGCTCTGTTCCCTGGCCCTGGGGTACCTTTGAGAAGGAAATGTTGTTCCCCAATCAGACATAAGCAGAAGAGGTATTTCATCTCCTCTCTTCCATGCATAATCCACAGAGTCTGATCTCTGCACTCCCTGGTGTGCTTTTACATTAGGGGTTTCTGAGACTACCTATATGAAGGGGATGAGAATGGGTAAGCAGGCAGTGGGTGAGGTATCAGGGTGTATAGTACTGTAGCAATGCAGAGCTGCTTATTTGGAGAGTGGCTTCATTTGAAGTTATTTTAAAAAAATAATTTCCAAATATCCAAGAAGTTACAATACTGCTTGGGTTTTTTTTCTCTTGGCTTTCTAAATCTGAACACTTGTGCAAGCCTCAGGCTCTCTGCCTCTGAATTGACTGGCAGTACTGCTGTGGCCTCTGCATACTAATTGAGTACCAATTTTAGGAACTGAAAGAGTTTTAATTAAAAAACAAACAAATAAACCAAAAAACAAAACAACAACAAAAAAAGGAAAGTTAAAAGAATTAGGGTATCTGTTTTTGAAAGAGCAAATGTATGATGAAGGGCTGCAGGACAGTTTCTCTCAGTTTCCTGAAAGAATTAAGATCTGCAAGGAAGGAGTCACAGAAGTAACATTTAACTGAGGAATTTGGTTCTCAGCCAGGAAGGGCACTCAGGGTTTGGCTCTGGTGCTCCTCACACAGTGACAGGCACTGTGTTGCACTGTGGCTCTTAGCAGTGGCAGGAGACCAGCCTGTACATGAGCTGGAGCTGCCAGAAGGGAGTTGCAAGGGAGAGCTTCAGGGGTCCCTCACACCCCTCTGGGCAGGTGGCTCCTTTGGCTGTGGGGAATTTGCCTTTGTGGTGGCAGTGGGCTCAGCATGGCTGGACAATGCATACTTATCATGACAAGGACCAGATAAGTGCATGGCCCTGAATTGCTCTTCTAAAGCAGTTTGCCTACTATGAGCTTCACGTAGGGGCCTTCTTTCTCTTGGGATACCCATGCTGGCTTGCTTTATTTTGCACTTGTGGGTTTTGCCTTCCCTTGTAGCCCCATTGTGTTCTTGTCCACTTTCACTCAGCCTCCCCTGTAACCTGGAACGATCCCAAGCAATCCCAGGCAGAGGTGGCTCTGGACTACATCTAGTGTGGGTATGACCCATCCCATGTTCACTGGGGCCATTCCTGGCCAGACTAGGCATCCTTGTCTGATGGATCACCTGGAGATGGGCTGGCTCATTGGCAGGAAGCCTTGACAGGAGCAGGGTCTTGCCCTTGGGTGCCCTCCTTAACCATGGTCCCAGAGAACTGAAACCAAGTCCTGCTGCACTGCCTGGCTCAGGGACAGTGAGGCACCACCACCTTAACCTCCCTGGATACCGGAGGAGATCCAGCTGCTGACTCTGTTCTCTCCTCCCGCCTCCCTTCAGCATCACACCTTGGAAGAGCCAACTTTCTCACTTGCTGAACAGAGGCTTTAAATTGGTGAGTGATGTGTGTGTTATTGCAGCAGCTCCCTTCCCCTGGGATGTTCCACTATTTATTCTCATAAGGGCAGGATGAACCCAGTCAGCCCCAATAATAGAAATGTCAGAGGCTGCCAAGGATTTGCTGAGATAAATGCTTATTGGAATTTTAACATGGCAGGAAGCATCAATTTTGATAGTAATTTCCTTTGTGGAAGAGCTTCCTTGATTTCTTCTTATTCAGGTACAATTTTGTACCATATAGGCTCCTTTATACCAAGAGTTTCAATTGTAGAGTTTTTAAAAATATAGTAGAAAACTTTATCAGTATTGTAACGTGCCAAGATGAGTTTGCTGAAGCTGAACTCCAGGGAAGAGCTGCTATCATGACTGGTTTATTTCTGTTTCTTTTTATAGTCTATTAGAGTATTTATGTCCAGAAGCAACAGCATAAATAATTAGTGGGATTTCCAGAAAATATTTAAGGAAAACAAGAAGTGTGTCACACTTCAGGCTTTTCTACTGTGATTATATATGTAAGAAAACAGTTGTATTAAAATAGTTTCTACTGCATCATTTGTTCTTTGCTTAGATGCCCATTGCAAGGTGGGAAGGGAGGTGACTTCTGGAATTATTTTTAATTCTTTCTCATGGTTTGGTTTATTTGTTTGGGGTTTTTTTAAGAAACAGAATCTGTTCATAAATATAAATTGTAATATCACAGCTCCCTTGCTGCAAAGTCAAGTCATCCTAGCAGTTGTTATTTTATCAGCTTACACGTTTGGAAAGTGAGTACACAAAGTTTTGATGGGAATTTGTGATGTTGGAGCAACTGGAGAAGCAGACAAGGAGGCAGAGTATCTGCCAGGGCAGAAAAAAGCTGATAAAGATAAAAGAAAACTGATCTCCCTAGGCTGGTATGTACTAGTAAGCTCGGCTTAAGGCCAAAGTTGGTATCAAAGTATCACACTTCAGGACTAGGTCCACTAGAGAGATTTTTAGGATAGCTCTATCAGCTTTCACTGGGTTATTTTTAGGAACTGTCTATCCTGATGCAGAGAAGCTCAGGAGTTCCTTCTGTAAGTAAATGTGCCAGGCAAGGCCAACTGGGCTCTCGCTTTTCATTGTCTTCTCAGAGGACAACTGGGAATTTTTTCTTTGTCAGGCTGCTTTGTAGGTAACTTTACTGTACAGGAATAGCTTCACCCCTTGGCAGAAGATTTCCAGAGAAATCCTGGAAATTTTTTTCTTGTCCTGTGATTTTTTAATTTTGATTTTTTTTAAAAAAAGTATTTCCTCACAGCTATGGAAATGATGATGTTAAACAGCTGGGGCACAAACCCACAGCATATGCTGTGTAATGCTGTGTGTGCAACCAGCTGTGGAGCTTTTGGGGAAACTTCTCGATCCCTGTGAATGCTAAAGAAAAACAGGATCAGTTTTGGCTCCCTCTGCTATAGACCACATCTCCTGCTGCTGCTTGCCTTTATTGTGTTGTTTCACTTAGTGTCTGTGGTGTGTCTGATGTGTAGGGAGCTGATGGTGGCAGCATCTTATTGCCTTGCTTGTCTTTGCAATGAATCCCAGAGAGCTGAGCAGCCACCTGTGTCCAGTGATCACAAGCATTTCAGTATCATCCTTCTTCCACTGAGATAATGGTCTCATTCCGCCTCCCGGGATGATTCTTTGCTGACGTGATGGCATTGATTTTCAGCTGCCATGGGATGTACATCTCCCCCAGCTTGTGCTGGGCTGATGCGCCTGTCGATGGAAGGAGGGCTCAGAAGGTGCTGCCCTGTTTGCAGAGGTCACTGCCTGCCTTCGTTTTGTCCCTGGAAAGACAGCAAGTGCTCAGGAGCTTGCTGCTGGACTGCCTGCATGAAACCTCAGGCCTGCTGTGCTGCCACTGGCATCCTCAAGGTCTCCATTGCAGTGGGCATGACCCTCGTCCTCATTCCCTCTTTCCCAGCTGAGCAGGGCATGCCCATGGAGGGCATCTCAGCATTTGAGCCGCAGCCCGCCGTGCTAAATGCGGCTAATTTGTTTTGTGCTTTGCCACCCAGCTTGGGTGCTTGCTTGGATATGAAGGTTAAACTGTATTACCAAAGGATTGATTTTTCATAGGCTTACCAGGGAGATGTGCTAATCGTTCAGTTGGGGATTTTCCTTCACCTCTCTCCACACAAGCACACCTTAATCAAGTACCCACTTGAACATAAGAAGTTCCTCCGTTAAGAGGGCTGGCATTTCAGAGATGCCCTTTGCTTAATTCCCGTTGTCTGCTTAATTAGACATTTGAGAGTGCCGTTAATTGATTGATGAACAATTAAAACAGCTCCAGCTTCTCTCCTGACAAAGATGCATTCAGCAACTAACCCTTCTTGTCTTCCCCTCTGGGAATTCACTCTGCATTGGTTAGCTGTTACCTTACCTGTTTTGGTCTGTAGCTCTAGAAACACAACACAAACACATTAGAGGTGTCTCTAAATAAACACACATTAATGTTCTGGGCTTATCATGCACTCAGAGCCACAGCTTCACCCTGGGAAAAGAAAGCTGGAATGGGAAAAAGTAAAGCTGCAGAACCCAGGGATTTCTTCCCTCAGATCTTGCATTTGCAGTTCCACATTATATTTTATAATTAGACTGAGGGTCATGGGGCATTGTGACAGTCATGCCAACTATAAATTGCCCTTTATCAAAACAGGAAAAAAAAGTCAGAGTGAGCATGTATTAATTAACTCTGGCTCAGGCTATCCATGACCGCCAGCCTCACCCCGGTTTCTGTTGCTGGGCATGTTGTAATAACCTTTTTCATTTAATATTTAGAATCCCTGAGGGATTTGGCAATTTGGAGACATTTAGCAGATGAAGAGGTGGCATTAAAGGGAATGTCTGGGAGGGCAGCGTGCACAGTGTGTGTGTAGTGCAGGTCTCTGTCCCGCCGCGGGAGCAGCCGGAGCGCGGAGTGTGCCAGCGGCGTGTGCGGGCAGGCTGCGGTGTCTGCCCCGGGAGCAGCACGTGCACAGGGATCTCAGTACCCCGGGCAACACAAGGAAAAACCTCAATTAAAACTAAGATTAGATAACAGAGAGAGCAGCTGCTCTGAAGTGTGCTCTTCAGAGCAGCCTTGGGGGCATTTATTCCTTCCTTCTCCCACACAGCTTTGTAACAGGGCCCTTTGCTGTGAAACAAATCCAGCTGGAAGGCTCATGGTGTTTTTCTGGAGGAAGCAGTGGGCTCCTTGCCAAGCTCTGAGGAACCTCTCTGCTTCTTTAAGTCCTTTCTGCTTGCACTTGTAACTCCAGTCTGGAGCCACCACATCCCAGCTGGCAGAGGAGTGAACTGGATGTGTCCAAAGTCTGCAGGGTAACACTAGTGGGGCTCTCACAAGGGTAACCAGAGATGCCATGTCCTGCAGGAGCACACAGGGCACTTGGCTGTGAGTGGTCAGGAGAAACCACATTGCTCCCTTTGCCTTCTCCTCAGCACACCTTGGTGGTGCCCTTTACTTCCAAGGCAAAACACGTTTTCTCTAGTGGGCAGGAGATGTGCTGTGCATAGCCCTTTGTTGCCCTCACTGTGCTCAGGCCTCAGGTTTGCAGAAGATTCTGCTGTTGTGATTTAAGGCCGAAGGAAGAGATGTGTGTTGGCTACTGCTGTGCCATGGTTTGGAGGGAGCAGTGACTCAGGTGGACATAGATCCCAAGCCTTGGGCAAATACAACATACATTTCTTGGAGAAAAGTCGGTAGCTGAAGAGCAGCAGTCACAGCTGGAGGGCTGGGCTGGTGTTGGGAGAAAGGGCAGTTTTCTTCCCTGTAGCTCTGCATATTTTTATCACCATGTTTCATATGGAAACAGTGTTTGCAATTTTCTGCAAAGCTTTGCTTCTGGAGTGTTCAGACGGCCCCAGCACGCCTCTGGCTCTGCTCCCCAGCAGATTAGAGGTCCTTCCATCTCCGACAGTAGTGTGAGACTAAGTGAACTCTTTGTTCTCTTTTTTTCCAGCAGAGGAAACAGTCAGCCATTGTTTGTGTTACTGCCTTTATCTCAGTTTTTGTGCAGATTCCATGTGCTTGCCTACTGCAGGATATGTCACATGAAGCAGTTTGGGAATAGCTGTTAGGTTTGGACAGAGCTCCTCAGTGGTTAGAAAACCATGACCTCTGCCTTACACTATGACCCTGTGTCTTCAGGAGTATGTCCCTGTTAACTAGAACCTGTCCAGTTACTGTTTAATGTCTTTCTTCAGTGATTCTTAGCAATTTCTTAAACCTGCCCATGTGATATTAAAAGGTGAAATGGGGGATAGGAGACTTGATTAAAACATTAAGCAAGATCAGAATATGTTTTAACAAATTTCCTTGTTCTGCCATATGTGATTTGCGTTGCTTTTAAGTGGAAAATAAATACAACTGCCATGCTGGGGAAAAATCTCTCAAATAGCGCAATGTTCCTGTTAGAGGAAGAGCATGGTCTCAGTGGTCATAGGTGTGATGTTACAGTCTGAGCTTGTCTCTATAAGGTAAGAAGAGCTGTGACATTTAGAGGTGTTAATTGAAAAGCACAACAGAAGATAAGAATATAAAGCTGCTGTCTCTCCACCTTTTCTGGCTACTGGGAGCTGACAGCCACAGAGCACTGCATACATGGCTAATGGTGCTGGATCTCTGCTTTGAGTGCCTCGCTGGCTGCTTTGATTGCCCTCCTGGCAGTCTCCAGGAGGTAAAGCTTTCACCACGGGCCATGCCCAGCTGTGTGCTGTGAGATTAGTGATACTGGGTGGATGATGTGCCCTGTCATATGGGAGGTGGGAGAAATCAGGTGCATGGGGAAGCTGTGCCTGTTTGTCAGTGAGATATGTGAATATTAAGTTCATGCCTGAAATATTGCTCATCCTTAGGGCTCATTAAATCATTCACTTTTCAGTGAAATTTCAAAAAGTCCAAAGTTGGATTTGGAGCCTGGATTTAATGAGCAGTAGTTTCCACTTCTTCTTGCCAGGTAACTCCACCACAGGCACAGCCATAGCATTGTTAACTTACTTTCTTTCCTCTTCCTGGTTTTGTCAGACCATCCCAGGCTGAAAATGGCCTGGTTTGTGGGGGATTGAGGTGCTGAAGATGGAAGTGATGCAGTGCTGAATCTGATGAACATTCTCCTAAAGGACTGATGGATATTTGTATTATTCAAAATATCCTATCAGAATTCCCTTCTCATTGTACTGGTATTATTGAAAAATACCTAAAACATATGTGTGAAGGCTCGAAGATCATGATTATTCTGGTTTTCTGATATCTCCAGAATCTGTTTTCCCAGGGGAGTGACTAGGTGTCACCACTGCTGCTGGCACTAGCACAGCGAGGCCAGGGTTTGAGTCTGGAAGATGGGCAAAGTCAAAAGTTCAAAATCCCGTTCCTATATGACTTGAATCCTTTCTTAACACTGCATTGGAAGAGCTTGCAGTAGCCTTGACGTAATGAGTGTGTACGTAGAGATCTTCAAACAGATGAGCGTAAAAATGGTTCATTCAACCAAATTTAGGTATTTTTTCTCAATTTTTGAAGGGCAGGCTACTCAACAGCTTCCAGAAACCTGTGTGACCCTTGATACGACTCTTATTTTAGCCTTTGGCACCCAAAAATCTTCATTGCTCATTTCTAAAGCTCTGTGGACTCTGCAGAGGACTGCATTTGGGGAGTTAACTTTGTGTTAACTACTGGCAATCTTTTGTTTGCTCTTTCCATTCTAATGCTGGTGCCTGGATTTCCAGAATCTCCTGAGATACAGAGAGCTTTCTGTCAGTTCAGAGCTGCCGTGGGAACAGTCCTTCCTGTGGCCCTTGAGGATAGTCCCCTGAAACCAATTCAGCAATGCGAATGACTTTAATGCTTAATTCATACTGAAGTGGAAGTAAATCTCATTCAGATGGATAGTGCTGGAACCAGTTTTGAAGGAACTCGAGTGTTTCCCACATGGACAGATTTCCCCCTAAGTTCTGTGGAATTTTGCAGATGGGGTACTTGGTAGGGTGCTGAGTGAGCAGTAGATGTTGATCTGTTATCCCTTTTTTCTGTGGACAGACAGTTCTAGTCTTCAATGCCCATCTAAGTAGATCACAACTATCACAGTGGATATATTTTTAATGTAATTATTTGATGCCGATTGGTACCATGGTGTAAATCTCAGTTGCTGGCTTACTGCAAACTCAGATTGCAGCGTGTAGTGCAGCAGCAATAGTGCTAACAGGGTCAGCAAGGGCTACTTTGGAACAGTTTCATTTATTTGGGTTTATAAAGTGGCTTATGCAAAAGTAAGGAACAGTTTTACAAAGCAGTTGTCGTAGACTAAATACCAGATTCCCCAAACATCTGTTGCAAAAGCCCTGTTAAATTCTCTTTCCATTCCATGGGGAAAGACTGAGGGGAAAAAAAACAAGCAGACCTTTCAGAATAAGCTAAAGGAAATTAGTTGCAGACTAAGGAGGAAAGGAGTTGAGGTTCTCAGGAACATGTCCTCTCATTTTTGCTACAGTGAGCTGGAAAATTCCAGCTGCCACAGATATGAATGGACAGAATACAAGTCTATTAAGCAAATACCTCTTCCAGAAGAAAATAATTTCATTAACCTTTATATAGATGGGCAATGTCTAATTTATTGAGACAGACACCTGCCCTCACCCATACTCCGGGTGAAGCCAAGGTGCTCAGTTGTGCAGGTGTGTGGGTGTTGGTGGAGAGGCTCTGGAAAGGGGCTGGGGGTGCTCAGCCAGAGCTCAGCACTGTGCATCACTGGTTTGTGCTGATGGGTGGCCTCTGCTTGCAGTTTAGCCGCACAGTTGAATCAGCAGTCCTCGTTCAGCCTTTTAATGGTTGTACTTGTTCTTTCATCCCTTAATTTTCTGAGAATATAGCAATAAAACCAACTATTATTTGAACTCAAATGGACACGCAGTATGTAGAGTGCATGCCAAGTGCAGGCTGGGTGCTGCAGCCCAGCCAACTGCTCTAGAGACATGATGCATCTAAATGTTCTAAAATACCTCCTTTTTAACCCCTATGTCCTAGAGTATTTTTTGGAATTTAAAAAATAGCATTAGTCTGGTAGACTGGTCCAGATAGTTCCTTTCTCCAGCTTCCACCTTTTAATCATAGTCTGTTTTCACATTAATAAAAGAGGGAGTTATGTAAGTAATTTCACTAATACTAGCCCCAGGCTTCCCACTGCTCAGAGTTTTGTGGTACAGAGCTATTCTCTGAATCCCAAAGCTATATGTAATTGTATGATACACAATTCAGCTCGCCATATGCACTTCATATAATTGAGAAAATTTACTTAATTTTATCCACTATTAAACCCGACTTTAAATGAGAAATGAAACTAATTAATACAGTGGACAATTCCTCCTGACTCTAATAAACTCTGTTTATATTTTGTTGGTATCAAGCAGGTTTTATTTTTATTATGGAACAATAAATATGTCTGAGCACCCAGCCATTCGTCAGTGTAATCAAGGACACATATAATTAAAAGGTAGAGCTGACTGGCCAAATAAAGTTTAAAAAAACAAACAAACACACATTCATATCTTCTTAGAGATCTCTGGTAGGTGTCAAGTCATGCCTCACTTCTTTTGATGGAAGGAGGAGCCTGGATAGTTCACAGCAGCCTGTGCGTGGCATGGGGGAACTGTGCCAGTAACCATTTCGCTGGCTCTTGCTTTGGGTTGGTGCTTGGGCAATGGTGCAGGGTCATGAAGCCACTTGCTGCCTGCCTAGAGCTGGTGTTTGGGGCTTTATCTCTCCTGCTTGAGGCTGCTGAGGTTTTGGATTTGGTGTCATAGATGAGCTATTGCTTTCCATGCAGTATTGAATCTATGCTCTTGTCCAGTGATTATCTCCATGACCATTTATGTCTCTCAGAATTTTCTGGAATTGTTCTTTTGTTGTTGTTCTTACCCAATTACTTTCCTGCAGAATCTCCTTCTAGGCAAAAGTCTAGCCAAAAGTAAGAATGGGTGTGTTCCTGGACTTAGGATTCAATTCCTGTGAGTCAGGTCATGCCCACCAATTCCTCTGCCAAAAGTCACTACAATCCATTGGCATAAGGAGAGCAAAGTATTAGGTGTCCCTTTTGACCCTTTGAGATTGTAAGGGCCCAGAGCTATATGAATGTCCCCTCCAGTTTGATCACAACTGGAATATTGAGGCATCCTCTCTGTGGCAGGGAGACCAGTTGAGAGGAAAATAAATCTGGTTCTTCAAATGCTCTCAGTGCTTTTAACCCACCCTTGGAAGGCCATCAGCAGGCGATGTTGTTGTTGCTGGGTAGCTCACACAAACACTTTGGGTACTCTTGTACAACACCTTCTATCTCAAACAGCTGCTCAGATCAACCTCTGGCTTTGCCTCAGACCATTTCTGCAACTTTGGTAGAAGTGGCGTTTGTCACACAGGCTGCGTGTGAGTCACAACCCACTTTGCCTGCAGTGAGCAGAACAATTCCTTGTAAAGCCCTTTCTCTGTGAACCTGGTTTGCCATTCCCGTCGGACAGCACAGTGAATTATTAGGGAGTGAGGCCGGTGCCTGGAGTGTGCTGAGCCTGGGCACTGCCCTGAGCTCTTTGTCCATGCTCCCTTTGTGGAGACTCAACAAGGGATAGCAGATGTGAACCTCTTATGTCCTAGGCCTGGGAGATGCTTGTCCTCATGACAAACATGGCACCTGTGGGTGGGTGAATGGATGATGCATGCTTGTAGTTCTTGTTGCTTAATGAAACAATTGAATTAAGATATCAGTTAAAACATGTGTCAGTGTTGATCTGCAGTGCCATTTCTGAGTGCTGTGGTGAACAATGTGCAGTCACTTCTCTGGTAACAGTAAGCAAATAAAAAAGGTGGTTGTTTACGGTCTGAAAAGTTCTCCCCAATAAATTAATTTCCTGCACTTCATTAACTCTGACTGGTTACCAAGGGGGCACTGGGAACCTTCTCTATAGATTATGTTTTAATTTTGCACTTCTGGTCATGTCAGGTGAATTTACCTCTCAGATAGGAACTGATGGAACAGGATAGTGGAAATGATAACTTCGGCTGAAATATGTTCAGAACAGGTTCACTGTTAAGAAAAACCTCTAGTAATTCAGTACTTGTTATTAAAGCAGTAAGAATCTTAACCATTATTTCAAATCTGTATTTGACTTTTAATTTACCTCAGCAAGGCAGAGCTGAATTAGCATCATGCATCTAAACAGAGATTTTGATTTCCAGAATGATGTGTGAGCTTTGATATCATTCTCCAATTTCACAAGCCATGCTGTAGAAATGAGAAATGTGGGGTTTTTTTCCAGTGTGCCTGTTTGTGGAGTAAATGTTAATGACACTTTTCCCCCTCTTTTATGGCCTTTTACTTGTGAGTGCTAGATCTGATCCCATGCTCCATGACTGTACTCACTTGGCATATAAATTAGGATTTATAACAGAGTTTAACTCTTCCAAATGATTGTGGGGTCAGAGGTGACTGCTGCTTTATGGTATGGTCTCAAGCACAGAACGTTGTGATGTTTTAGTCCTGGTAGGAGAGTTTATGGTATGAGCTTCCTGTGGTAGCACAGTTATTAGGAAGAAAATAATTTTGTGCATCCTAGTGACTCTAAACAAGAAAAAGGGCTTTGTTGAGAACCATGTACATGGCTGGCTTGAATATTTGGTACCCTGATAAGGCCTTTAAAACACATGACATTTGGAGTGATGATGCATGCTATGGAGAGTTGTCCATGCAGGGTGGCCACTCCATTTTCTCTTTAAGAGGCAATCTCAACAGGTGCGAGGGGAACTGCAATAAGGAGAAGAATAACCTCTTCTTTTTTCATCAAGGTAGCCTAGTGTTACTCCAGGGATAAAGCTTTCATAAGTAAATGGAGTATAGCTCAATCTCAGCCCTCTGGTGCACAGTTCCAGGAGGTCATAAGAGGAGGTTCTCTGCACTGAACTTCTACCACAGAAAAACACAGGTTGTTTCTGCAGGTCTAAAGTGCATGGGACAAGGCATTTACAGGTGGGTGTCAGGTTATGGGATCCATATGTCCTCTGATGTATTTATGCAAGCCAGGAGACTGAGTGAAAACTCCTGGGGGTTTTCCTTCTTTTCCTGCAACTTTTTTTTTTTCCTGTTGTTTTGGGGTGGGAGTTGGGGGGGCGTGGCAGAGCAGGCTTTGTTACACTTCTGAAGCCTATTTGGGTCACAATCACACCCAAGGAAAACGTTTGCACTTTCTAACACTTACAGGCAGCTCTCTAGGTAGGGAGCTTCCAAAAAAATTTCTTGATGTAGCAGGAGGTCCTTGCCAGAATGAGGAGACAGGATGTGAATTTACCCTAATGTATACTAGAAGAATCCCCACACTGCAAAGGTACTGAGTGCAGAGTCTTTGTGCTGCCCTGAGCTGGGATTTCCAAAGCAGTTAAAGGAGTGAGTGATGTGCCTCTTGGTGCCCGTCAGCTGGACACCCCTCAGTGCCTCTGCAAGGCCAAGCAATAATCTCCACACAGTGCTCTCACTGTAGAATATTCTGAGCATATTTCAGTCCCATCCTTCTGCCTTTCTCTCTGCTTTGGCTTTCTGGTTCCTCTGTCATCTCATTCTCCTCTCATTCCTCATCTGCTCTTACCTATTGGCTTATTCAGGGTTTTTTGTGACACTCTAAAGTTGGACAAATTCGAACAATTCTTGTCCCTAAGCAAAGAAAGAAATGTGATGTGGCTTGGTGTGTGTATCAACACACTTGTTTTGCTGAGCTGATTTGTGATAATTTTCTTTCGACCAGGGATAAGGAAACTGGTAGAAGGGAGTTGGAGATGGCCTTTGCAGAGGATTTATCATTAGAATTTAAGTGCAGTGATAAGAGTGCTGCTTCTCTCTTCATAATTCTTCAGTTTAATTTGCCAGCCTTGCGGATTGACTGAGCTTGTGTTTAAGAACTCAGGAGGATGTGAATGTTTATGTAGCCAAGCATAGAAAGGTTTTAAAAATTACTTTCCCAAGAAAATCCCTTAAATATCAGGAGCAGCAAACCCCACAAGGAAGATCAGTTTTTTATGATTACTGCAGCTTATTTGGGTCAATGAAGAATGTCTGCTTTTATTCAGAGAAACTGTGACTGGGGCATTAAAAAACATTACAGGGACTGTTAAGGGATTTTTAAGTACCTTATGATATGTGAGGAACACCTGAGAGGCTCTCAGAACTTTTTTTATTATTCCAAAGTTGTTTTATGTTGTGCTTGGTCTTTATATGGAACACCAGAACTGTCAATGCTTCAGGCTCTAATTGAGTCGAAGGCAGTTACTGGGCTCGGCAGGGGAAATAGTACTTTACAGGTGGTCACATTAAATGATCCAGTGGCCCCCTTCTGGTCATAAAAATGTAGGATTTTTTTCCCATTATCCTCAAATGTGAAAAACGCACTGAGCTCTTTGTTAGCCTTTAAATCAAGCTAAAGAAGGTGCTGAAAGCAAACCCAGAGTTTTATATCAGATTATGAGAAGTACGAAGAGAATGAAAACAGGAAACAAAGCATGTCTAAAATAAGCCAGTGTCCAGCTTAGGAGAGCTAAATCAGTGTGATATAGCATCAGAATACAATACAAAGCATAGCAAACTGCTTTATGCATTGCAGGACCTTCTGCTTGCTGTATTGCTCTGATGTTCTGTGGGACACCCACAGGAAGGGTCTGTACAAGGTGCCATCAGAAGCTGTTAACCCAGGGGGTCAGAAAACCTCCTCTGCTGTTGGGATGGCTGGTTACCTCAGCTGTTTGACAACTGCATGGTGTCACCTGCAGAGCACTCTCTGTATACATTGTGTTATGTGCCCAGGACAGCAGGACCTGCTCTGCAGCTCACAGGGATTCCCATGGTCCCCAGGGCCACCTGTGCCACGGGCACCCCATCTGAGAAATTGCCATCGTGAGGATGCTCTGCTGCTGGGGACTGCAGCAAAGGGCTCTTAGAGTTGAGGATTTTGCCAAAAGCACGTGGAGCTGAAGGACTCCCTTGAGCTTTTATTTGATATAAGTAAGTGCAGAGATAGTGGCAGTCAGCAAGGATTGGTTGCTGTGCCACAGGGAGATGAGGAGTCTTGAGGTTCAGCCTGCTCACTGGGTCCACTGACCCTCTTTAAGTAAGGAGGTGGCATCACAAAGCCTTTTACGGGGTATAGAGTCACATTAGGTTCAAAGATCAATTGTGATTTTGAGGAGATACTTGGTAAAGGTGTGCATGTGGAGACTGCAGCTCTGTGAGCCTTAACAGTGACCATCGGTGACAGAAAAAAAAGTCACTGAAGTAATTTATGCCAAATGTGATTTAGCAACAGAAACAACAACAAAAAGATATGAAACTGCATACACCAGATTGTTGTTAGCTCCCAGCTATAGTAAGGACTGAGCTGATGCATATTCCATTCCTCTGAACAGCACTGTCTCTGGTCATTCACTCAGATTTCCTGGCTTTTTGTCCCCCATGAATCCTTTGGAAAGCTTGTTTTCTGTTCTGTGCAGCTTATGACACCGGCTGGGGAAGAAAATGTATCCGCTTTTCTTTTTACGTCATTATTTTATTGGAAGTTATGAGATATGTCCAGACACATATGTAGGGAAATGGGCAGAGAGATGGGAGCATTGAGTGCCCCTGGAGGGGCTTTAGTTCTCAGTGGCATGGAGTGGTTTCCTTCTGGACTTGCTGCCTATCACAAATGGCACAGCTGGTATTTCTGCTGGTGCTGAGAGGTCAAAGACTTTGCCACTTTGAAGTAGCCACTGAAATAGCACTGACTGCAGTCCAAGGTGTGAGCAGAATGAGTTCTCACTGGTGGTTTGGCCTGTGGACAGTGGGGACAGGTCACAGCTGTTTACATCTGGATTGCTGGCAAGCTGGGATGGGTCCCTGGTGGTGCAGATGGCAGAAGGTCGGTCTCTTGCAAATGCTTTGGGGGGTAATAATTTTCCCTTCTCCTCCCCTAATAACCTCTCCCCTCAAAAAACTGAAAGGGGTGTTTAATCTACTGTTAAAAACCCTTTGCAGGCATTAGATCTCTCCCCATGTTGGAGTGTGTTGGCAAAGACTACACTTTAAATGTAATGGCATTACCTTGGAGGCTCTGTGCTGCCCTGATGCGAGACAGCACAGAGATATTTCAGGCAGCTTTTAGAAACTGGGAGGGGAGACAGGAGAAAATGCTGCACAATTGTTTGATGTGCTGATCAAAAGATAAACTAGAATCAAATTAAACCCCAAGGGTTTGTACAACCTTGCTTATGTTTTATGCAAACCCTCCCGTGCCAAAGGAAATAAAACACCATTGCCTTTCAGGGCAGATGGAGTGCAAATGATGAGCAATTTTCCCCTGTTTTATTCCACTACTTACGTTGTTGTTTTACAATTTCTCCTTACCTGTACCATTTCATTTCTGATCATTAGGAATATGGTACTTGTTATTCATTCTATCACTTTGAGTCAGGAACACGGGCTCTTTTGGTAGTTTAAACTGGCACAGCAGCGGGTCTCTGTGCTGATTTACAACACATGAAGGTGTGGCTCATGGTATCCCCTGCACTGGGCATTGAGAGCTTTCCACTATCTCTCAGTAATGCATGAGAGAGGTGCCAGAAATCTGGCATGCCACTTACTATAGCCTTGTACAGTATTTGTACTGCCTTTTTCTGAAATATGTTCAGCACTGATGTAACCTGCTCTCCCCCTCCCAAAACTGAACAGCACTAACAGGATTAGGTCAAGATCCATGCAGTAGATTCCTCATTTTGTTGCAACATCTGGATTTCTCTGAGGTTTTCCCCAATGTAAAAGGTGGTTGTATGAGAGAGATTACTCTTTCTGTGAAGTCTCAGACCTGGAGTCAGCCATAAAAAATCCTTTCTTTTCCTACCTCTGGACTTCACAGCTTGCACGGCATGTGTGTTTGATGGGGCATGAGGCTGGGTTTGCATGTCAACCTTGTGGATGTAGGTCCCTTTCTAACACAGAATATTCTGTGATACTGCAGCAGAGATGACAGATTTCCCTGGTCACTTCTCTGGTGCTGGCTGGAGAAATGGAGCTGTTTGTCTCTTGGCTTCTCATCAGAAGGCCAAAGGTGCACAGTAGGTAGACAAGGAAGCATTCATTTCATTCCCTGAAATCAAGGGAGAATTCAAGAAGTGGACTCAGTCAGAGGCACTGACAAAATCTCAAAATACATCCAGGTATTTTCTCAAACACCTCTCAAATGTTCTAGGTCACCTAAAAACACAGCAGAAAGCGTGTAAGAAACAGTTTGTCTCAGGTATGAACAAGTCCCAAAATATCTTAAACAAAACCTGCCAGTGCTGCTGGCAAACGTGAGGCCTCCTGTAAAGCAGGAGAGTACTGCTTTTCCAGCTAAAGCTACAGCACAGTCCCCCCCTCTTTTCTGGCAATCAGGGGAAAAGGAGAGAGTCCTGAACTGTGGGACTGATCCTATCAATAAGGGGGGTTTAATTTTATTTCTAATCCTGCAGTTCTTGTGCCAGTACAGCTCCCCAGGGTGTTGGTAGGGGCTGTATCTGCTGGCATGTTTGCATGTGTGAGCAGAGATGCTTGTTTGGCCTCAACTGGACTAAACTCACTGTTTCTCCCCATCCCATGTTGGGCCCAGCACTGTTGTTTAGCAGCAGCAGGGGCCGTTCCAGGGGGCACATTAGTGCTGGCTCCCTGTGCTTCCATCGTGTTTGCTTTCTGGTGAAGTGGTTATCTGTGGAAGTGAGATGAAGAAACTGGCCTGTGCCAGGAGAGCCATGCTGAGTTTACAGGATGGCTTGCTTGATTTGTGTTTCTAAGTAGCAGGAATCAGTGTTTTCCTTGGACAAAGGACAATGTCAGTCAGTCACTGCTTCAAATTTCGGATTCTTTATCTTATCATGAAGGAGTGCAAGATGGTTTTAAGAAGGTGGCTATTGCTATAACTACTATGATCATGTTACTTGCTTGGCTGTATTCCTGGCCTTTTCTCTTCTTGGAGCTGACTGAGGAAATACTAAAAAAGCTGCTTGTGGTTGAATCCACAAAATGACAATGCAGTGGGTACAGAGGCAGAGTTCTGAGGCACCATCTCATTTTTCATGATACCATGTTTATCTCCTCTTTACTGAAGCCAGAATACTCCGCATTTGAGAACACCTCTGTGCTTGCCCTGAGGGTTGTACCTGCCCAGGGTATCCTCACCCTGCCAGTGGAATGCAGTGATACCCTTTGACACTTGGGTATTGTGGGCTCTGTTGGAGCTGCCGTGGCTGGGTGGATGTGATGTATGTGGGAGGTTAAACACAGACAGTGGTTTGTAACACAGTGCAGCAACACAGTATGCAGGAGACAGCCCTCCCCTGGGCTGTTAGTGCCCTGTGTCCCTGGGCTGCCATGCTTTGGGGACACAAAGTGTATCCTTGGGTACAGCACTTCCCTTCCGAGCATCTGAGTTTGTCGAGTGTATTTAAAAGAAAACATTAAATGAATGAAAACTGATGAGGAATGCAAGGCACTGAAACTGCTTGAGACTGTCAACTTTAAACCATTTTTTATCTTTAAATTGCCTTTTTTTTTTTCTTTTAAATTCTTACTGCCATGGCAATCTGTGTACAGATGGTGATAATATGGAAATGCTGACATTCACAGAACCTTTTTCTATCACAAAACTTCTGTATAAAGATGGAGTTTTGAGATTCTGGAGCTGGATATACTGCATTTTCCTGGCCTGTGCAGATGGCCCTTCCTGTACATGCCTGTCAGTCATAACACATGGACAGACAAAGAACAGCCTGATGGTTAAAGGGCAAATGAGAGATGCAGGAGTTGTAGTTACAGTTTCTGGCTCTGTAGCAGACTTGCTGCATAAACTCGAGCACATCAGTGCTGCTTCTGCATGGAGCTTCCTTTGCCTGCCCCTTTCCTCTAATTTCCAGTGAGGCTGTAAATTCTTTGGTGTGTGCAAAGACCTTTTCCAGAGCTAAGAAATCAGCTTTGTACATCTACACAAGCATGCAGCCAGAACCCATATTAGCTTGATGACTGCTGGCAGTAATTGCAAGTGAGCACTTCCCCATCTGCCTTCCCTCCCAGGATCTGCACCTAACAAGCACCTTGGAGCAAGTCTTTCAAGGACCAGGCAGTAGCCCAGCTTCTTCCAAACCATCTCACACTTATCCCTTGTCTCTCCAGTACATGCAAGGAGATTAAAAGCTCTTCCCTGGCAGTAGTAATGAGGAGGCTTGCTCAAGATGAGCCCTTGTGAGGAAGCCTGTGACAGCGGAACATGAAGCAGTGCAGTCCCTGTAGCCCTTACACATAGTGCTCTGCAATAAGGGTAATTAATGGATGCCAGCTATTAGCAAATGAGGGCCAGTTCAACTGCTCTGGCTTACAGTGGCCAATTCACTGGATCAGAACTCCATCCATTAATCATAGGCTGTTGCTTTTGTTACTGTAATTGAAGGTTGGATTCAGGCCTCACATCCAATCCAACTCATCTGACTATCCTTGACTATCACTGTTACTTAAAAAAGTTATAAAAGTCTTATCAATCCAGGTATTCCTTATAGCAATTCCATGAATGAATTTTTAAAGCAACAACAAACACACACAGACTTCCCACTCTCAGATTCTCTGCTGACCTTCCTTCTCAGCCGAGACACACATATGATGTCCACTAGGTCAGCCTGCTTATTCTCTGGAACCGGCAGATATTGATATGGACAAGAATTGTGCTCTTGTAGCCTTCAGTAATCTGTCAGCTCACAAGAGTGGAGCAGACAGGCATAGGACAGGAAAGGCATGATGGAAACCAGAGCCTGGGAGTCTGCACACTGTAATGAATAGAAAGAAGGCCACAGGGTGGTAGTCCATCACAGAGCTCAGGTTTCTTGGGAGGAAGTTAGGGAGTTTTGCCCTAGTGTAAATGGTGTGCCAGTTGCCAATCTCCTGCTTCTGGGTGGAAGGTACAAAGGAAGGTGTGCCTGATGAGGAACTGAGTCTTACTTGAAGAACTGTGTATCCTTCATGCAGGAGGAGTAGGGTGCAGAAGTTGCCAAAGGCAGGAAGACATCAAAATCTTTCCTTTGGGTTGACAGTGTGTTATGTTTCAATTGATGTTAACCAGTAGTTTTGGGAAGTAAAAAATCCACTTCTTGGATGTTGTTTTCCAAATGGTGAAGCACAGGGTGGCTTCAGTGAAGTATTTAATGGCCAGGAGTAATCACAATCATCTATCAGCTGTTGTCCTCTTTGGGACACAAGACCTGTAGTTTAGCAGGGTCATGCATCCTGTCCAAACTGCAATGAGCTACTAAGATGTTGGTAGCCTGTAGTCCCTCAGAATGGAATTGGCTGCATTGAAAAAAGGAACGCTAAATTCCCAAGGAAAGAAGTGTAACAAGGATTCAGCTTTGCCATCAGTGTTTGTGGACTATGGGATAGTAGCCGATTTCAAGCTGGGCTGTCAGGCTTGCTGGTTGCAAAAAGCAGCAGGATGTGGCACTCGTACAGCTGGATTTAGGTTGGAAACATTTAGCCTTCTATGTCCAAGCCTGTGCTACTCGACTGCCTGCTGCGTTGTCTCTGCTGTTGAGTTATAATGGAATTTGACAAGGATTTTTCCCTCTGGAAAACTTGGAAGAACTCAACTTCCTTGCACATTCATAGAGATCATTTAGCAACACCAGTACTGGGGCCCTGGTGGAGTTGAAAGAGCGAATGAGTAACAGCCCGTAAGTAACTTTGGTGCTGCAGCCTTTTCAGGAAACTCTTCTGTAATTTATTTTAAACAAAAATAATTTGTAAGTTGTGGTGCATTTAAACAGTTGATACTGAAGAACACTTCTGCTCTGAGAAATGTCTGTACAGTAGATGTGCAGGTGGGCTGCACTGAGAGTCTGTTTTACTGAAGTTACACACAAAATAAGCAAGTGTTAACACAGGATGTGTGTTGACCTCTCTGCAACTGTGAGTGTGATCTGGTTTCCTTGCTCTTTCTTGCATCTTTAACAAAAGGTTCACCTCGGGAATGGTGCAACTGCACCCTGCCTGCTGAATCTTTCTTTAGCAATTATTATTTATTTGAGGTACCAGGGAGAAGAAGCTTCCCCAAACTGTTCCTGGATTCTCCAGATCTGGGATGAATTTGCAGGGTACCAGTTAGGCAAACAATGTGCCTGTCAGCTGCCTGCATGCACGCATACGTGCATGCACATACATACACACACGTGTCCTCCCCTGAGCCACTGCAGTAATAAGGCTACAGTGCCTGGAATTGCTGTGAAAGAGCTCTGCCCCAATTGCTTTTCAGCTGTTGTGCATGTGATGCAGGAATCAATGGGACACAGTAAGCATAAGGCTGCAAATGGCAGTAAAACAGCTGGTAAGGAAGGCAGTGTCAGAGGTGTACTCAGCACAAATGAACCCTGTTCAGCACTTGGAAATTGGGGAATGCAAATGACAGCTTTCACAGACCCAGGGGAGCAACTGGGGACTGAGAATTCAGCAGGCAGGCTGTCTCACTGCTTGCCACTTGAGTAGTTTGGATGAAACATGAAGACACAGGCTTAGCTCCATGGCCATTTCACCTGCTAGGGGCTGTGAAATGACTCTCACCATGGTCAGCAGGTGAGACAAGGAGAGACTGAAAGCAGGAAGGAAGTGTTGATTCTTGAACTTCCTTAGTTGCCATTGCAGTGAATCAAAAAGGTGTTTTATAAAGGTTTCTAGCAGGTGCTCTCAGGCATGGCTGCATGTGCTGCTGGACAGGAACTGCCAGGCAGATATCTGAGCAGAATTTATTCTCCTCACTAACCCAGTGGAAAGAGATGATGGAGGAGGCAATGTCTTTCAAAGCAAAGGAGGTGTTTGATCTGCATGCAGTGTCTGTCCTGGGCTGAATGCACAGGATTGCATCTGATCCTGCAAGCCCTGTCCAGACCTTGGATGGGAGGTGGAAAAGAAATTCCAGATATTGTTGGCACATACCAAGGAATCTTGGGGGAAGAACTAGACCACAGAAATGAAGTGAGTCAAAAGATTGCATTTTAGGTGCTGTGGCTTCTGCAGATGGGTGGTAGGAAAGGCAGCATATGCTGCAGTCTGAAGTGCCTTAGTGGGTTTAGACAGGGTTTTTCAGGCACTTCTGTGCCCTTGCCCTTGTTGTTGAAGGTGCAACTATACTAAAAGTCCAATTACTGACTCTCTTTACGTGTAAAATCCTTACTATATAAAGACAAAGCAAAGAACCCCTATCCAGTGGATATCTGTTCTCAGAGTGACTCTGCAAGGGAAACCTAAACAGCAAATAGCAAAATATCCCTGCTGCCTCCTATTGCATGTTTCTCAAAAGGTAATTTAGAAGCAACCATGAATATCTTTTACTACCAGTGGTAGATATCTTAAAAACAACACGGATTCAGGAGACAGCCTCCTGCTGTATTGTCAAGAGTACTGGGTTTATAACTACTTAAACCAAGGTTGTTCTAGCTATGTGTCATTGTACTGCATCTGCATTATCTTTGCAATGTCTTGTAATACCTACTGTAGCTTGTGATTGTCTATTGTATATTAAAATACTAAACAATAGTGTAAATTTAATATCCACCATATCTGGACTCTTCATCCTTCCCTCCCATGCTATTCACACTCAATTAAGACCTAATAAAAAATCCTAGAGCAGTATATATGAGAAATGCTTCTTAAATCAGAAAATCCATTTAGGGAGTCAGGTGGAAGATGTCAAAGCTGTGGATAGATGTTGCCCCTGATGCTTTGGATACAACTGTTTGCTCCTTTAGGCCACTTGCCCTGCCATAAGAGCTGCCCTTGGGTCACTGGGGTGTCCACAGGTGCTTCCCAGGTCTGCATGCAGCTGATGCCTGTGACCAGATGGATTTTGGCCCAGACAGGAGGGCCCAAAGAAGTGAAGGCTTTTTATACCCCAGGTAATAGGAAGTATCTTGTTCAGAGGTGACCTGGTGTATAAAACTGAAATACTGGGAAGCAGCAGCCAAATTGCACCAGAGGACACTTACTGAGCTCTGTGGCTTCACTGCAGGGCAGGGGCTGGCCCGGTTTCTGAGGAGGCTCCACTGGAGAGGCTCTTCTCCATTCTGTCTCCTCTTCCTTTGTGCCTCGCACACCACCAATAGCATGGCAGGCAAAGGCAGGAGTGTCAGCTTCTTCTTGTCAGGGGGAGATCAAACCCAGCCCTGTTACTGGGAAGTGTCACCACTCACAGAGCGCCACTTGCTCGTGTCCCACATGCTGTCAGCAGCAGCCAAGCAGATAAGAGGACAGGAAGATGGACTGCAGAGACCTGGCAGTTGTTTGAGGAAAGTTTCAGTCTTGTCCAAATGACGCAGAAAAGCTACTGGGGGCTTGCAGCATCTGCCAAGGGTGGAATGGGGAGTGTGAGGCAGGGTGGGGAGGGAAGCATGCTTTGGCTGGCTGGATTTGTCTCTGTGTGGTGGATGATGGCTTCCTTTGATCCTGCAGCTTGGTGTTCTCTCCCCCTGAGCAACTCTGGCTGCTCAGCTCACTGCCATGTGATTTGGGCACAGCAGCATCCTTATAAACCTACTGCTGTCCTTGAAGATACCACTTAGCTCCCTGGTGTTTTCAAAAAGGCTTTATGTGATATTTCACTCTCATCTCAGAGGAACATCTGCCATTCTGAATAAATATAAAACCAAAGCCTTTGCTCACCTCAGGGGCTGTGGCACCCTTGGAAGGCAGAGGTGTGCAGCTCCCAGCACTGGTTCTGCCTCTCTGGTGCCGACTGCCCTGGTGTGTCCTGGCCTGCAGTCACAGTTTGAAGTGCATTGCATCCCCCTGCACGCTCAATGACAGTACATTTTTACCTCATCAGAAGGACCCAAATTCTGGTCTCTCAACATAGCTGCTTGCTGCTGGGCTCTGACATGAGGGAGCCAGGGAACTCCTCCTTCAGGGAGCTCATGTCCTCTGGTGTTCTGGAGAGGCACGGTGGAGTTGCCTGCTGCGGGGACCTGGGAGCTGGAGCCCCAGGTGAGCTGCACTGTGGCAGTGCTTGGTTCTGCTGCAGGTGGCTCCTGGTGTCATAGTCTCCTGTCAGCCACCCAGCGTGTTGCAAGCAGACCTGTCAGAAGCCCCATGATGGTCTGCTGAGCCCCCTCCCCAGGCATTTCCCCCCTTGTTTCAGCCCCGTTGTGCTCTGCTCTCAACCTCCCACATCTGCTCTGCCACCAAGAGAGGAGGCAGCTGCCCAGGCTCCATAGGCAGAAGGGCTTTACTGGCTCCTGCACCATGCCAGGAACCTGAGAGGTGGCATGGTGGGAGCCCGGGCCTCACTCTGCTGCAGGGTCTGCAGCTGTCATGAGGAGTGGTTTAGATATTCAGCATTTTCTTCCCCTGTGGCTACCTCATTATGCTCAACAGAAACAGAATTTTGAAAGAAATCCATCTGGATTCGAAACATTGGAACCATGGAAAAAATGGTGCAGAAAGATGGCTGCTCCTGAGTAGCACATGCTCTCAATTTGCTACCAGAGTTTAATAGTTACTTCCATTGCTTTAACTTTGTTCAGTTTGCTGCAACAAAAGAGACTCTGAATTTTGGAAGGTAAGTTTCACTGCTTTTTTTGAGAACTAGACCTCCTTAAGATGCCTGGAGTTAGTCCCTAAGAATAACAAAATATTCTTGAAAGTATTAAACAGATTATTTTAGTAGTTCGACATCCTTGGCAATAATGGCTAGAGTAGACAGGAAGATTTCCAGACTTAGGGCTTGCCTTATGAGTCACCTGCCCTGACCTCAAGAGCCCGTGTTTAAGGGTTGCCACATTTCAGGCCCACTCATCTGCTGGTTTGTAGCAGTAACTATATAGTGTCCTGAATCCAAACAGTACCAGTTTTCACAGATCCAGCTTCAGAGTGTTGAGCATGCTCTGGATGCAGGAGGACAGCAGCCACTGCCTCACAGTGGGACACATCCCTCCTACAGGAGAGCCAAGAAGCTTTGGGCAAAGCCCCGATGGGCCTCCCTGCAGTGTGGTCCCCACCTGGGGCTGTGTGGAGTCCTGGCCCCGTTGTGTGAATGTGAGCAAGGGTTGTCTGGGGCTGGCTCTCCCCTATGGATCCCTCTGCAGCCAATACTGAACCACATTTGCAATGACTGAAAAGCACAGGGGGATAAGCACATGAGCAAAAAATTAGGCTGAGTGTTAGTCAGGCCCTGGGGAGAAAATATCAGTGACCAGTGGGAGATGTAAGCACCAGATACTGCTTAATTTACTGGCACAGAAGTTCACAGACTGGGAGCTGAACCAAAAGCAAAACTGTGGCTGTGCTGTTGGGAAAGACAAAGGTTTTAAGTTCTTGTAAGAGCCTCCCACAATTTTACTTTCATCAGTTAGGATAAAGAAAATATACAGCCTAGTTGACAGCAACTCTTTACTGCTCAGGGAAACAAATAGCGATTGCAAGTGGGAATGACAGACAGACCAGAAATGTGCTTTCCAGAGCCGAATAGAGCTGTTAAGCAGCATCTGAAGGGCTTGAGCAGAGGTGATTAAAGAAGATGCTATCTCCCAACCCTAGCAGACTACAAAAGGTGTATTTTCAGTGGCTAAATCCCGAAACAATTATGGCCTAGAGTGTAGTCAGGTTATTTCTTATCTTTCTGATGGCCTGCTGGCAAAATCTGTTTTCTTAAATGAGGTTTGTAATGTCTAATACTTCCAAGAAAAGATGGTATTGCCGCTGCAATGTGTGTGGTAGTGAGGATCAAAATAAACATCGCAGGCATTGCTAAAACTGCGTAGGCTTATAATTAATATTCCACTCCTCAGGGAAGTGATATTTTCATTTCGGTTGTGGAAGGACTTGTTGCTTGTTACGCAGGAGCACTGGGGGTTGTGCCTGCTCCACATTCCCCCTGTGCTTTCTCGGCACAGGCAGATTTGACATTTGCATCTGAATCTGCTGAGTTCTCCAGAGCTGCTCCTGTGGAGTGGAAGTCACTGCCCAAGGCTGTGGCATTGTGGTGTGTCTGTGTGGAAGTGTGGTGTGTGTGGATGGGAGGGTGCTGACATCCAACCCAAGGCAGTGGTAGGTTTCTATGGATGAGCTGTTTCGGGGGACATGGTGGGGTCTTTTTTCATCCTTGTCCTTGACCATCTTTGCCAGCCATTTTGCTGTGCATGTCCAAGATGGACACAGTGACCAAGTCCTTTTCTGGCACCCTTCATCTCAACTGAGAAGATGGTGACCAGCTGCCCCAGGGCTTCCCTGAGCCAACCCATGCCTGAGGACATTTACCATTGCTGAGCCTCCAGCTCAGCTTTGGAGAAAAAGTGCCTCTGCTTTGGTGGTTCTGTGGAGATAAGCACAAATTGTTATTATAAACCACTTGATTTTAAGCCTTAGTGCTGCACACAATTTTAGTAAGGCTGCTCTGTTAAATGTTTCTTCTGAGATCCTGAGAGCTTTCTTATGAGGAGGGTTTTTTTTTAAAAACACCACCCATTTTGCCTTGCAGAGTCAATGAATCTGTGGCACTGCAGCTGATGGAGTTTATTTCTTCCTACTAAACAAGTAACTTCAGCATTGCATTCAGGTAGTCAAAATTCCTACTGTGCCTTTGTCAGACTGCTTATCTATGAGATGGGAGAAAGGACAGCTGATGGCAAACAAGTGTGAATGGGTGAAGTTGAGGAAGGGTCTGACTAATAATAGAGCATATCAGAGCAGAGCAGAGAGTTTTCCAAAGACAGCAGAGATCCATCAGAACTGGAATAGTGTTCTGGTTTTCTTGGTGTTTTGTGGAGTTTTTTTAATGAAGCATCCAGGGAAGAGGGAAGGAGTAGGATATTCCAAAATGACAACTGTTCTGAAAAGTACAGCGTTTCTGCTGCATTGCAGGCTGCTTCACTTGGCTTCTCTGACTACAATTCAGCAACGAAAGTGGAATTTACTAGGAATTAAAGTAGATAATATGAATAAGGGACACATTGACAGTTGTCCTTATTAGAGTGTGATGAGACTTTGAGATAATTTTCCTGTCCTGAATCTGTTTTACCATTCTTGTTTTCACGTGAAATCTTGGTAGCTTTGAACTGCCTCAGGAAGTATATTCTCACTGTTCTTGTGACCATTGGACCCCTTTATTGAAATATTGCATGTCAGGCTGGAAAAAACCAAATGCTAAAATCCATCTAGAAATCCACATCTCCTGGCAGGCAAAAGCATGAAACTGGGATACTTTCAAGACTTGTGAAGGGGGCTTGTGTCTGCCAGTATCTTTAGTTACAGAGTCTAAAGGTCATAGCTAGGAAGTAGCTGGCTGTTTGGCACAGCATATACAAACTCTGCCGTGGTGGAACTGTTGGTTCAGGCCAGTAGTGTCTGTAAAGCATCTGCCTTGCAGGACGCTTCACTTCTGAAAAGCAGCACTTTGTTCGAGCTCCTGACACCAGGGCTGTCACTGTATAGTGGTTGTGATTAAAGTAGTGGGCCCTGTCTTTGGAAAAACCTTTTCTGCTGCTCAGAAGAGCGTTGATGGATATGAAAGCTCTTCCTAGTTTGACTAAGCTGATGGTAAGTACACAGGTAGGTTACAAGAGTTGAAAGCACTGGGAGTTCAGTCCCTTTGCCTTTGAAGCCAGCAGGAGTTTTGACATCAGCTTCAGCAGGAGCTGTTTTGTCCTCAGCTGGGCAACAGCCTGAAGTTACAGCAAGTGCTTTGCATTGTATTAAAAAGGAGCTGGATTTCTAATAGGAGCTCCTCTGCAAGATCTGATCTATTCCCATTTGTTCCCCCTGTCAGATGCTGCTTCAGAAATAAGTAGTTCACTGTCCACTCTCTCCTGGCTTAAGGCAACTGCTGATCAAAGTGCAGGTTTTGTTATTTGTGTGCCCTAAGAAATATCTTAAGGCAGATGCTGAACTCTGTAAGGAGAGGGAGGAGCCAGTTGGCAGTGGAAGGTCATGCTGGGATAGAATCAGTGATGCTTCCTTCATATCCACAATAAACCAAGTGGTTGAAATGGTGGCTTTGAGGAAACGCAAGATTTTGGCTCACAGGAGCTGTGGAGTTTGCAGCATGGCTGCTACACTGTTGCTTCAGCGCTGCTCACTTGCTCAGCACAAATGAGCCACAGGATCAGAGTGAAAGGGGTCAAAGAAGAGGAAGAAGGAGTGAGTGAGTAATCTGTCAGTGAGAACAGCCTGGGAAGGAACAATATGAGATGACAGTCGAGCTGCTGGTCTGCCACATGGTCATCTCCTTCCTGCAGCAGTGCAGTGTGGTCCATAGCTGATGAGTCCTGTGTGTGTGAAGACATGTCGAATTACATGCTCATCATCTGTTGATTACAGGAGATTGGTCTCGTACCTCTCATAAACGTAACAGTCTTGTGGTTGAATTTCAGAGATGGGACCTGAAAGACACATGGAAGACAGCGAGGTTGTTTTATTAAAGGGTTAAGTTCTATATGCCTAGTGAAGGAGGGCTGAAGAGACTGAGCAAGCCAGCCATGCTCAGAAGGGAGGGGAGGAGGGTATTTCATGAAGTGGGGAGGTATCCACAGCTGTCTTCCTGCTCAAGTGAGGCTGAGTGATGGGCATCACAAATCCCAGGGGGCTCTCTGGAGAAACAGGACAAACATCCTCTGCTGATGTTTGGGATTTGAAGGAGATAAAAAATAGACAGTGTGTGAAGTGTATTAATTAAGGGGGTTTCAGCTGTCACAGGGAATAAGGATGCAATTAAAGGTGCAGATCTTGCTGCACCTTCTTATTTCTCATGCTGGGTAAGTACAGTTGCCTGTCACTCTCGCACACTGATGGATGTGTTGTCCTGATTCTCAGATGAGGTACAAGAACCTCTTCTATGATCTATACCATTGCCTAACACCTCATCCAGGGAGATGGACAGGTCATAACATCCTGGGAAATGGAGGATGACAAACTGATGCGAGACCATGTGATCTCAGCAGATACAGCAAATAAGAGTTGCTCAGTGAAGTCCATTTAGAGCTGTTTGCCCAGCCTGTTTCTAAGCCTCCCCAGTGACAACACCTGCTCCCATGCGATTTCCACTTGGATTTTCTCCAGTGCAGGTGCACAGAGGCTCACTGTGACTGGCATTCAAGCTGTGTGAGCACATATGGTAAGAGAGCAGCAGTCCCTCAGCAGTGCCCTGGGTAAGCCTGAAGGCTGGAACATGACTTGATTATAAACACCAAAACCAAGAGAATTGCACAGTTTACTTCTATTTGCTCAGAGGAGCAAATCCTCTTCACTTCCCTACCAAACTGCTCAGTAAAGGCCACGTTGTTGGCTGGTGAGAGACAAGCAACCTGCATACAAGTGTGATAGCTCTGCTGAACAGTCTTCCACTCTGGAAGACTGCTTCTCTGTGGGTACTTGGGTTTATGTCAGGAGCTCAGAAACAAGCCAAAACATGGGCAGGGCCAGGGGAAACATGCTGCAAGGCATTGCTGAAAAAAATATGGATCAGAGTGGTACTCAGTGCCATTTACTTACTGGTCAGACTGGTATTAAATTTTTTCCTAACAGCCTGCAAAAAGAAAAAGTGCTTTTGAATTACATTCATGACTTAGGTGAATAGTGGCCAGACTGGTGATTGTGTGGAGGTAGTATATCACATCTTTAAGAGTGCCAAGAACATTTCCCACTGGCTTAATTGAATCTGGAAGTGGAGCTGCCTTGCAGACTTGGTGAAGCTTCCTGTGGATGGTCCCTTCTTTCTTGCTAAGACAAGAAAGAAAAATTTGGTGACAGTACTGTTGGTGCACAAAGAATGTGATTATTCAAGAGCAAAAGCATCTCAGTGAGCTCAGAGAACCGAGGGATCAGAAGAAGAACTTTCTGCTTTCACTGGGGCCCAGGGTTTGGACCAACATACGTACCTGGGACCTGATGTATGAGATGCACTTTGAAGCCACTATGGCTTTTTCCAGATGGGAATAACATACTTGGCTACACAGTACCAGGAGAACTAAATTAATATTTTAAAAGTTGCATCTTTTACTGACTGGCCCATGATGCCTTTTAAGGTGGGTGCAGATGAATGCTTACATTCAGGGGAAAAGTGGTAAAGGAAAAAACGATGCAGTTTGCATTTAATGTGAATCTGCCACTTCTTAGCAACACTGAAGCAAAAAAGACCCAATAACCAAAATGTTAACAACAGACCTTTTTCAAGTTATACATTCCTGAAATTGCAGAGCTTTTCCTTCACCCATCTTTATGCATGTAGCTGAGTGCTTAATGAATGAAAGTTTCTCGAAGGTATTCCCTAATCATAACCATATTCTGTGGAGACCAGTTACAGCATCGTTATAATCTCTTACTCTTATGAACATGTTATGTCAGGTTAATAATGGTTGCAATGGGAAAGTGTGAATCAGCCTCTGAAGCCCAGCTCTTACTAACAGTCCTGTAAATGATTGAAGGCTCATGAGTAATCTTAGTGAGTTCGTTTGCCTCTTAATTTCTAATTACCACCTTGAAAAGCAGATTCAAGCAGTAGAAGTTCTGCTTTGTACTGTTTTTAAGACATGGCAGGAATTCAGATCGTCCTCCCTGCAACATAAATACTGTGCTTGCCACAATTTGTAGCAGAGAGAAGTACCTTCACTCTAAAAGAAGAATTTCTCTTCTATGGTTTTCACAAATCATAGTGGTCAACATGATGGGTGATCGGCTTTCCTCGCCTTCAGAAGAGCTGGTGTTCTGTTCTAGTTCTCTGAAGAGAGTATTTGGGTTGCAGGGAGCTCGGAGGCAGCTGCCCTCAGGAATTCTGTGTGGTACCTTGTAAGCACTCCTGTCCTTGTCACTCTGCCAAGCTGTCTGAGGGGAAGATCATTAGTGCTGGGGTTAGGAGCTCCAAGGAGGGCATGTACCTCATAAGATGTGAGAAGACCAGAGGTGGCCCAGTTTCCCATGTGCCAAGATCAAGGTCCAGGAAAATGGGGTTTGAACCATGGTGATGTTAAATGGTGGCATCTGTTTCACTAGAAAATCAAATGCCTGAATAAACTAGTCTGTTCCTTAGAAACTGTGCACCAAACATACTGGTATGGACAGTCAGACCATTCACAGTGATCTGGTTCCAGACTGATGGTTGCAAGTCTTCAAGCTCACAGTTTTACACTGTTTTTTTCAAGCTGGGTAACTGTTGCCCCACTCTGAGCTGGGACTGCACTTGATGCAGTTCCTTCTGACATGTGCTGCTTGGGGCATGCAATGACAGCCAGGCACAGTGCCCAGAGGCTGCTACACCTTGCTGGAGGGTGGTCCCTCTGTGTGAAAGCAAATCTCATTCATACCTGGGGATGCTGAACCTCTGGGATGCTTCAGGTTGAAAAGGAGCAGGTGGATTCCTCTAATGTTCTTAAAAATGCAGACAGCAGCCTATTTCTCTTGAGTAGCTGAAAATGTTGTGAAAGGCTCTCTTTAATATTGTCTGGGATAAAATATCTCGTTGGGATGTTTTTCCTGTACCATTCTCTTCCTTATGATTCCTCTTAGTGATCCCCACCATGCCTTTGTGTGTGCTGAAATGTGAGCCCTAATGGAAGTGTCAGGTAGGCAGGGAGGAAAGAGGCAGCTGAACGTCGGGCTTAGGGGTGAGTCCAGCAGAAAGTAATCTCTTATAATCCCTGGAAAATGTTATTTCAAAGCAAAAAGATGTAAAGAAATCTAACAGCTCTATCCCATGAAATGTAAACCCATCTTCAGCATTAGATGGATATGCAGAGTTTGCTCAGAATGTGAAGGCTTCTTAATGCACAGCAGTTAACATCATAGATATTAATGCTCATGAATACATCCAAAGGAAAGTTGAGTAAGTAATTGTTGTGGGAATCACAACTTCAATCTTTTAAGACTTCTGTTAAATTGATGGTTATGGTCCCATTAACCACACAGAGACATGCACAGAAACCAAACATCAAAGAGCATGCAGAAGTGTTTTTTGTTTCTTCTGTAAGTACTGCTACAGCCTCAAAAGTAAGAGGGGAATTGAAAGTAGGGGGAGAGAAAAGATGATCTTTAAATGGTTTTGAAAAAATAAGCCTTGCTCTAAAATTTCTACTGCCAGATTTCATCACAGACTAATTCCTTGCAGCTGAGCTGCAAACCTCTATGAAAATAGGAGTTTACAGTGGAAACACTGACTAACTATAGCTGCACAGTCCCATGAATAATGATGCTCTAATTACGCCTTACCAGGACCTGCTTTCTCTGTATCTCATGAGCTTTTGCTGGTTTGGGGACCAAGGTCTTTATTTCTTGACTGTGGTTTGCTTCTCTTTGTTCAGATTATGTTGGCACATAGTTTTTAAAAACCTTTTCTCTGAAGGGAGCTGGGCAGACAGCTATGATTAAGTATGAAATGATTGGTTGAGCTGTTTGTCAAAGTTATAAATAGGTTACCACACAAACCCAACACTAATCTCGCTGAAAGACAGATACTGGCAACATTTCTTAGTCATCTGTTCCTGACGCTCAGGGGAGAACAGCTACACTTCCATTAAGTTTTCAAACAGAAGTTGCCTAAAATAAATTCCTCTGGTAAAATTTTGGGCATATGCACTATGAACCATGCTGAGATCTAGCAGGGCGTTGGAGTTTTAAATGTTCATCCCAGTTTAAACCTGGTCCTCTGGATCACCACTCTGTGTGGGGGTGAATGGTTTGATGTTTGTGGAAGCAAAGATCTTTTCATGAAACAGTTGTGACAGGACCAGGCTGGTGTCCTCATCTCCTCATACCCCTGGATTAATTTTAAGGACAGAAGAGGAGGTCTCTATGGATATTTTCAGGTTTACAGACCAATTTCTGTATTCTGCTTTTGGAAGATCAGATGGAGGCATAAAAAGAGGAGCAATGGTGCAGGTTTCACCTACGTGCTTCTGCAACCAGAAGGGAAAGGCAGCATATTGAATTCCTTCTGCTGCAGATCTCTCACACACAGCAGCCAAAGGCTTCAGCAGACTCCAGCCTGGATGCTGAGACTTGTCCATCCAAGTTCTGCATCGGCTGCATCTGTTTTGTCAAACTAAAAGTCTGCGATTTCATGTTCCCACAAGATCACCCCATACTTGCCATTTGCTTTCATGGTGCCTCAAATTGTAGGAAAGGGCTCCACAGTTTAGCACTTCTGCTGCTGCCCAAAACACTCAGGAGATAAACAAAGCAGAGCAATAGCTGAAGAAGAACACAGAATTTCTGGGGTTGAAAAAAAGCTTCAAGTTTCACAGTGAAAAAGCCCACATCAACCAGAACTTGCCCCTCTAATCCTGCACCTTCCCACATCCCTGCCAACACATACAGTAAAGAGTTTCTGAGGAGGTATAAGTACTCCCAATTTATGGCACAAGTCAACAACTCTTCATAGGTAAAGTCTTTTAAATTTTTACAAAAATCTAAAAAAGGATGATCTTGAATTTGTAGAGTTCAGACAATTTGTTACATGCATATTTTTAATTTTGATAAGTGTAAACACATTTATGGAATTTGAATTTGAGTGTCATTAAACCTAAGTTTTAGATATTTAGGCATAGACATTTTGTTTTTGCAAACTCTCAGAATCAAAATCAGATCCAAAAACTTTGTTTAGGAACTATTTAAAGGCAAGGTTTCTTGCAAGGTCAGGAGTCATTTTCATTTTTACCAGCAGACAGAGTGGTTGAGGATTTTTTAGTTTGTTTATTTTCCCTTTTTGCTAGAGAGCAAGACCCTTCTTGGATGTAAACATCCTCTTGCAGGAAGGGAATGAGGCTCCCCCGCACTCCCCAGTGCTCCCAGCAATGTCTGTAGCTGTGCTCAGCAGGAGGAAACAGCCCACAGTCCTCACCTGGGCGAGCTGGAAACCAGGAGTGCAGCCCATCCTGGTGGGCAGCCGTGGCAGCCCCCTTGGCACCATGCCCAGCCTCCTCCTCTGGTGTGGTACATCCTGCTCGTACTGCCAGGGTGGCAGAGAGATAAGAAATAGGGAGGGCTTTGCAGGAGCCCTGGGTTGAGCATGTGGCTGAAATCCAGAAAGATGATTTGCGTGGTTTCCATACCAGTGTCTACTGCCTGAGCAGCTTTGGTGGGGTTGAAAGGAGAGGTTCTCTAACTGCTGACTTCTCTGTTAGAGGTTAATCCAGGTTTGTTCTTTGCACTGAAATGATTGGGACCAGCCACAAGCACTCCCCATTCTTGACTGAGTTTTACAAGCTTGCTGAAGCTGTTTAGTCTCTTTATCCCAAACTACCTCTAAGTGCAGTACCACCATTTTCCTTGCAGATCTTCAGCAGAGGAACTGGAAAAGCCTTTTGGTTCTGTCCAAACCCTTTCTCAAGTTCCTGACATGGATTATATGAATTATTGCCCTAAAACTTTTTTTTTTAATGGCGAATAAACCAAAAGCCTTCACCTCTTTAAACTTCTTAGTGCAAACTGCATCTTTAATCCTCAGTGTACTACCCAGATTCCTTTTCCAGTCTGATCCTTCTGGCAGCAAGCTGCCAGGGCACGAAGAAGAGCTGACAGTTTCTCCAGTAGATATTTTTCTGAGAAGCTGGGGGAAAAAAGATTCTGCTTAATAAATTGCTTTGCGTCTTATGTAGCAACATATTTATGTTGTTATGAAGGCTGCAATGAAGCTGCATCTGATAAGAGTGATAGGTTTCCAGTTTGATCTTATTTTAGATTGCAGCAAACTGAGGATAAAAAGACTCTTTGTTCCAAGAAGAAAAAACAGAACCAAACATCTGGTGAGAAGCTGATGTGCTCAGGACAACTCTGAAAGAGGTTGATAGTGATGGATTACGACACACAACTTCAATATGTCCCCACAAGTGTTATGTGAAGAGACAAGATAATTCCTCCCTTGTCTAAGATTCATTTTAAGAGTTTTCTGTTTTTCAGAGAAGGGGAGAGGAAAGACTGTAACAGTGAACTCCCTGTGTGTTGCTGTATGATCCTTGCAACTAGTCTAGTCTGAACTGAAGGCTTCCTTTAGGATTGATTTATTTGGAGAGTGTTAACTGTAGACCATATCCTGGCTCCCAGTTGAATCCTTTCAGAATGGATCACCTCCTCTCCTGGAGCAGACCCGCTCAGGAGCTCCCTCATGGTGGGTTTGGTGCCCAGAAGGGGATCTAAGGAGCATTGCATTTGGTGTGTTCCATCAGTTCTTTCAGCTAGAGGTCCTTCATTTCTTGTGGTACATGTGGATTTGGCCCTTGTTCTTTCATTCCTCTCTCAACCACTGAAAAAGATATTTTCTGCTGCAAATTATAAAGCATTTCCTACTTTGTCCTTAAACACAGGCTTGGATCACTTCACCCTGTGCTGATTCCTGCTATGTGTGCACAGCTTGGAGTCAGAGGCTTAGTCAGGCCCATGTAGCTAAGGACAGAACCAGGTCCTGAGATAAACTGGAGGAGTGGAGTGATGGGAAGGGCTGTTCTGTTTCATTCAGAAAGACGCTCCCAAAATCCAAAGGAGCAGTGCGTGGGTGAAGTGCTTTTGTGCAGAGCTTTTCAGTGAGAATCAAGTCTGTTGTCAGCACTTGTGACATTTTCTCTGTTCCCTTCCTCTGGGCAGTTTGCCACTGTAACATACACAGATGACATTAGGATTTTCAGACTGTCATTTCTGAAGGCACTCTTATCTACTCTGTACTTAGTATTTTTTTCAGGACATAGAGGTGGCTCCTTCTCCTCTGTTAATTAACTTTTTTTGCTCATGTTTGCCTGCCTTATAAATTCCTCTGACATCAGGGTCTAGGATTAAACAAATTGATACCACACTTCCAGTGTGTGAGCTTGACACTGAGCTGACAGTCTCGGAGCCTGAAGTATTTTGACACACGAACAGAGCAAACACAGAGGAAATTGCTGTTCAGCCTCCTTCTCACCCTCCTGCCCAGTTGCCTGGGAGCCAAGCTCCTGGCTTGAGCAGCCTGTGTTGGTGGGAAACAGGGCAGTCCCAAAGCCCTCCCACCCATCAGGGCTTTCTGCTCTGAGAATGCCAGTTGTGGCATTTCTCAGAAGTACCTGTATTTATTCACTGTGTCAGGTTTTCACTGTAATGCAATTACAGAACAGCGCTAACCTGGTAGGGAGCCAACTCCATGCAGTAGCCAGATTAAGTTGTCTTATTTGGTTAACAGTATTTTGATAGTTTATTAAATCCTGGTAGGAGTAGAAAGATAAGGAGTGGAAAGAACAAATCTTATGGATTATCTGCTCTTGGTTGTTCACTTCTGTTGGTATAATCCTGGTCTGAATGATGAGCTGTGGGAACAAGCATTTAATGTTGTGCTATTGTTTCATCTTAAACATGTGCATTGCTTTAACAGAATAAGCGTATTCTCTAGCAATTTTTTCCAGTTTGCTGTTTTTATCACTGATGTGGAACAAAGAACTTGTTTTCTTTATCTGGAACAAAAACATTAGTTCATCTCAGATAACACAAGCTATTTGATCAGCCTTCAGATGGTAAGGCATTACAAAAGCTGCTGACATTGGACAAATTCAAACCTGTGGTGTGCAGCTTGAAAAGCCTTCATGCCCTTGTTATCAGTCCCCCAAGATAACCAGCTACTCCCTCAGCAGTGGCAAAGAGAGAAAGGAATTGACTGTGCTAGAGCCAAATCCCTCTCATCTTACTGAGGCCAGGAGGCAGCAGGGATGTGCCTGGGGTCGTGGCTGTGGATGCAGCAGGTGAGACAGTGCCTGCTTCTTGCCCACAGTCCTTAACATGTGTGAGCTGTGACACTGCTCTGTGCTGCCCTTGGGCAGACTGAGGTTAACCTGGGTCTTGCCACATAGCACTGAGGTCCATGACTGGTTCCTTCAGGGTCTTGGCAAAGCAGACAGCTTCTCTCTGGCTCTCCTCTCCTTCTTCCTGCAATAGCTCCCAATGTGGCTTATCTGAGATGCCCCCTGAGTCCATGACAGGGCTGATTCCCAGCTACACCCTGCCACCTCTGCTTTTTGTCCTGAGAGTGCTTCTTTGTAGGGAAGGGCAGGAAAACCAGGATGTCACATTAGCACAGTTTTTCCTCATGGCCATATTCTGTCCTTGGTTTCTGGGCCAGCCTACAGCCCTGCCCCACCATGCAGATCCTCAGCCTGTCGTGTCACAAAGTCCAGGGAGAACACAGTTCAGTGCATTTGGATCACAATGTAAAGGTTTGCTGTACAATACTTGATATTCAGGCCTGCTATGACTCCCCTGACATTGTGTACAAACCAAAGCCAAAAAGGATGATACTCTTAATACATAATCAGAAAGTAGAAGATACCGTATTTTGCCAACAGCTGACTGCAAATCAAAGAAACAGGCTGCACAGCTAACATCTGCCTTTGCAATATGGGAAAATAACTGATTTGCTCTGTCCTTAATAGAGCAGTCTGGTCTCTGGTTCAGTTTGATGTTAGCAGCTACTGCGGGACACCAGCTGCATGCCCAGACTCCTTACATGGCTGTTGTGGGGTGTAGGTGTGTGGAAGCAGCTTGCCAGCTGATGTTTTCTCAGTGCATCTAGAATGAAAAGGCCATGAAGAGCTGTTCCTAGGATGGTCAGTCAGGACTGACCCCTAGACTAAATATTTTTTTGGGTACACCTGTTTTCTCTTGGGAGTTATGTGACTGGGATTCAAGGTAGCACCATGGTACTAGTGCTGGCTGTGCTGTCAGTTACTTATCAGCACATGCTAAATCATGTTTTCTTTAAAGACATATTTCAAGAGAGATGGGGACAGGAACACCTGAAGCAGGAAAAGCTGGGAGGCATAAGGAAAGGGATTTATTTTCATTGCACTACCTCTTGGCAAGGTATTTTTAACATCTGTACCACCTCCACGCTCATTGTGTATCAGCTGCAGACACTCTGACATGGTTAAAAAAAGAAGAGCAGAAAAAAGAAAACCCATGATCTAAATCATGCTGGTTTGTTCTGAGTTTCTGCCTGTGGTGCTCATTAGCTGAATGGGATTTAGGTGTGAAGAAGGAGAGGCCAATGGACCTGCCAGGGGCAGTAGGAGAGGCTGGAGCTCCTCAGCTGCCAGGTGCTCTCAGGCTCACTGGCTGCAACTGGCCAGGATCTGTGTCCTGGTGTCCCTGCCATGCCTGGCAGGGATGTCTCCGCAGTGTAGCACTTCAGCAAGCCTAATTGCCTGAGACATGTCCACCCAGAAACCCTTGAAAAGGGAGTTTGGGCTGGAGTTGCCCTGGCATGGGGGCTGGACTGAGGCTAGGAGCATGAGATGAGTTGTTGGAGCAGTCTGGAGAGGAAGTGGGAGGAGGGTTACAAATATGAGGGAAGAATTATGATGGATTTATCACAGCCTGAAATAAATTAACCTCTGGAAGGAATGATTTTGTAATAATTTGCATTTAGATACTCTGACACATCCAAATAACCCCAAACCTTCTGCAAACATTGTAATTAATTCAATCTCCAACATCCTGTGAGAGGGATAGAAATAGCACTATTTACATGGTTAAAGGAGCCAAGGACTCTTCTCTCAGTACGGCATTTTACACCCCTGGGACTGCCCTTCTGTCTCATTTTTGTAGCTTACGGAGCCTCATGGTGGGGTGAAATGCAGGAGCAGTGAACAGCTGAAGAGATTTCCTGAACATAGTGAGGTGAGATCCTGCTGCTCCAGTGTGTTTCACCACACAGCCCGTGGCAGGCAGGCCCAGGGCTGTGGGGAGCCCACAGAACAGTGAGGCTGGGAGAACACAGGGGAAGGAGCAGAGAGCTGAGCCCTGGCCCATCAGCTCCTGTTAGTGATGGCTGCGGGCAGGGCTATTCCCCCTGCAGGGACTCTGCCATGAAGTGGCCTGGCTCCATTCCTGAGTGGGAAGTGGTCAAGTGATTTAATATTCAGCATTCTTGAGTGCAGTAATGAATTTGATAGCCAAAATGATCTGCTAACGCAGCCAGCCGAGAGGGTATTTGAAGGACAGTCCAAGCCTATAGCCAGGCAGTGTGATATTTTCTTGTCATCAGTCTCCTGCCTATTCCTTTCCACTCCAGGGCAGTTAATCATAAATGAGATACTTGTTTGATGCTGTTTTCATATGTGCTCTACCCTGTTTCCATTTCCAAGGGACCATGAGATTGGTAGGTTACATCCCACCCCAGCTTTAGCAGCCTTTGCTGAGTTGGCTTTTCCAGGGAGACCCAGACTGAACCACACATTGTGACTGTGAAAGGCTTGGGCAAGCTGAAAGGTTTTGGAAGGGAAATTGAGCATCTCAGAAGTGCATCTTCTTTTACTTAAAAGTGTATCTTAAATCTGGAGTGCTTAGGGCAGTGTGGAGCTGGTGTTAACTGAGCCATCAAGTGTACCTTGTGCACCTCTGTGTTCCACTGCCAGATCTGCTCAGCTGCAAGTCAAGGGCTGGGGAGAGATGGTTGGTTTTCAATGGTGTAAATCTCTTTGGGCCTGACATGGAGGTGGCCTGAGTTGCTGGAAGTGTATCTTCAAAGAGATTTGTTCAGCCCTCTCCTTGCTGCCCATTTAGCTTCTGCCATGCCCACTTGCTTTCTGTAAAGCTCTTCCAGGGACTGGAAGCATGAGCTCTCCAGCAAGTGGTGAGCAACAGGCCAGCTGCATACAGGGGGAATTTCTATGACGCAGCGACAGAGAGAGAACATCGTGGAGATTTACTCCTCCTAAAACATCCCTGACTCTCCATCAGTATCTGCAGATAGCCTCCTGCCAAGAGAACCCAGAGATACTTATAGTACAGCTTCAGCAATGGTACAATTGTTGGCAAACAAAGGGACTTTGAAATATAAGGAGAACAAAAATATGGTCTGAAGTGAGTTTATTTTGGAGTCAATAGAAGAAGGTTAAATAATAATAGTGAATGTTTCCAGGTGGGTCAGGTAAAAAAGCAAGGAAAGCAAAGCATGTTCACAGTGCTGTAGGACTGTTCTGTGTACGCTGAGTTTGAGTTACAGAGACAAATAATAAAAAGTTTGCTTCCCACTGAGATGGAGTGTGGTGGTGCTGAGTACCACACAAACACCTGCTGGGTACCTTACAAACACCTGCAGAAAGCAAAGATAAATGCCACTTCAAAAGGGATTGAAACTGCTCTGAGTTCAAACATTGAAAGCATTCTATATGCAATTCACGAAGTTGTGTAAAATTAAGCAATTTTAGCTACAGGTGTGACTTTTCCATTGCTTTCTGCCCTTTCTTTGCCCTGTCCCTTTCCCCCCACTCCCACTGTGCCAGCTGACTCGAGGCTCTGCTCACACAGCAAGGGGTTGGGCTGGTGCCATCCTGCTCAGATGCTCTGCCTTGCCTGAGGTTGGAGCACAGGGAATTTGTCTGGGCACATCACGTTTTAAGTAACGCCTCACACCGCTGCTGCTCCTCAGTGTCCCTCAGGGAGCTCAGACACAGCACAGGGCTCTTCCTCCCTGTTCTCTCCTCCTGGGGGCAATCCCCACACTTGCCCCCTTCCTTGGTTTGTAAAGCCTGTGCAGGGAACCCGCCTGACGAGCAGCTTTGATGGTGTCTCCTGTGCAGGGATGTCCATGTTTGCCCTCCCAGTTTCAGGCAGGTCTCCTGCCCAAATCCCACTGGCAGCAAGCCAGAAAATGGGAGCTCCCCCAGGTTCTCTCTGCTTTGTCTCAGTTTCCCAATACGGGGTGTTTGTAAAGGGCTGTCTGAGGCTTCGGCTGGGCCTGCTGGCCCTGGTGATGGTGCCAAGAGGAGTGGTGGGAGTGCTCATACCCTTGGGTTCTGTCCATTGCCAGGGCTCTGTGCAGGACCAGGACCTCACCAGCAAAATTCACCAGTGACTGAGGTGGTAAAGGCACTTCTGGGATCCATTTCCTTGCTGATCGTCTTCTCAGAGAGGCACTAAAAAGGCCTTGCTTTGTGCTGAGGGCACCAAGGGCCTCATGGAAGGAGGGACATCTCACAGTAAAACTGCTGTCCACAAGATTTCCGTCCTTGCCAGAAATCCTGTGGCAACAGAAATTGGATGGAAAAGAAAGGCTGGACAAGAAGAAAGTTTTTAATTTGCTGTGACAGGAATAAAAGGCTTGTCTTGTCAAAAAATTACAGCTCCCTTTTCCTGCCTGTCTGTCACACGTCAGCAGCCCTCACACTGGAGAGATAAGTGCAGCTTTACAGAAAGGAGCCCAGGGAATGATTGGGAACAATCTGGTTTGTGAGGGGAGGAGAGGCTCAGGCAAGCACTGGAACTGAACTTGCATTTGGTATGGCAGCCATGGAGCCACATGGTCACACACAGAATCACACACACAGACTACTTTGAGTTAGAAGGGACCCACAGGGATCCCACAAGAGTCCAACTCTTAAGTCAATGGCCCACATAGGAGTTTGAACCCATGACCTTGGCATTAATACAACCAAGTTTAAACCAACTGAGCTAGTCTCAGGGTCAATGATGTTTATATTTGACTCTGGGTTTTCATATTGAAGCAAGACGCTGCTTTTGCTGTTGCTCTGGCAGTGTGGTGCCGTGGTACCTGTGGGGATGGAATGGGTCCCATGGGAGACAGCAGCCCATGGAACACACCGCCCTCCATGACACTCCTCTCAGCTGGGAGCACCACACAAGGCTGGTGATGGGAGTTATTCTCCCACAAAAGCTGGTGAGCAGCAATTCCCATCATGTAGACGGGAAGATTGCTCTGCTGGTGCAGATGCCCACAATAACCTGTTTTTTAAGGGCAGACTCACCGCAGGCCGTGCAGATGTTGCTCCAGGGGCAGTCTCTGAGCAGGGATCCAAGGGCCAGAAAAATACAAGCTCATCCTGAATGGCCTCTGCCTAAAATACATCAACTGCAGAGCACTCCTGTCAGAATTGCTCCTAGGCTGCTTGATGACATGGCTTTCACAAGGGTAGGACACATGCCGAGTGTCAGAGACCCTTTACCATCCATTTGCTAAGGACTTTAATGGGAAACTCTGGAGACTGTGCAAGTTCTGCATTTGAAGCTGTTGAGACATAAGATAAAACATGGTTTTAAAGATATTTAGGCTCAGCTGTGACATTAAGACAGCAGTCCTGTAAAAGTGCCAGCAAAATCATTGACAATCCCAATCAAATTATGTTAAGCATGGTAACTACTTGCTAATTAGTTTATCTCGGTGCATTCTTGGAACAAGAGGATTTTTATTATTTTAACAAAATAAATGTTTGATTTCATTCAACTGAATTATTGTTGCTGGGTAAGGAGAAATGTAGGGTGTGTTGGCAGGTGGATGTGTCTTTGTAAGGATTCGTAAGAACTTTAGCAATTATTTTTACAATGTTGCTGACTATGCCTGTGCCAGCTCTTGCTTCTCCACAGTAAAGAAATTGCAGAGGGCAGGAGGAGCTCTGTACTGGGGAATTTTTCAATTTGACTGCCAAGTCCTCTTTCCTTTTCTGTCCTTCCCTATAGCAAAGGGTATGTTCAATCAGTGATTGTCATAACAACCTTTTTGGGGTGATCTCGTCTCTTTCTGGGAGATAAATTTTTCATTGAAAATTTCAATTTGTGTGGAGGGGAATTAGTCACCCAAAATCCTGGCATTCAGCACATCTCTCTCTTTTGAAAACTTCTCATTTGTTTCCTCTCTCTGGTTATGGAAATAACCGGATAGGTTTGGGAGGGCAGAAAGTACTCTGAATTTGTGGGGTTTTTCCTTGACAAAGCAGTTTCAAAACAGCTGTTGTAATGCACATGTTAGGTCTAATGGGGACAGCTAGTACATCATTTAATCAGACTTCCATGTCTTCTGGGATTCTAGGAAGAGCTGGATTCTAGGGCAGACTTTGGGCAGGAGACACTTGTATTTCCCTTCTTCTTGCTTCACGCATGAATGTTCTCTCCTCCACTTTTCCTTCCCTCACAGTCAGCAGTGAGAAAATTCGTGCCTGCATTGACACCAACCATTATATTAAAGCAGGATAACTCAAATAAGGGAGTAAATCTGACACAAAACCCGGATGCAGATCCAAGTTACCACACAGCTGGAATACTTTTAAGCTGAGATTGTCTGGGGTGAAATCCTTCCTTTTTCAGACCTACCCATTAAACCACATTTTCTCTCATTTCAGGGGAGCACCTGCGAATCTGCCCACAAGGCTATACCTGCTGCACCAGCGAGATGGAGGAGAACTTTGCCAACAAAAGCCGAAGTGAATTTGAAGCCATGGTGAAAGAGGCTGGTCGCTCTGTGCAGGCGACACTCACAGCACAGCACAGGAGCTTTGACAGTAAGTAAAACCTGCCTGGTTCCCCCTGCTCAGGGTCCAGTCACTCCTTAGTTTTCCAGCCATGGCTGGAGCCAGGAGTTCATGTTTGACACGCTTTTCTCTGCATTTTGATCAACAGTTTGCATGAAGTGTTGGCCTCCAATAGGAATTGTACCTCTTGGCAGTGGTTTTGTAAGACCAAGCCATTCTGAGAACTCCATTTCAGAGCAGCCACTGGAGGAGGCTGACAGGCAAAGATGTACCTTGGCACCAGCACTGCTTTTACAAGCACAGTGTAATCAGGTCTGACCACAGCAGTGTAACATTTGAGGCAGTGATGTAAAACCTGGCACTGTACCCTGAGCTGTAAGTTGGACAATATGGTAAAAGTGTCTGGGTAGTCTTCAGTAGGTGGGGAGATGTTAAGGAGACATGGATTTCTCCTGTCATTTCCATGTAGATTGCAAATGAAAAGGAGGTTAGTTCACATTAGGTGCTTATAGCTCTCAGCTTCATACAAACATCAGGAAATGTTGTAAAGCAGGGAAGGTTTTGGAGACTGGTGCATGAGATGCTGTGGACAAACATGCTCTTCAAAGTCTAGTATCCCTCCTAACATGCTAAGCAAAGCCTAAGGATGGCTCTTTTACTTCTATTGTCCCCTCAAGAATGCATTTTGCAGTGCATAGTAAGCCTCGAGGTCTGAAGGCCACTGGAAATAAATGGTTTGCTGGTAAAATTGAGATGACCTATAATTCAGAAATTGTGTCCATTATCAGATTTTGAAGAAGGTCAGACGTTTAGAATCACGGTCCTCCTAACTTTATCAACAGTCATCATATGGAGTTATTGTGAAAAGAATAGGAGTTGGGGAAAGAAGCTGTAATAGCCAGAAAGGTGGAACTGGAAATTCAAGCAGTAAATAATAGATCTAAAGAAATAAGCCTGACCTTCAGGGAGCTGATAACCAAGATGAAGTGCTTTTACACTGAATAGAAAGAAAAAGCAGTGCATCTCTGCAAAAGGCATTGTGACTGTGTGGCCAAGGTTGACCAGAGCAAAGGCATTCCTTTATAAGCTCAAAATTAATTGATTTTCACCTGCCTTAAAAGGTGATAATCAGGATTTTCAAAAGAGCCTCACAATGCTGGTTGCTCAGACTGATGTCTGAATGGGACTTGACGTAGCTGCTGCTGAGCTCACTTGCTAACAGTGAATCCAGCCCTTTGCAGGAGTTAATGCAGAACATCCTCCAGCCCTGGCACCCTCTCCCTCCACTGCCTATTGCAGCACTGGCTGATATACCTGCTCTTTACTTTTGCCACAGACACTCAAAAGAACATAGTTCTACATCTATCATGTAAGAGAGTGCAAAATTTGATGGAAGATTGGAGGATTATACTGATGAGCAGAAATCTTCTAGTGAAGAACTGATGTAGTGTGAGCATGATGTTTTGGTGGATTAATAATAACAACAGCAATAAGAATAATACTAAGCAAAACCAAGCATATGAAAGAGGAATGTTTTGTTGAGTTGCCAATTAGAGCTGTAAGGCCATTCCTTTGTTTTTATTCCCCAGCATTTTACAGAAATAGACCTTTATTTCCGTGGCACATACCCAAGTTCATTTTAAGTATCAAACAAAATAAATGTTCAATAAGCCAAGTATTACTTTAACAGACCATAATGCACAGATCACTGATGTTTTGCAGTGGGAGTAACTTCATTTGAGCCCACAAGGCCAGGAAAATGTCTCTTACTCCCATTATACCTTTTTAGTTTGCCTAACTATCCTTGCAATCAGTATAGAGTTTATAATTTATGCAAGACATGATTTAAAAAATCATTATATTGTGTCTGTTTCAAGCATGACTTTACCTATAAGTATTATTATTTTTTCTGTAGGTATTGCATAAATGGTATAAAATTGAGAAAGTTCTGGTGATGGGGCAATGGAATCACCTCAGCTCCTGAAACAATGCCATAGAAACTGCCTTAGCTTCCAGTAAATGTTACTAATCTCACAGTTAACAAGACTTTTTGCAGGGAGTGGTGTTTAAAGGATTTTTTTTAAGGTCAGACTGATGTTTTCTGGTGTTGCTGGCACTGGATGCCTGGGTTTGCTGGATTCCCTTAGCAGCAGCTTAGAGTACAGGTTTTGGAGTTGCAGAGGTATCGATGCATAGCTTATCTTCACATTAATGATTTTGTTTGGTCTTAGGAGAGTGGCGAGAGGCTCCACTGCATGGGAATGTCCAACCCTTTCTCATAGTATTTGCAGCCTGGAGATCAGATATATTCTCTGCTAGCAGGTGTGGCACATTGAACTTTAGGCCTGGAGCTGTCTTATTTTTGGATTCATCACAGCAAATCTTGCTTCTGTAATCTCACTGCTGATCATGGCAATAGTCTCTGCTTGTCAATTGCCCTGAAGCTCCAGATAGAAAATAGCAAGGCTACAGTAATCTGCCTCTGAAGTAATGCTCTCCATGCTAGCGTTCAGCATTTTGCTTTAGAGGATAATTCATCCTTGCAGGTTGTGGTCTGCAAAGCCCTAAATTGTCAGTGCCTTTGCTCTGAGCTACTGCTTTGTCCCATTGGAAGGAATTACAGTTTGTTGTTTCAGTCTCACTGGCTGTTTTGGGGGCAAACACTTTGTTGCCAAGAGAGGAGTGTCCTTTATCTCATACAAAGTATTTTTAACAAAAATATATGTGTGAAATACAGATGCCATGTGATAAGTGTAGCCATATATTCAAAAATTAGATATATGGAATAGGATCCTATGATCTGAATGCTCTCTCTGCATAGCAGAGGACACATGTCTTCTGGGATGCACTTCCTCCAGGATCTACCAGAGCTAAATTTAACAAGCTACAGTATTGCTTAGCTGCTTACTAGTGCATTTGTTGTTTTGCTTTATATGACTGTAGTTAGCAGGATTTGGGGACATCCATTTCAAGCTACACATGTGGTGATCAGCTTGCTCTTAACCTTTCAACTGTAAAGGTAACATTTTACTCTACAACTGATTGGTTTTAACTTAAAAAATCAAAAAAAGAACCAAAAGCAGAGACCATGAGTGATGGGAGCATATGCTTTTGATAAGTCAGTGCTAGGGAGCATGTTGAGGTCAGAGTAGTGGTATTTCATTAGCAGGAGTATAGGCACAAACTCTGTGTTAATTCTGATGTCCCAGGGCTCTTGGGTGTAGTTACTTGGGAGCACAGCCTGTAGCAGGGACCTGCTGGAGGCTGCTAGGGTGGTTTTGTTCAGCATTTATTTGCCTGGAAAATGGTACATACGCCATACTTTAAAAGAAAAATGTGAGTAATAAAATGAAAACAAGATTGGGAGTTTAGGAGGAAGCTGGGAGACAATCTCTGTTGAGACTGGTGCTAAATACTTTTTAAAAAATGCTCCCAACATTAACTGCAGGATGTGCTTCTTTTCAAACTGGTGTTATGCAGAGGATGGGAAATTTTTGGTATCTATTATTATAAAACACTTTTACAAGGAACTTTGTCCAAGGAATTGCCCAGGACACAGATGTGAGCTGCCTATGCCCCCTCTGCTGGCTGTAGCTCCAGCCAGAGCAGAGCTTCTGCTCTTGGATTGTGCTGGGAGCAGGTTATAAACGTTGCTCAGATTTGGGGGGAGATCTTGAGAAAATGAGCTTTTTTTTACTTATCACACAGCTGTATGTCAATGTTGCACAAGGTCAGAAGACTCCTGTCCTTCCCCATGAAAGGTGTACCTCCATAATCTGTTACAGGGATAAGCCTGGAAAAAAAACTTCTGGATCATGTGGGAAAGGCTGGAGAGGTGATTTGTGATGCCTGGTCAGAGCAGTCACGTTCAGAGACTTTGCAGCCTGGGATGGCAGCACGGGCTGGGGCTGCACGGCTGGCAGAGAGGAATGATGCTTGGGGTGACAGTGAGGGGCTGCAAGCAACAAGGAACAAGGCTGTTTTTCTAATCTGGTGAAAGCTCATTTGTTGAGTGTCTAATCCTTGTCTGTCTCTCTCTTTTCTCCCTTTTTCCTCACTTAAATCACTTTTTAATAATACTGCAATGTTGTGCCAATCTTTCCTTTTGGTGCACTTAGCAAGAGGTCCCTGTGTGACTGCTGACCTTTAGCTGAGAGCCAGGAAATCTGTCCTTTCAGAATTGTTTCATGTTTTCAGGAAATATCAACAAGCTGAACCAAAAACCTTGGCTTTTAGTCCACATTGCACAGTCTAAAAATGATTTGTAACTCTCATAAATTCTATGATTTTTAAGCTGTGGAAATCAAATGCAGATTAAAAATTACGTGTTTTATAGCTGACTGTTCATTGGAAAGCTGATGTCATGTAAAAGCTTTCATAATGTCCAGTGTTGGTAGCTGGAAACTGCATATTCTGAAACACAGACCATGCAGATAATTAACAGTATTTGAGAGTTAGTTTGAGACAGTTACATATTTCTTATGAAGATGAATCATTGTTTTAAATGTTACAAGGTGGGGAACGTCCTAGAAGCTGTTACACACTGATGGTTAAAATTTTAGAGATTTCTAAAGGTCCCTTGTTTAAAGTTCAACCAAATGTGTCTTTGTCAGAGGAACTGACTTATTTAATGGCAGTGCCTAGAGTTGCAACCCCTAGACGGACTGTTGGAGAGAGAGGCATATATACATATTTTTATTTCCATCCACATATGCTGTGGATGCTTAAGGAAGCTGCTCAGGGGTTGTGCAGTAAGCCCAGCAGGCAGAGGTCTGATGACTTTAAACCTGGAGTACAAAATCCAGACCTGAATCTGAATTTTGCAGGTATTGCCATGATAACATGAATGAAGCCCTGCTGACCTGAAATTCTAAGGTATCCAAATGTCGTGGGTGGCCCATACAAAGGAGATGTGTTCTGAGAGATGTGGGACTTCACTGTGCAGCAAATGATTGACACAAGACCAAAGCACTGGTTGTCTGGGCCACAGAAGCTGCAGTGCCTGTGTCCCCAAATGTGTTGGCTCTCCTACACACTTCCAGTGTCCTGCTGTCCCTGCTGTTGACTGTGGGTGTTCTTGGAGGCATGGTTTGGATATGGTGAGGTGCTGTCTAAAAGATGCTGTTTATGTAGAAACGGGGAAGAAGAGACTGGTTATGCCTCACAGCATGGAAGTGCTGCTGTGTTTAGAAATTAATTCCTTGGTTTCAGAGGTTGTGGAAGGGAGCACTTCTGGAGTCAGCAGTGTCACTCCAGCAGTCCCAGCCTGTGCTCCATGAGCTGGCTGCCTCCTGCTGCCCCTGGCACCGGCACTGACCACTCCCCATGGCCAAGCATTTGAGTTCAGGCTTCAAATGTATTCCTTTGGATCCAGAAACCCCTAATTAGCCGGGAGTGCTCTTTTTTGTGGTAACTCCCCATGCTGGAGTTCTGCCCCTGAAATTGTGCTGTGTGGCCTCAGTTGGTGGCCTTGGCCACGGGCTCAGCGCTGTGGGAGGGCACTGACCTCCAGGGCATCCTGGGACAGATGGCAGGAGACAGGAGTGCCAGCATCCCAAGGGGCAGCAGGCCCAGCTGTCCCTCTGGGTACGTGGTGGGGACTTCAGGATGACTTCCATGGCTCACTTGATGTTTGCCTCTCCAAACATCAGTCTTGCATTGGCCTCCTGCAGTCTCCTAACTGAACATCTACTATGAAACAGTGCCTGTTCACAGGCGTTTTTTCCAAATAGCTGAATGGTCCTAGAACACTTCAGTCCCCAGACAAAAAGCTAGTAAAGTCAGGGAGACTGGGGTAGAGGAGGGAATTAAGGGCAGGAAGATGTTGGAGAAAAGCAGGAACCTTTATGATCTTTTTTTCCTGGTGACAAAGGAACAGGAGGACAAGAAACCTGGGAGTCTATTGCTTTAGCTAATGGAGTGTTCATCAGCTGCATGGCATTTATCTGACAGGCCAGGGATGACCTTTCTGGCAAAACTGCACTGTTTGAAGCACCATTAATTGTTTTGTGCCCCCTCCTGCACAGAATTTGGGCAGCACCATTCAGAAGAAGCCCATTTATCCCACAGCTTTGCCTCTAGGATGCATTATCAAAAGTGCTTAAAAGAGAAGCTGTCAAAGATGATTGCTTTGGTTCCCATGGACTTCCTTCTCTTAGGGTTGGGTTGGGGATAGTATAGACAGAGAGAGAGAGTCTCCTTTAGCCTGAAATAAGAAAAAAAACCCAGGGTCCCAGGTGGATCCAGGAGAGAGAAACAAATAAGGCAGGTTCCCTTGGAGATCTTGATAGGAGGAAGGCAGCAAGCACCCATGCTTGCTTCATTTCTTGCTTCTCACAAGGAACCACCTTAAGAAAACCCCATGAGGCAGGATTGATGCTAGTTGGGCTGTCACCCCCCCACAATCGTGGTCTGAAGAAAGAAGATGCTTTCATGTGAGGTGCTGAGCATCTGGTTTGGTATTTATGGGTTCCTGGAATGGGGTGCGGTGTATACAGAGACACATTCCTGTGCTCAGCAAGATTAATCCTGACAGGTAGCTGCCTCAGGGAAGCAAATGCTTAGGCTCACCTGTAACAGCTCCAGCACCTGGAGTTTTCTCTCCTCTTACAGCCACTTCTCTTCACATTTAATCTGCAAGGCTCTGTTGTGTGCTGCAGGGTGTATTGCAATGTACGTGCAGCACTTTGCTTAACAGATGGCATAGGCACAATAGTCTCTCTTTTTTCTAAGAAAGGAGAACACAATATTGCAGTGACTGCAGTGAGGGCACTGCATTGGGGTGTCTTCTGAAAGGGCCTGCACACCCCAAGAGATGAGCTGCTGCATCCCTGCAGAAGTCAGAATAGGTAAAAAAGGTACATCAGGCATCTCAGTTTCAGCAGCTGTGACCATGTTTTGTCACACACTCAAAAAAGCTGCCTCTGAGTGCTCAGAGAACAGTGAAATGTGCATCTGCTTGGGGACATAAAAGAAAGCACCTGCTCTTCTGAGATACGGGATGACACAGGAGTATTTTGTAAGAAATTAGTGATGTCCAGATAGTCATTTCAGAAGAAAGCATTGGCAGAGTTTATTTTAACATTCAGGACACTGCATGAACCTCTTTGAAAATCTCTGATTTCATGGAGTAAGCAGCTGAGCTGCCCAACTTTTGTCACATGCACTGGCTGCTGCCTTCAGTGGCTGCAGAGCCTTATCCCCAGATGGCTGGATGGAGGTCAGAGCAGGGAATGGGAGAGGAACAGCTGAGTTTTTTCTGCATGGCTCTGCAGAAGAGCCTGTGTCTTGAACCACTTTATGCTCAGCCATCTTCAAGCTGGTTTACTGGTTTCCACATGAAGTAGTTTTCACCCTAAAGCTCTCTGATGCTCAATATTTCACCTAAGAGGAAAATGCTAGGATTTCCTGGGCTGCTTTTATTGCAAAGGAATGTAGGCACTCTCAATCAACTCTTGAGGTGGTAATTTCCCCTCAACTTGGTGTTTGCCAGGAATCCTGTCTCTGTTCCAAGCCAGGTGCTGTGGTAATTTGGGAGAATGAAGGGCTCCAGCAGCAAGGTGCTGTCCCTGCTTACAGATCAGCATACACAGTGAGCTGGAAAGTACATTACTGAAATATGTGGCATGTCCTGACATAAGAGCTCGGGTTATTTTGAGTCCTTCAATGTTTTTGTTCTCATTTAGCTGATAGAAGTACTTTGTTCTCTCTCACCAGAAATGCTCGCAGCAAACTGTTGATTCTGTTTTATTAGTTATTGGCATTGAAGTAGCACATCTATGGAGCCAAGAAGCTGCTTCTTACTGTAATGCACTGCAGGGCGTCCTGCCTGTCTGAGCTGGGCGTGTGATCCAAGGACTTTAAAAACAAAAATGAACAAAAAACAAAAACCTGTTTTGCGGGAGTGGACTGTGCAGGGAAGAGATGAGTGGAAGGTCATACAGTAGATTTGTGCTAAAGGTGGGAACAGAGCTTGGGTCTCTTGGCTTTGGGTAAAGTGCAGGAGTACCACAAATCCCTCTAAAACACAATGATCCTCTTCTGGTAAGTCACAAAGGACATCATGTCATTCCGTGTCTTACAGGAGTTTACCAGGCAAGGTATTACCATACATCTGTTCTCAGCACCCCCAGCCTAAGAGGGAATAGGCACTGCCTCTAAATGCTCCTTGGGTCATTGGTACACGTGGGGTTTTGTGAGGCCCCTTCCAAAGTGGAAGTAATGATCAAAATCACGAGGAAGGTCTGCAAACAACTTGTGCAAATGGGATCAAGGGTATAAGAGTTTTTTGGTGTTGGGTAACTTGTGTAATTAGAGGAGTTTGTCTGACTTTTAGAGTGTAGCATGAGTACAGTGGGAGCTTGAAGGTGCCCTGTGCCCATAGAAAATAGGCTGAGAATTGGTCTGTCTACAGGGACACACAAAGATAATCCCTTTTATGGTAGAGAGAAGCTGAATACCTTTGCTGATGAACATTTTACCTTTGTATTTGCTATAGCTGCTTAAGGATGTTTCACTTCTCTGCTCCCCCCTTCCTATTCTCATTTAGTTTCCTCCCTTCAGATCACACCGCTTCTTGCATTTAAAAGCACTGTTAATATGGTGTAATGTGTGCAGAGCTTTGTTCAGTGCCTCACTTCCTGTCCAGACAATATTGGGGTATTTCGATTTTATTTCTTGTATTTTCTAAAATAAGCCACGTTAGAGGAAAAACAACCCTCATTTTACCAAGCAGTTCATAGCCACTTCTAAAGAAACTGGGTACTGTTAAATCATTCTCATTAAACCTGCAGATTTGGCCAAGACACTAATGAGCTGAGTTTGTTTCACTGTAAAGAGAAAGAGAAATCAGGAAATCCAGCTTCCATAGGGCCTGATTTTGCAAAATGTGAGTGCAACATCACATGCTTTGAGATGTCAAAACCAGGGTTAGGATACACAGTGAATTTTACTTCAGCTCAAAGTGAAAGTACTGGCATCTTTATTATAAGGATAATAAAATTACTGGGATCTTTAGAAGAGGACATGTAAAAAAGGTGGTGTCACTGAGGGCTTTTAAAGATTTCTCTTTGATAATACTCCTAATCTGCTATCCTACTAGGATCTGCCCTTTGCAGGAAGTTGTTCCACAGTCCTGCTGACCAAGGGGTGCCATCTGCACACACTTTACACCAAGGCCAGCACTAGAGCACCCCGTAGAAAAACAGTGAGGCTGTTCATTAGTAGAGAAGATTCATTTTTTCCCTCCAAAGCACCTTTTTATTGATTACCTAGCTTTATTTTTGCATGTAATGCTGGAAGTTGTTTCCATTTGTCATAGTTGCACGTCCAAGAGGGTTACATACATTTCCACATTGTTGCTGTACCTGCTACATATTTCTCAAAGCAGTACAGTCCAAGCGCATGAATTCATTGAAACTCAGTGGCTTGGAGATGCTGATTTAACAGAGAGGGTCAAATATATAAAGTAACATACATATATGTATGTGTGTATGTAGATAGGTGTGAGTATTTCAATTCAGAATAGGTGTCAGTAAGTTTCAGAAATGGGGTAAGCCCCACTTTCAGGAATTGCCGCGTTCTTTATGGATGTTGCTGGGAATGAGTATTACAGTATATTTACATGTCAGGAGCTGACAAGCTTGTTAAATTGACTTGGGAATGCCACAAATACCTAGTTAAAGGTAAATGTTAAATTGTGGGTCTCCAGCTCTTCTTAAACAGAAAGGAAGCTCCAAATGGAGGAGAAATCAGATCCAGCCTCACTCTGAGTATTGGGAGATTTGATTTGATCTTCTGTTTTTTCATTTCCAGTAGTGTTTTGCAAGAAATGTACCCAGTGGTAACTGGTTTTGCCCTGTGGGTTCCCAACTGCGTGGCAATGATAAAATAAATAAACAAACCCAATTCCCCCAACCTCCTTCCCCAAAAACCAGAGGCAGCTGTGAGCCTGTGGGTTAATCAAGGCTTGGGGAAATAATGTTTGTTACAAGTTAACGTAACTATCGAGTCTGGATTCAGCGTTTAGTGCATTGGAGATAATTGCACAGCTTCCTACAGCCCCAGCAGTAGGGCAATTCCCTTGTAAAATGCAATCTCCCTTTTAATGCTGGTAAAAATGAATAAATTAGTCCTCAAGGAGTAATGAATGCCAATAAAAGTGTTGTGTGGCAGCGTGTAGTAAACTTGTCGTGGAGGAAATGGCTGGAATTTACTTTTCCAAGAGCAGGATTTCAGCTCTCTTCTGCTGCACTCATCGTGCCTTCGGCTCTGCTCCTGCCCTCTGGGCATTAGGAAAGCCAAGGGCTTAGGTGGAAATAGCCAAAAATAGTTTATTGCCTTTGTGCTTTGTTTGTGGCATCTGAGGCCAAAGTGGAACATCCTGTTTGCCTTGGTTCACTCTAAATAAGGACTTATCTGTGTCCTTGATCTCCAATTTTGGCTCACAGGTAGAGGTAGGGTCCCTCCTCCTCCCACACTGACTGCTTTGGGTGGCATCAAGAGGCAGGAGCAGGGACTGATCCTCCTCCTGCACACGTGGAAGTGAACAGGAAGGCTGTGCAGTTGGCTGTACCTATGACAAATACAGCCAGTATTTTGCATGTCATTATGCATTTGCTGCAGCTCAGAATAATCATGGCTATTTCAAGCCTCAGTTCTGTCCATCTTGAGGAGCTCTCTGAGAGGAATATAATTGTTCTTGTTTCTTCCGGATTTGGCATCCTCTGCTCTTTGCATCTGTCACACAGTTTTCAGTCAGGCTGGAGATGACATGGCTGGGCTAAGCCAGCCCACCTTTCTTCATCCCCTTGCTGTGTCAAGCTCACTGCAGGTCACACTGAAGGCCATCCCAGAAGAGAATTTGCCTGTGTGGTAGTGGCTGACCTAACACCATCAGGTCCCTGAAGTAGTGTACAGTTCAGCTTCTGTTTCATCATGTATGAATCAGACAAGAAACACTAAATATTTTCATGTTTCCATAGTCCATATTGAAAAAGCAAGAAGGTGAAAGACTAGAACTGAGATTTCTTGTGCAGTTTTAGGTTGTGCCTCCCTCTTTGGCACAAATAAACCATTGCTATTCATTCTCCAGTGATGTGATCCTGCACTATATTTTTTTCTCACAGGCCCTTGCCTCTTGCAGGGCACATGATAAATGATGTGTGCTGAATCATCACCATTTGTTGGGTAGTGTTGTGCATTATTTACTGTACACCAGCCAAATCCTGCACTCAGTTCATAATTATTAATTTCCTCATCGGCTAATTAAAGATTGTATCATAAAGCACGTGCATCAGAAAACTGAATTAAGGTTTCACCAGCAACTTGAATTTTCTCCATTCGCTAAGTAAGGGGATGTTTGGCTTTGTAGTTATAAGACAGCCTTGACTGCAGTCTTTAAAGTCTAACATAAGCCCTCTCTTGCACGAGGAAGTGCCAGCCTGGCTCCCTCCCCACCATCACTGCCTGTTCCAGCGTGCCAGGGACCGGCAGGTCCTGGGGGGAAACACAGCAAAGGCAGATAGGTGGTCCTGTTGTAATACACCGACTCCTCTCCTCATTGTCAGCCATAGAAATGGGTAATGTGTTTGGCTGGTCTTCCTCCCCCAAAATCATCTTAAAGCAGATCCCCAGCATGGAGGATTGATGTAAGAGGTGTAAGGTAGGTTTGCTTTGAGGTGTATAATTACACTGGGAGCTTTTCAGTCTGCTCATCAGAAATTTGCATCAAGTATGATTAGTTAAATGAAATCTTTGAAGACCTCTTTATTTGATTACCCCTTTTTTCTTGTTGTCTGGAAGAGAAAATGACATATTTAGACAGAAAAACTTTAGAGAGAGGTGATCTCTTTATTATAGGTTCTTCAGTGTTTGGCACAGAGCTTCCAGCACTATAATAACAGTTATAATGAATGTGCATTGCCAGGGAAATTGTACTTCAAACATCACAGGTGAACTGATACAGACTCAAGCTGTTACCTAAGAAAAAGATAGCTTTTCTTTGTTGTTGACTTTAAACTGTGATAACCATTTCTGTTGGAGAAGGAACAAGGGCTTTTTTGCATTTTTAAAGTTAATGCACAGAAAGTCTTTTGCTGATTAGCAGAGGTCCTGCGTAGGATGGCTGTTTCATTACTGAGAGTTTAAGTGAGCTATAAATATACTTTATGCCCTTGTACAAGTTCAAAGGACCATGAAATATAATTAAAAGATTCTGGGCACTGCATGCATAGGAGCAACATAGGAAATAAACGTTTGACCTTTCCTACCTTTGGTCACCAGTAAGCAATTGCTCTCCATGCTTCCTGCCTACTGTTTTGGCTTAAATACAAGTATCAAATGCCTACTGAGAATGCTTAATGAACATTCACAATTCTATAGTTGTTCTGTCTGGATTCTTCTCTTCTCTAGAAGGTACAGTGCAAAATGCCAAGCTATTAGGAAGCTAACAATTACATTTAATTATGCAGGCCAGATTTGGCTATGAATTAGAAAGAGATTGGGAGTCTATTATTATTTCCTTTTCTTTCTGAAAACAAAACAAGAAATGCTAATCGAGACATTTTATACAGCTGAAGCACAGTGTGTCTAAAGCAGCTCTGTTTTATTCCTAGCCAAGGGAAGTATCATATATGTATCATACAGGAGTAGGATCTGACTGTGGATTAACATCCCTGAAGATTTACTGGGAAGCTGACTCACTGAAGAGCTTTTTCTGTAAAACTGAGCCAAGTTTTGACACTGAATAACTTGATGTAACTGGGTTAGGACATGGCCCAATGATTTTCAGGTTTGCACTGGGGAATATAGTTGTGACAGACAATCATTCTGAAAGAAACTCAGAAAATTAAATACACAGTAACAAATATAAATTTTACCTCTTGGGGCCAAGGAAAATAGAACATGCTCTTGTCTGCTATGTGTGAGACAGGGAAGGAAGCCATTGGCAAGCAGAGCTTGCAGAAATGAGTTGCAGGATATGATTATCTGTTATTTGAGGCTGTAGTCGCTGAACTTGGAGTGAGCCTGTTGGGCTCAGCCCTTGTCATGCAAGAGCTGCCCAGCACAGTCTTCTCTGAGCTCTTTGGGACCAGGCTCTTGGTGTGTTCTGAGTGCTGGTGGGGCACCTGGACAGGCTCAGAGCTGGGAACCCTTTGGTCAGCGATGTCAAGATCAGTAATGTTCCTGGAGCAGCTGGCAATGTCTGCAGCAGCAGTTTGGGACACTTTTGCTGAAGGTGTTCACAGTAGAATGTCAGTAGGCACCTGCCTCAGGCATCTTCAGAGGGAAAGGAGGATGTAGCCAGCATGAAGCATGAAAAGCTTGCTGTAAACCTGCACTCACCACCCAGGTAACAGCTGCCTCAGGGAGTGTGCCCAGGTGAGCCAAGGGTGGAATATGAATCATCCCAAGAAATCAGCTCATCAAACCCAACTGCTGAGTGAACAGCAACAGCAGAAACACAGCTGTGGGAGTAGAGGTCTTTATTAAACCAGAGGTAGGTGTTGTGACAAGGCTTACTAAAGAAGGGGTATGTGTAAGGCAATTAAGTGACTGTGGTGCTAGATCCTAGTTGCTGCTGCTCTGGGTTCCTCATGGGAGCTCGTGGGGCACAGGGGTGAGGAGGAGGCACAAGCCTCATCCTACACTGAAGAGCATGGCCAGGCATCCCTGCGGTGGGGGATCTCTGACAACAGGCAGGGACCAGCACCACCAAAAAATGGCTGTTGATACAAACTGGCTTTTCCTCAACAGCAGCTCTTTCTTGCTATCTCTGTTCTTCATTCCTAAATCAATAGATCCACTCCTAGTCCCATGGCCCTTCTTATGGAGTGTAAAGCTTCCCTTCAGTTTAAAGAAACACCACACAGGGCAAGGATCTGATACAGAGGCTGTTGAAATTGCTGGAGGGGCAATTCCATGGCTACTGAAGTGGACACTGTGTGGATAAGGTGAAAAACTACCTTGAGATGTATGTGTGAAGAAGCTGGAAAGGCTGAGTTTTTAACGGGTTGTCCCTGCTGAGCATCAGGGCTAAGAATTTTGCTGCTGTGCACGCTCCACATTTGCAGATCAGAAGGAATCTCTGTGGAAGGTGGCTCTGCTTTGAAGATGGGGGTAGCTCAGCACCAGGAGAATACATAAATAATGGGTAAGCAGTAACGCTTGCAGACCCTCCATTCAGAGGCATATTCCTGAGCACGCAGGAGGGAGATGTGGTTGGGAGAAAACAGCCTGATCAGTAGCAGTCCCATTTGGGCATCTAGGGGATAGACTGCGGTGTAGAAACAAAGGGGGAAAAGGGATATTTCTTGTAACATGGAAAACACTTTTAAAGGAACTAGGAGTGATACAAAGAACTCTGTCAGCGAGCACAGTTTAGGTTTGGTCTTTTTCCATAAAAAGAAAAAAAAAGTATGATGGTTAATTTTCATTAAAAAGACTATAAAGATTGGAGTCTGTGGTGTTGTAAAACTTGCAGGTCCCTGTAGTGCGATATATTTTAAAAGGCAGGCACTTGAGATAGCGGGTGATATGATTCCTGTGCAAACCACAGACCACAGTATGGGTAAAATACTTCCCAGTCACACTCAAGTGATGGGTCTCCTTGAGTGAGCACTCCCACCCCAGTAATACAACTGTTTGATATTTGGTGTGTTCTGCACCAGGAGCTTCCCAAGCAAAGTAGGAAGCAAGCAGCCACCAACAGCACCATTAAATCTCCTCCGGTCTCTTCTGCAGTCACAGAGCTGCAGTAAATCTTGCTAATTATTTCACTAGAGTTTTGTCCTCTTTGTATGTAAACCCAGGCATTTATCTGTAGAGTTGCAGATTTAGGGTATTTTGTAGCAGTGTTAAACTGAAAGTAGAGTACATATTCTCCATAATTCCAGAGAGTCACAATGAACTGAAACAATTTGGAACCTGAGATCGGATACTGAGAGTTCCTTTTCTTCTGTTAATAGAAATTCACTGTGTCAAGCTAAGCTGATAAAATACTTCTATTTCAGATTGCTGCAAACAGGCAATTTGGGCAAGGAAGCAGTTGTACTTTGAACTCCTATTAGGAATAAAATTAGTTTCCAGCACTGTCAGATTAGCAAAACTAGCATCTAAGGAACAATTTGCAGTTTGTTATGTACAGGAATTGCTGATCTGATGAACGAGACCTGTGTGCATGCTCTGAGGGACTGCCATCAGGGCCATGCTAGCATGTTAACATCTGAGACAAAGTGAACAGTGCAAGCTCCAAAACACGATGTAATCCTTTATGGAGGGAGTTCTCATCTTCATCCCTAAAGGAGTTCTCAACTTCATCTCTTCCACCCTCAATATACATGGAAACGTGGTTGTTGTGTTTCTTAACCCAATACAGATCCCCTGTTTTTAACATCCTAGAGTACTTCAAATGAATATAAAAGTCTAGCTAACAGTCATAAGACACTTCTCACATACGGACTAAATAATAGAAGACTCATTTGAGACTGGAAATAGATAGTATGTTTTTTTCTCAGCTTCCACTTTAGGGAATTTAAGTGGTCAATTTCCAGGCAAAATTCTGTGCCTTTAAAGTAACGAGCATCAAAGACTGTTTTTAAGATGCTGAAAGACATTGCAAATGTTCAGGTAGTTAGCTTTGGATGATTTAATACTTGGTTTAATTTAAATCCTGGAAAGATTGAACTAATGCATATCTCAAGAGGTAATTGCTTTGAGAAAGTGCAAAATACCGTCTCTTCTTCATTCAGAGGAGTGTGCCTGTGGCAATTAGGATGGAACAGTATTTTGGGCTTACTGTGGACTGCTGAGTGACCAGAGAGGGAAAAAATCACATCTTCCTGTGGCTGCAAGGAGAAAAAAATACTTGTTTGTGCTCTCCTGATGAGTATTTGGCCTCTAAAGGTCAATTGCACCAGGCCAGGATAACCCACCCAAGGCAAGAAGTTCAGGATATGTGACCACCTAAAGGTGCATGTGTAAAACCCAGCTGTGACACAGTGAGTTTTTGTTTCATTATGAAAATTGTGTACTGTTACCTTATATTAGACTGGTTTGCTGCTTGCTTTTGGGAAGTTTGATGCTGGAAGTAGATACGTGTGTTTGTAAACAGACTATGTTTAGGCAAATTCCCCAGCGTGGAGAACGGGAGCTACACTGTTCCTGTTGTGCCATGTGGGCAGGTGGCTGGTGTGTTTTGTATGTCTTTTGCCCAGAATTGGGCAGGGCACTGGTGGAGTCCCCCAGGAATGATGGAAATTTCCTTTCCAAGTGTCTGTGCTGGTAAGGGGGGTGTGTGGAGGCCCTGCACATCTGCCCAGCCCTCACCTCAGCGTGCTCTGTTTCACAGAAACAACTGCGGAAGAACAAGGACTTCTGCACAACAGAGTCAGGTGCAAAAGGCAATAACAGTCCATTTGTGGCTCTGTAGGGAAAGAAGTCAGGAGTGTGGAGCTAAATAAGAGATTTGGTAGGTACCCTGGCAGTTTTATATTGAGCCTTTGGAGAGAAAACCGAGCTGGGGTAAAGCAGAGTACACCAAAGGGCTTGCAGCCAGCATTTGCCCACAGTATTTAAAGCTTTTCAGTTATGCATAGACAGAAGAGAATAAGGACGTGATTTTTACCTTCTCTAATACCTGCATCCTTGAGCAACGTAAGACTAAATCAAAACAGTAAAGCTGGTCCAGAAATGAGCCCCCAGCCTAGGTACTGAGACTCTCCTAAGAGTAGTTCCCTGATTCATTTCAGATGTCCTTTGTGATTTTAGGGACATAGTGGAGGCTCTGAGCCAGAAAAGCCATGGGGCAGTTAATCCCATTTATCTTAGTGGCAGGCCCTTAAATATCTCTGATCTGAGCCTAAGACTGTAATAGGACTTTTCCAGCTCCCACAGGTATTACAAAGATAGATAGACTAAGGAGGTGCTCACATCCTTGAGTAACAACAACCGTGTAAGTACCTTGAATGCACCTTATTATGCATGGAAGGAGTAGGAAAGATACCATTACGTGTTAAAAACAGAGATTGGCTCTATTAAAGAGGAACAGTTGAGAGTTAAGCAATAGCCAGGGGAAATCCATGTTAAGAAGTATTTTTGTAGACATGTCTTTGCCTCATGTTTCTTTTCTCTCATTTTTCTTTATTCCAAAATGAAAAAAGTGACTTTCTCTTCAGAAAGCCCTGAACCCAGAAATTAGACTAAAAACTAGCCTGCACATAATGAAGGAGAGACTAAAGGACATCATCATAAGTCTGAGAGGTAATTTCCAGAGCTACATGGTCCCACATTGGTAAAGTTCATCCATCAAAGCCATTCACTTACTGCACTTCCCAGGATTGTCTGGGTTACTGGAACTTTACAGCACAGAAATATTGGTTATACTCTGCTTAATTTCAGGGCAGTGTGACAGAGCTGATGTACTCGCTGGTGTCATTGCTCAGTGCTCTGCACTCCCCCCAAAATCAATGGACACTTGAGGGAGGCTCAGGATGCCTGAGACAGTCACAGTAATGACAATTAAAAGATATTTCCTAGGCTTTGAAGTGCAGGCAGTGATGGTATTTCTAAATGGATTTCACTCAGCATAAGCATGCTGGGGAGATGAAACTGCAAATTGCTAGGAAATCCTAAACTTTAAAGGATATATTGGGTTAGAAGGCTGACAAATTTGCACATTAGGAAGGAAACTGTACACAGTCAGGCCTCTTTATATAGCAGTGCTTCATGGGATACTTTTCTGTCTTTCTTTCATGTACTCTGAGTAATAATAAAATGAAGAAGACATTGAATTTCCAGTTAATTCTGGAAACAAAACAGAGGCACTTTAATATTTTCATGTACATTCACTTTTGGTGGCTCCTCAGCCTGATGTAAATTGTATACAATGCTATTGCACTATAGCCTTATAAAATGGAGTTTTATGCAAAGATTTGCAATGCTTCCACAGCACAGACTGTATAGACTTTTTCTTAATAGATGCAGAAATCAAGCCACAGTGAAGGTGTCAAAAAATAGCACTTGAAATATTTCCTCTTCCAGCTTGGAAAGTAATAACATTTCTACTGCTGCTAAGCCCGAGCCTGGCAAATATTTTTCTGTCATTAAAATAAGCATTTCCCAATGCTATTTCCTTCCTGTCACACTGAGTATTGGGCTATAATTCTCCCCACTGCTGCTTTTCTTTGTGAGCGGGTGGAGGAGTCTAGACGGGACGTGGTTTTGAAGGCACACTCTCAGCCCTCGAGTTCTGGAAGTGTGTAGGTTTGCTGTAGGCAGTTTGGTGGTGGTATCTCTTTTACTGCTCATTTGAGGTTATATATCTTTACTTCTGCAAATAGGCCCTTGGAGCCTGTGGGAGTAGTTGTGTGCTTGAGGCAAACAAGATTTGACCTTAAAATAACATAATAGCAAATACACGGGTTCAAATTGATGGCTCGGTGGATGGAAGTACCGAGAAGTACCTGCAGCAATTAGTTGCTCATGGATTAGAAATTTCATGCTCTGCAACCCTCATTGTAATCCCATTTATTTTTTCACATATTTCAGGAGAGGTACCATTTAGTTTACATTAGCATGAATGATGAGTGCTAATCTGAGATGACAGAGCAATTTAAAGCTGGCAGTAAGTTGCTGAGGTAATATCTGAAATATGAAATGTCTCATTCATTAGGAGAGGTGAAGATGACGAGCTTAACTGAACCCTCTCTCAAACTGGTTTTATGCCAAGGCTGTAGTGCTGGCTTCAGTTCAGATTAGAGTCAAGGTCCAAATATCACCTTCTTCACAGTAGCTCAGCAAAGTAGATACAGAAACCAGGTGCTGTGTGTATGTCAGCAAAAATCAAACAAAAAATGTTAACAGGGACTTGACCCTCTTTTCCCAGTGGCAGGTGAGATAATTTACGGTTATCCAAGAAAATTAGGTCTCTTAAGCAAGGCGGTGTGCTTCCTATCTTCAGAGAAAAGGAATGACAGCTGTCCTTCTCCTTGAAAGCACAAGTGACACTGTGGCACAGCTGGCATAATTCAGATTTTTAGGAGGATGTGCAACTTTTTTCATTACAGGCTCCACTAAATGATGTTGGCCGGAAATATATGACCAGATGGCATTAGAGCTGCTTTCCCTATAAGATTACAAAGTGCCAGTGTTCACAATCTCAGCAGCTGAGAGATTATAAATTACTGGCGGAACCGGTCATTGCTTTTTCAAGCTCATTTTCTTGATGCATGGGGAGTCTTTAGGTTTTTCATGATAGTATCTTCAACTTAAATATGTCAGGTTTTATTAGTTCCCTGGTTTAGCTCTCAAAACCCACCTCTTCTTTGTTGTGAAATTAGAGTGATGTTTCATGCTTGTCTTTTATTTTTTCTTGTGCTTACTGTCGTCATCTGTTGGCATCTTCACCATGTTCATTGACTACAGGGTGCACTTCTGACCCGTGCATTGACTTCAGCAAGTACATTTAGACTTCTGCCAACTGAGAAACATGCCGTGATGTTCCTGTGTGACAGATATGTCACTGAAGAGGTGGAAGTGCTTTTCTTGCTGTTTTATTCTGGCCTTTGTCCATCTTGGGTGCAAGAATGTCCTGCCAGAGGAATAACAACCTGTTCTGGAGCCAGGAGGTGTGTGAGTGGGATTGGGGATGTACCTCAGCAGAGTGGTGAGAAGAAGAGATGATCACTTATCCTGGGCAAGGGGGGGCAGCAGTGGGAAATGAACCTTGCTGGGTAATATTTTTCAGATCATCCTTTGAGTATCAGCTGTTATTTTAGTAGATAGTTCTATCAGTTTAGCCCAATCTATCCAAATAAACCTGATTTGTAAGACCATGACAGGCAAGGATGAAAAAACTGTATTGTAGCCTCTTGGCTATGTCCATTTTTTGAAAGTCAGCTCCAGAAGTGTAACATGGTCCCAGAGAATCAGACAAAGAAGCTTGTGGGGGTGAGTGAAGGAGGATTTATGGGTGTAACGTGTACTTTGGAGGGATGCCCGCTGTCCCTCTGCACTTGCAGTGGCATACCAAATGGCACTGAGGTTTTCTATAGCGGATGACACAATTAGTTTGTCTTACAGGTTTAATAGCATCAGTATTTTGCAAATGCAATGTTTGAAAATATATGCCTCTGCTGGAATCCTTTGAAATGGAAATGAAAACCCCTGCAGTTGCTGGCCCACTAACCTTTGCTAAGTACAGAGCTCACTAAGTCTTAAGAAAATGGTTTTAGAGGACTAGAAATAGGTTTCTCATTAAGCATTCCAAAGAATGTTTTTCAGATACCTATTAAAAGACATCCTCTATCTATATACACATTTATTTATTGCCTGTAATTTTCTCTGCACCGTAACTTTGCTCGCACAGTGCAACTGGGCATAAATCTCATTTTTAGGAGCACTGCTCATGTTATGTTTCTTGACTTCCTATAATAACAAGAAATGGGATGCTTTGAGATAATCCAAACAAAGCAATGTGCAACGTAATAACATGAGAGGAGTTACAAAGGGATCATTAAAGGGATCATTAAAGGTGGGGGGCCTGATGACTGAAGCCTGATGGACATTGTGATGTGAAGGTGGCCTGAGCTGGAAATCAGTTGTGTTGACCAAAATGCTCATTTGAGCTCCAGAACAAGGAGCGTCATAGTGTGGAAGAGGATCAGCTTGACCAGAGTTCAAGAGAAGTTACTGTCCTGTCCAGCCCCAACTGTCTGCCCAGGGCTTCTCCTCAACCCATCTAATACCAAAGGAAGAATAGACTGGGTGGAGGAACAGGTTATTAAAGAGGGAGGAGGTGAGTGAGAACAGACTCTGGAGCTTGGCTATACCAGAACCAAGGTGGGCAGAGATGCTGTAGATGGGAGTGTAAGGATCTGTTCAGAGACAGATCCAGGAAACAGGCAAGAGTGACTCCAGAGTCAGAGCCACTACCAAGTAAGTAGCACAGGCTTTATTGCAGATTACTGTTATTACTATTGTTGTTAATATTCTTGCTATTTGTTGTTATTTGTTGGTCTAGTGGTTATTTATTGTTGTTATTAACGTTATTTATTGTTATTTATTGCTATGAGCATTGCTGTGCAGTAACTCAGTGTTGTGTTACTGGGCATTGCAGGTGTCTCAGACTCAGGAGTGGGTCTGGCCCATGTCTGCACCCATGCTGGCTCTACATTTGACTTAAGGCAGATCCTAGGCAGAGAGAAGAAAAACAACCTTTAAATTTGCAAACAGTGATTAATTCTAGCTGTATTTGCACTGATTATGGAGGGAGAAGGGATCAAAGCTGGGATTAGAGGCTTAGCAAGCATGAGCACATCCTTGGGCAGCTACTGCACGCTTACTACTGCGTTGCACTTGTGTCACTGGGCTGGTATTATGGCATTATCCCAAGTAACCTGCAGAAGTCACAGTGGCGGCACCCAATGAAAAAAGCATCTTGGTGTCCCTGGTTTCCTGATGCTCTCTCATCATGTGCTGCTGGGGCCAGGGTTGTTTATTTCCTTATAAGCCTCTGACACACATTTCATTATCCTCACCATGTCAGGCTGATTTTCACCTGCTGTTGAATGTGCAGGATTGCAATTTTGTGCCCAGGTGAAATTTCAAAGGCTGGAAAAGTCCCTTGACAAGGTGATACTCCTTGGCTGTGCCTGTAGCTCACAGGGCTGCTGTATCTTTGCAGCAGTATTTATTGCATTGCATTTAGAGTAATAATCTGGAAAGGTTGTGGCCCCTTTCTCCTGGGTTCTCAGTGCTTCTTTCTATTCCACTGCTGAGCTACAGATATCTCACCAGGACAGGCAAGGTCTGTCTTGCAGGACATACCTTGGAGCAGCTCATGTTAGTGCAATGCTGTGGCTGTGCTGCCTGGCCAGGGCCACGTGGCTACTGTGTCAGAAAGCACATGAGCCACTCTTTAGGGCAACATTTCTCTTTTGGGCAGCCTGGGCATATGGGCATTAATTGTTTCCCAACCCAAGATTTGTTAGGCTGTAGAGGTTTCCTGGCTTCATTTGCCTCCTACCATGTCGTAAGGAAATTAACTGTCACATTGGGATTTTTTGTGAGTATCAGGAAAGTAACAAAAACTTACTAAAAGAAGTTTACTTTGTCAGGTGCTTGCCAATTAATGTTCTATGTGTATGTATTTTTACATTTAAAGAATATTAACATTCAGTGTTTGTTGAGTTGTACAGCATCTCTCTAAAGTTGGCTTAAACATTTTAAAACATTACTTAAATAGGATCAAGAATCTTGAAAATGAGATTTGTTGTAAGCTTTGTATTGTTGCCTCTCATACCCTTGCATGTCTGTTTTTCAAACAGCATTTTATAATCTGTGCTAAGCCCTGAAGGATGCTTAGTTGTTGTGGTTTGATTTAATATAATCTAAAAATGGTTAGCAATAAATCCAGTCATTTCCATGTAAAGGAAATGTAGGATTGGACTGGTGGAACTATTATACCACACTCAGGGGAAGAGCCAATAAATCCAATGTACTTGTTCAACTCCAAAATATCCACCTTAATTTGGTGCAAGGGGGGAAATTAAAAAGCACAAGCCTATATTTTGAAGGACAGTACAACAGTAGTGGGAACCATGTCTTGTATTTCTGAGAGTGGGAAAGCCAGAGGAGTGGGATTTGATGTGATTAATACTGTACCAGGGATGGGGAAAGTTGAAAGGAAGACAGAGCTGTCTCCTGAAGGCTGTTGATCTCTGCTCTGGGCTCCTGGCCAGACTAGCTGTCCGCTGAAATGACTGTAATTTCCTGAATTATACAGAGCCAAACTTCCATTTTTGAAAAGGACAAATTGGGCCATAGGAGAATCACTTGTCTTTACAGCTCATGACAAAGTGCTCCCAACTTAGAGGTTGGCCTCACCTTTCCTTGATTTTATAGAGCTCTTATTGGCAAGTACTAGTCTTGTTATGGTTTAATCAATATTAATCTCAGTTGGAAGGATACTTCTGGTTGCTAATTGAGATCAGGTTCAATTTCATCTCGTCATATTTGCTGTATAATTATTAGGTGCTTTACATCATGTCCAAGAGCCCTGGGTAATAGCATCAGTATGACATTCCCATATGCCAGCACAATGTACAGCGCAGAAAAAGCTTTCATGAACTTGTTGCTGCCTCTGCAGGGTATAATTCTCTGAAGTTCTCCAGACTCTGGAAACGTTCACAAAACCTCGTGGTAGCTCTCCTGCTTCTGTTCAGCATATGTTGATATTCCCTCAATTATAGTTTAGTTCTTCTAAACGCTTAAACATGATGATATGGCTGGTTATTTCTGGTATGTGTTAAGTATATTACACCCCTTTCTGCATGTTTCCCTTGAAATGAGAAAGGATTTGTTATAGGAGAAAAGATCAGTGACAAATAGCACCTCTAGAAGGCCTGTGTCAGGAAGGATATATGTATAACAAATAATATCCACCTGAAACTGTTTTTTCTCTGCTTTGAAAAAGGCCGGTCCTGGTGGGGGTGGTGCACGGCACATGCAGCAGAGATGGCCCTCACTACCCATACGCAGTCCCAACAGACTATCTGTGGATCACAGGCAATTTTATTGGGCACAGGTGCTATGAAAGAATTTTGGTTTATCTCAGGAGCTCCCAGGCTGCTCACACATTGCACTGTGGGAGGCTGCACACTCAGCTGTGAGCTCCTGTCCCGCTGTGTGTTTTACTCCCCTGTCACCATCCCATCCCAGCTCTGGCACTGAGGAATTCCTTGGGAGTGCTGCCTTGTGTGGATGGTTCAAACCCCTACACTTGCTGAGGGAATTGGGAAGCAGCAAAAAGTGGCTGTGTTGGCAGGGCCTGGGCACTCGCCAGGCAGCTGCAGAAAGCCCAGCCTGGAAAGGCCATCCCCAGGAAAGCTGCTCTCCCTGTAGCCTTGTTTCTTTGTGATGTGGTTTGCTTGGCAATACAACACTAAACCTGTTAAGTTCCTGATGTTAGTGGGACCACTTCAGCCCCAGGAGATCAGGACCAGGTTTGGGAACAGGACATGGGATGGGAGAAATAGAGGGGGTTGTGTCCACGTTGGGTTTGATACCATTGATTGAAGTGTGCAATGTTCCCATAGGAAAGAGAGTGGGAAAAAAACATAACTGTTCCCTCTGTTCTTTGCTCATTGTCCCACCCTGAGAATGAATGACCTTTTACAGGTTAAAAAAACGGGGCAAACATCAGTGCACTGAATGGTTTCAGTGAAAATTGGAAGGTTTTGACAGAAGTGTGATATATTTGTTCCCCTCTTTGGCACAACTGCCTAGCTCTGGTCCTGTCAAGCTCCAAATCTGGCCTCTGACTGACAGGTTGGCTCTAACCAAAATGGCTGAGACTGACCCAAAAAACGGAGTTGTGCTTCTCATCTGTGCAGAGCTGGATGCAGCATCAGGTCTGCAGGAAGCTCTGGATGTGGGGAGTGAACCAGGGTGAGTGCCAGGGCTGGGCAGCAGCTGGGACAGCTCTTGGGTGGGAGGGCATTGCCCAGGAGGGCCACGGGCAGCAGTGCCAGCATTGGGGTTGGATTTGGTGTTCAAAGAGCTCCTGGGGAACCTCACTGTGGAACAAACTGCATGGTCTTGGGGATGCACACATGTATTTTTAGAGCTGTATATTGCAACATGTGCAAATTTATTAGAGCTTGTTAATTAAAATTACTGTGGTGAGTGCTCGTTGCTATATCTGACCAAAAAGCTTGCACAGACAGTTAAAAGAAAAACCACCAAACCCCACGTTAGAATAAATGCAGGTTAGTTACTAAAATGGGGTATCTAAAAATAGTCACACTGCAAATAAATTTATGTGGTGCAATTGCTACCTTTTCCTGCCTTTCATTTTATGGGTTTCTTTAAAGGTTTGCTAGTTTCTTTTTTGTCATATATATTTTTTTATTCATATGACCAGAATCCATTTTTATTTCCGTGATATTGATCCAGATGTACAGCACACAGCATTCATTTCTGCTTGTGTGTTATACATACATGTTACCGATGGCATCCACCTCTGGGAACAGTGGGAACCTGCCCAACTGTGGTCTGCAGAAGGATAGAAGTGATTTTGGGGGATCAAATTGAGGTGCAGTAAGGACTGCAGAGCGTAGGGTAGGATTTGGCTCAGAAGTGTGCAGTATTGTGAGAATATCACAGCCAATTGCTAAATACATCCACGTGAAAAACGAAACAGGGTGGAAAATTTGAACTTTGAAGAATAAAAAAGAGAATGTAAATAGATAAGAGTATTGGGACAAAGAAATGACATTGCAGAAGAAAACTCTTTAGAGAACTAAAGAGGGTATGAAGAGGCCAAAGGATCCTCCCTGCAGCATCCTCCCAGCCCACAGGTGTTTCTGTGCTGTTGGCTCTTTCCTGCAGCACGGCATGTTGGAGTTTTTAAGATGTGATCCAGACCCCATTGCTCGGGCACAACCAGAGTAAGAGCAAGGGGGAGATTTTTTTGCATGGCTGGGCTGGGCTCACCCTCCCTGTGATGGTGGTTTCAGTTATACCTTGTGGAGCAACTCAGGCTGGTTTTACCCTCACAGTTATTAATTATGGCTTAATCTTCTTTACCTTCTAGTCACTGGTTGTTGTCACCATTCTTTTTTTTTTCTGTTAAAAGAGCTGTTTGCAGACAGCTGTGTTGAGTTGGTTTGACAGACTGCACACAAGTTACCATCTTTACTTCTTTACCCCAGGTCAGGAAGGGGACTGGCATCAGGCTGGCAGAGCTGCAGCTGCTCATTTACCTTCTTAAGAATTGTACAACATTCACAGGGTTTTTTTAATCTGAAATTTTTCCAGTGTTTTATAGGTTACTAAAAGTAACCATAAAAGCTACAGCAGTTTTAGCACTCGCAGATACTGAGTAGCTGAAGGTTTTGGGTTTTTTAAATGTGCTATTTCAGTTGTTACTGTTTTACTGCTGGAATGAGAAATTTGGTCATCACCCTGTGATAACACTGCATTCATCTGAATTTTTTCTAAATAACGAGCAAATATAATTATTCTCACCCTTGTATTTTTCTTGGCCAGTCTGCTAATTCTGCAGAGAAATAACTTCATGTAATTGTAAAGGCTTTTTGCAGTATCCTCTTGAGTTTTTTCTTAATATGCTTGCCCTTGTCCTTTCTGCTTCTGCCTCTAGATTCCCCTCTTTGTTTTCCTCTGTTCTGGAGCCTGGGCTATGGAGTATTCTTCAAAGTGTCTGTAGAAAGGTTACGTTCTTCTTCTTCTACAGGAAATCCATGGTAATTAATATTTTTAATAAGGAACCCCAAAGAACAGACAAGAAAGGAAATGTCTTACTATGAACTTTGAGGGGGACTGGTAAAGATGGTTTTCTAAGGTCTCTCCTACCCCGAGGTAGTGTTGCATTTTGACTCTAACTATGTTCTGTAAGAGGTTTTTGGTTGTGGAGCACAGAGACGTGATGCTGACAGACTCATCACTCGCTATGCGTGACACTCCTTGAATACACCTCCAAAAGGTGATGTACCCAAGCCAGCCCTCCTGACTCCAGGAGAGAAAGGCTGCCTGTGCCCTGCAGAAAGCCTCTGGTACTTGAGCAGGAAGAAGGGAGGTGCCTGTTCACTTTTAAGGCATGCATTAAATATTAAACAAGGGTTTACTGTTCTCGCGGTGTCAGAAGTTACGACAAGCCCTAACCAAAGCCTCCAGGGCTGCATGACCGCAGAACTTGAGAGAGGAATGGCTATAAATACCAGCTCTGTGGTGAAGCTCCATGTGAGAAGTTGGGTGGGGAAGGTGCTGGCAAGCACAGGTGGCCCCATGGTCCTTTGCAAGTGTTTTTGTCTTGAAGCATTGGGACGTTTTTGAATGAAAATATGAGAAGTACTTGTGTCTGCAAAGCTGTGGAGTGTAGGTTTGTCTTGCAGCTATGTAGTGTTTAAAAATCCTTATTTCTTACTCAGACACGTGCCAGACATTTCACAACACGGAGGTAATGCCTTACTGCCTTCCCTGGAAGAACGTGCATCAACAGTATGGGAAAACAGGCCGGATGCAAGACATACAATGAGTATCTGTCAGATAACCTGGTAGCTCACTTGAGCTCTGCACAGACATGTGCACAGTAGGGAGTATGTTTTTGAACAAATAAAATGACTTGCAGAGCAATGGGAAAGGGAGGAGAAGAGGGCTGTGGAAGGGAGCAGTGGGGAAAGAAAGCACGAGACAACTGCGAGAGGAACAAACATCACTTTGAGGATGATGTGCTTTATGCCTTTTGCAGGGTTTCCTACGTTGCCTTCAGGCAGTTCAGGATGTGCAAGAGAAATCGGGAGATCAGAAGTGGTTGGATAAAAGTCTGTACTCAACCTCCTTCATCAATAAGCACATTCTCCTTGTTGGAGATGAAAAACAAACATTGAGTGCACAACCTGCTGTTTACACGTCTGGTGGATCTGTTCACACAGGGCTCTTCTTGCAGCCAAGGAAAAGGCTTTTCTTCGTGGCTTCTTTTTGAGGCTTCTTGTTATTTTCACAGAAAGGGTAAAGATGCAATCTAAGCAGGGCTGAGCAAGTGACCTGGGAGCATGGGCCTGGGAAGGCTGGGTCTCTGGGATGGCAGATGGCTCCTACAGCAGCACAGGGTTTCTGAGACCAGTGCAGACCAGACCTGAACCAGGCAGGAGCTGTGGGTGCTGCAGGCAGCCTCGTGCCTGTGTGGAGAGGCTGGGAGAGCAAGCAGCACCCTGCCTGTGCAGGGAGCCGTTGTGGGGGGCAGCACTGGGCTCTACAGTGAGGCATTTCCAGCATCAGTGGATTCCTGTGTGCACCATCCTGGGGACGTGCTAGGTCTCAAGGCAAACAGGAATGGTGTTACAATACAACTGGTGGGCTTTAGAAGTGAGATAATTTCTTATTGTTGTATTTCAGAATGTGGACTCAATCCCTGTTGTGATGGTGTGTTTGTAGGAGCTTGCTGTGTGCCAGGCACACGGGCTGTATTTTCTGAGTGGTCCTGGGTGAGTGCTCCAACAGTGGGTATGACTTCTCCTGAAGCCATGTGCTATAAATACACCCTAAAATTTAGAGCTACTTACCAAAAAGAATTGATGAAGAAAGTTCAGATGTAAGCAGTGTTCCCTTTGGCTGTGTCAGCTTTGTTTTAGTACTCCATGGGCTGAGGAGCCTCTGCTATCACTGAGTATTAGTGTTCCATAGCAGACTTTCATTGTCAGGTGAGTTTTCAGTCTTTGATCGCTGTTTGGATCATGTTCCCTATTCATGCCCTTCATCATGCTGTCCTTTGAAGAAGAAATCCCAATATTATATTTCTTTTTGGAGTTGAAAGAAATCACTGATAGCTGGAAATGTGATGCTGATTCCAGTTTTTAGTCCTGTGAAAGATCAGACCACTAGGTCTGAGGAACCTTTCCTGCCATGTGGCTGGACAAGGGGGCACAGGCTCAAGCTCTGCCAGGGGAAATTTAAGTTGGAGAGCAGAAAAAAATTCTTTCCAGAGAGAGTGCTCAGGCATTGGAATGGCCTGCCCAGAGAGGGGGTGGATTCCCCATCCCTGGAGAGTGGCTGTGGCATGGAGTGCCATGATCTGGTAAAGAGACTGGAGTTGGACCAAGGGTTGGACTTGATGATCTGGGAGGTCTTTTCCAACCCAGTCAATTCTATGATTCTGTGGGTGGGCCAAGCCTGGTGCAAGTATCCTGGAACCCCTCAGTGTTCCGTGGGTGCCCAGCAGGCACAGCACAGGGCTTGCTTGTCTGAACTGTTGCCATTTGCTGCCCACTTGGCAAGTAAGCAGCTTCAAGCCTGTAAACACTGCTTTTTGGTGGCCATTTGACAGACATGAATTTATGGAATATTACGGTGAACACAAGGAAAGACCTGCATCAGCTTTCTGTAAACATATCTGTCTTTTCAGCTGCAAATTGAACATTACAAATTTAATTGCAAATTAAACATTTGGGTCAAAACCCAGAGTGTTGTTATTGGGAACTGGAGCCAGGAGCTGTGGGCTGTTTCCATCCTTTGCTGCCTGGGCTGCCTGCTGGGGTTGCAAGGCAGGAACAGGAGCATCCTCAGGGACATGCTCTGACCCAAACCCCACACACAGAATGGGGAACATGAGGAAACTGAGCTGTCCCTTTCACAGTCTGTCCAAATGGAAATATCTCAGGTTCAGTCCCTCCTTGAAAAAAATGGCACTTTTGGCAAAATGCTTCTCTCAAAAACGTTTTCCAAGCATTACAAGTTTCTGTAGATAATGTTTAGCATCCTTTCCTCCTTTAAGGCAATACTTGTTCTTTAATAGAGGAAAATGGTCACGTCAGCCTCAGGCAACATAGCCACAGACTGCTTTAATAGCAATATTTAGTTGTGTTCTCTTAGTTATAAATGAAATAATTTTTCTTTGTTATGATAATGATTAACAATATGACAAATTTCAATTATAACAGCAAATCATTACAGTATATTAAGATAAAATCAAGCTAAACCATGTTGTAAATAAGAATCCATAACTAACCAGGATTGCACAGGCAGTACTTTATTTTTCCCTTAGTCCCATGGCAAAAAGAGAGAAATTTTATTAAATGTCTTTTTGCTTTTGAAAACTTAAAGTTCGTGTTGCTTTCATTTTCACTAATAAATTCAAGCTGTCCATATTAGTTTAACCTGAAATGAATTTGGTTTATTGCTGAAACTGAAATGCCCCTGTGAACGTCTCCATGGATTAGATATATGTTGGTTATATTCTTCTATGATTAAGTTTTTATTGATTTTTTTTAAAGTCAGTCAGTTTATGTATGTTACTCCTCACTGCCCACCTACGTTCTGCTGTACTGCCCTTGACGTGTCAAAAAGGGTGGTATGTATTTAATTTAATTTTTCTCAAAAAGTTATTAATCGTTGTTTAATATCCTTGAAGGTATGCTAATTTGGGCTCCAAAATAGATGGTGTGTTGTACAGCAGGATTCAGTGCTGCTGATCTGCAGAAAAGATGTTGTAGCCCATTCTTCCCTTGTCCACTTTCTAAGGTGCAGCCAGGAGTGGGTGTTTGTTTGCATTTGTGCTGTTGCTGTTGCCTCTGTGGTGTTGCTGCACCAGGAGAAGAGATGGGGCTGTCTGTGGCCATGGGGCACTGCAGGGCTGTGGGTACATGTCCTCCCATCAGGTTTGGTCTGTGCTAGGAAGGGATTTGAAACACTGGCCAGTGTTCATCTCAGTAGAAAGAATTCCCATTTTTATAGATCACTATTAAAGCAAGCAATGTCCAAGCTTTTGGGAGGGGATAAAAATGACTGTTACTGTTGTATTTTGTTGCCGAGGTGCTGAAATCCAGACCCGCAGAAGCTGGATCAAGTATAGAAGATTTTGAAGGAGTGACCAATCACAGTACTGTGTACTTAAACACGAGAAATGCCAGACGGATTCAGATGTTTCTCTGTGTTTGATTTAGATAATCCCTATTTGTCTGCACTGCCTGAAATGATTTTCTTCACAAACATGTGAAATAGCTAAATTATTTTTATCCATTGTGTCATGACTCAGTAGCGAGACTTTTCTGATTGCTTTTTTTCATCCCCACCCAGCAAGACTCCCTGCTTTGCTCCGGTACGGAGCCAAACAAAAAGGCTTTAACCATAATAGGGTCACACCTTGCATTTTGCAGAAGTCAAACAGCTGCACATCTGCCCTAGCTGTATGTGAGCCCACACCCTCTGAACAGAGCTCATTTTTTGGTTTGGGTGGGGGTTTTTGGGGGGTGGTGTTTTTTGAGGGTGGCGGTTTGGGGTTTTTTCCCCCTGGAGGATGATGTCAGAAAAACTCATAGTTACTTGAGCAGATCAGTGATCCTAATCATCTTCATCACGTAAAATGATTTAGAGGGAGAGAGACTGTGTCCAAAAGTACAGTGAAATCCGTTTGGCTAGAAAGAACAACTATTAGAAATGCAGATATTGTTTTCCTATGATTTGAAGGTCATTTTCACACTGCATGGAGATTTTCAAATGCATCCATGCATAACGCGTCGTCTGTTAGCATTCTGCTGTCATAACTTTATATTGATTGTCCTCTGCAAAGATTTTTAATAACAGCAGTAACATAAATTCATTTAATGTGAATAGAGGCTAATTAAGAACAAATGTGCTGGTCATGTTAGGAAGTTATTTATCACTAATTATGTACCCTTCTTCTATGACTTGCCATAAATACTCTTGTCCAAGCTGACGTTCTAAAACAGTCCTACCTGTAGGTATGTGGGTTGCCTGTCCTGCAAAGCTGCCAGGCCCTGCTGAGGAGGAGGATGAGGGCAGTGGCTGTGGCTGGGACAGCCCAGCCCTTGGGTGGGAGCAGAATCATTTGCCAGAGGAATCTGGCTCTGCTGGGAGAGCTGGGGAAAGCTCCAATCTGAAGAAGAAACCCTTTTGCAAACTTTCACATACTTTGTCCCTGTGAAACCCCTGGAAAATGTGCACAAATTTTCCTCAGCCCACTGTGAATACCACCAAGTGATCCTCCAGAGTGGCTGAGTTTTGAAATCATTACTCTTCAGCCATTTTCTCTCTGTGAGTCCTTTGCAGGATGGAGAAAGAGTGGTTGATTTGCAACAGGGTGATGCAGAAGAGAATTTTACATGTGTTCACTTGCATTTGTGTGAGCATTAACATTTGCTTGTTGGTCGAGAGATTCTGTTTGATAAAACCTGCTGAGGAGTCCTGGCCCTGGGCAGTTAAGGGTTGAGAGAAGCACCCAACCTGTGCAGGCAGGACCACCTATGGTCCATTGTGACAAGGACACAGGGCAGCAGTGCTTGTTTGTATGGCAAGGGACAGACACTGCTTCACACCAGCATGGGACGGGTGTTCCCACCTTCTCACAGCTCAGGCTTTGGGTATCATGCAGAGGCCTGGAATACGGAGTCTAAATCCAAGCAGTAGCTCTTACCTATCATCCACTTTCGCTTGGAAAGGTTCCTGTGAAGGTGTAGCTTGTCCTGAAAGGAGCAGTTACCTAGTGTTGCTGCTCCTCCACCTTTCACTGAGCTGTGGGAAAGGCCCAAAACTTTCTCAGACCATCTCATTCAACTCAGGGAACTCAAACTCGCTCCTGGTGCTGCAGAGACTGACACTCCTTGATGCTTATGATACAAAGCAACAGTTATTATCTGCAAGCAGTTTGTGATCAAGCTCATAAAATGGAAAGAGCCTGTGAAAACCATTAGGTTTCTTCAAATAAAAGATCAGTTCCTAAGAAGAATCATTAGTTAAATACTTGACTAATGTCTCCTTGTCTGTAACAAGTATAGCCATCCCATATCACAAATTATTAACTTAAACCAGATTTTCTAAGGGAATAAAATCCATTGTTTAGCTTTTCTTAATCTACTTTTGTTCTTGGGAGGTGATGTTTTATTACACGTGCCTTTTGTGTTCAACTTCTATATATTTGCTTAGATCGAAGAGATTGTGTTTGCTGTTGAAGACACAGTTTATCCTAATCTCTGTTCTAACTGCTCTAGGATTTCTCATTGTGATGGGAAGATATTGCATTTCATGTTGGGGAAGCACCCTCAGCAGGCTCAGCAGCTGAGGGGAGCTGGCTCACCAAATGGATTCTTGAGCCTTTGCCACCACAGCTGTATTGACAAGAAATTAAGTTTGGGTTTAACAACACTGTTCTGTTTTCAAGGGATGATATATAGTCACTGGTGCAATAACAGAGTGATATCATGTTGTCCAGTGAAATCCCTTAGCAACTGGTTCAATATTTGCAGGAAAACAGTTGGGATAGTGGAAGCCAAAGCTGCTGAATAAGTGACAGTGCCCCAGCTTGTGAAGCTCTTCTCCACAGACTGTTTCAGACATTGGATTCTCAGAGATTCTGGGAAGGGTTTCAGAAGTGGTGGCTTCAATGGTACCTGTAGATAACAAAATGGTTTTTTTTTTAACTAACATTTGTTTTGTGCTTGAAGCCTGGCTGGCAGCTGCTCCTAGCATTTGAAGCACCCTGAGGCTCACATTTCAATGACATGGAGTGGACAAAGCTGATCACTGGAGACTTGTACAGTGAAAAGCTCAGGTCTGGGGGAAGTGTTCAGTGTCTGCTGCTGACATTTCCCTTAACAAAGAAGCCCTGTTCTATCATAATAGCGTAGAAGACCATAATAATGCTGCTCTGATGCTCAGGCTGCTGTTGTTCAGGGTTTCTCTCCCTGTACTCTACATGGTTTGGGGGAAGTGTTAATTTTTTTTCCCTTTAGTGAAGGTTACAAGGCAGGGAGCAAATTTCACATGAATCCACTGGGACCTCAGTAACTGGCCATATTTTAGCAGGCTGTTAAGATTTATTGCACAAACCATTCTGAAAGCTATGAAGAGATTTGCCATGCATTTCAGTGTCAGAGGAGCTGTGGGAACAGAAAGGTTGGCATTTAGCACTGAACGACTCCCATAAAAAGTGAACAGTTTTCTCCAAGTAGATGAGAGCTTCTGCACTGGTTGGAGGCTTTCAATGTGTTCATTACCTCGTGTGTAACGAGCAAGTTAATTTGTGATGAGAGCCCAGCTGGGGTCAAAGCAAACCAAAGGAACAGGAGAGCTGAGCTGGGGAAGAGGAGACCTTGGAGTCAGCAGCTAGAGGGGCACAAGCATTTTTGAATACACTTTACTTTAAATTTAGTTCTTTTTGGAGGTTTTGCCCTCAGAATGTCCAAGAACAGTGCCAGAAATGTTATGCATAAATCTACCTTTCACCACCAACTGTCTTCCTTGTCTTCCCTGTCGTCTGCTTCTGTATTAGTGCTGTCAGCACTTCTGCCTTCCTTGCCCTCCAGTTTGTTTTCTTTCTGGCCTACTCATCTTTATCTCTTCTCCTCTCCTAAGCTTTCTAAGTGCTTGTCACTCTTTTTTCCCCCCAATGTCCTTTCAACCCAAGAACATGATATAATTCTACTTTACCTGATTTCTCTGCGGTGATGTCAGGCTGAGGCAACTGCCAGTAATCCCCATCTATCACAGTGTTCAAACTGTTGGATACAGCAGCCAGGCTTCAGTTTTCTATTTCTAAGTTTATATTCTGTCCAGTCACTTGGATTTTGAGCTCTTTCCTTATCTACTCTTTTTGAAAATGCATATCCCCCCATTATTATGGGTTTACTTGCAGTGTTGCATTCTGGAATCCAGGAGGAAAAGTAATAAATAAGAAACGGCCAAACATGAGTATTTAACTATAAAAGTGAAAGTAGAAAAATACATAAAACTTTAAAATGGACTGTTTTCTAAATGCTTTATTTTTGTGCTTATCTCTTTCAGTTCTAAGAGGCTGCAATTTGTTTCAGATGTGCCTATTTTGATACTGGAATTTGATAGGGATTTTAATAGCATGACCCTATAGAGACTTGAACTTTGACAAAATGGAAGGTTTTGATCTTATCATCAGGCTGGCGTAACAAAGGAGATTAGTTCTCTTTCCAAACCACATCTTGCAGGATTGTAGAAATGTTTGGGCACATTCAGCATTCAGCCTTTTTAGTCAATTGTCCTTGATTGCATCCTCTTTAAAAACACACTGCAAGAGTCTTCTCGAGGAATTATTGGTTTACTTTTAATGCACATGGAAGGAAAAAACAACCAATAGATAATATTTTTATGAGACTTGTTTATTTACTTTTGTGTGTTTGCCTCAGATTCCATATTGAACACTTTTGCTGTTTTTCAACAGTCTGACATATTTTCTACCAACGCTTTAGCTGGTTTAGGTTGGCAAAGGTACTGGACATCAGCAAAGCTAATCTGAAGATTGGCCCTCTGATCTGAGCAGTTCCATACAGCTACAGAAATTCCTGCTCCACACGTATGGGGAGAAGGCATATTTTTAGTATTGTCCAGCTGAATACCAGCTGCCTTGTTTTTGCTCCAGCTTTGCAAAAGCAGAGGAGGTTCAATGATGGAGCAGAAATAAAGGAAGGCTTGGTCAACCAGAAATACCTCAGGCATACTCTGTGTTGTGTCTCTCCCATGGTCTCTGAAGAGCCTGGGCTGTTGCATGGATGTTCAGAGAGGGGAATGAACCTGTGCTGCCCTTGGCAGACAAGCTGTGTGTGCACCTTCTGCCCTTGTCCCGCTGCCCAAAGCAGGCAGCCACGCTGCTTGTGCTGCTGGCAAAGCACAGAGAGGTGGGGAAATGGCATGAAGGAGTCCTCTGAGGTCTCCTTTCACAGAGGTACCATTTTCTCAGCAGGGAGAGAGGGTCAGTGTGTCTCTGTGAACTCCCATGAGCCCATCGTCAGTGGCTGGTCTCTCAGAGAATCAGGGGGAAATTGGAGCCATTCCTGTTACGTCCTCTGATGTTGGCATGGTCTTGGCAAACTGGGGCTTGCCAACCATGGCAACTGTCAGGCAATTTGATGAGCCCAAAATGGGCTTGTGATGCTTATCTGTACTAGCTGAGGTCTTCACTCTCTCTCTGCTCCTAAATTTTTATGGGCATGTTATGGACAATTGGAATATAAGCTCCTGGTTTGGGAAACATACCACACCCTTTAGTTCCAGAATCCCAAATTTATCAAGGCATTTGTCTCTGTAACCTTTTGTACTGATAACCGTACTTTCATGTACACTTTCAGGACTTAGGTTTGCAAGCCACCCCCAATATTAACAACACCTTCTGCCAAGCCTTGCATGCTGTGGGACGCCTCCCATTTCCACTCAGTCTTTGTGAGTCCTTGGCATCTTCTCACCCCTGAGGCTACTCTTCAGCTCGCACTGTAGCTGATGGTGAACTCCTCATTTCTCCTATTGGCACAAGCTCCTTTCAAAAACCTTGTCATTGAAGTCACATTGCTCTTTGTGCAGGGAGCTTTTCATTTTGCCACAGCATTAATAATGTGCCTGAAGCTGAGCAGATGGAGCAGGGATGTTTGTACAAATAAAAGCAGCATGTCCAGAAAACAGCAATTTGCAAGAGCTTGCTCTGTGTTCTGGTGAGTCTCACTTTGATGGAAGGACAATTACTCTGCAGAGGCAATTTTCCCACTGGAAAGGAGAAGGGGATTCCTGCAGTCCCCTGGTGGGTTCCACATTCATGGTTGAGGTGACATCACCAGATGACTGTGCTTGATTGCTGAGGGAGGAAGTGGTCGACTTGGAGAAGACTGAAGGCTGAGCATGAGAAATGAGAAGTGCAGTCCCAAATGCTGTGTACAGATAGCACTGAATCTGCTTGTTGAGTAGCATCTACACAGGTTAAATACTGAGAGAGTTTTGACACAAGTCAGAGTGTTTCACTAACCTTGTTTTCATTGAAAGCTGGTTCTGTGGGGATAAGAGCACAGATGTGTCAGAGACCAGGGAAATGCTGCCCACTGTGCATTCTGCATCTGGAAGGATGAGTCCATCATGGGAGGAGCTGCCAAGTGCTTTTATTTTGCTTTTTCCCTCAAGAGAAGAGTACAGTGGTTTAACATGTTATGCCTCTGCTGGTAGTTTTATTTTTTTAACTCTTTGGTGTTTTTAAACATCACATTTCTACATTGGCTTCCAACTTAAAACCAATTTTCTTAATTGAGTGTCCTGTTGAGTTGGAGAGAGGAGCAGAGGAAAGCTGCTGTTCACACAGAACGTCTTGTTAGATCAACCTGGCCACACACTTTCCCATCTCTGCAGTGACTAAACCCTGTGCTGCACTGGGAACCAGGAGTAGTACTGAGCTGTCTCAGCAACAGAGGAGTCCTTACAGGGGTTTCTTATGGCTCCCCAGGGCAGGGCTGTTGGAGCAGGGAGCTGACTCACCACATGGAATCTGGCAGCAGGGCACAGGGGACACCATGAGCAGCTCCCATGGGGAAATGTGGGCAGCCTGCACACTTGCTGGGTTCTATGTACTTAGCCAAGTGTGCCTTCTTCACTTCTATTCCTTAGAGGGCTTTTCTCAGCACTTCTGTCCATCCCTCTCTGCTGGGTCATTTAGGGGAAAATCACAGTTTCAAGACTAGCCCAAATGAAGGGAAACTATTCTGGGCTATTTGAGAAATAACATAGTTTTTGGTTAGAAGCACTGTTCCCTGGAGCTTTTTTTCTGAAAATAAAAATAATGTATTTTGGCTAAAGATAACAGTGCATGTTTCCAGGAGAAATACAGGTCTGATGTGTTTGTTCATTTTCTTGGAGAGTAAAGCCATGCTTTTAAAAGCCTGAATAACTTCCCCATAGGAGCCCAAACTTCAATGAGATGACTCCAGGTTTTAAAGAAAAGAGCAGTGCAGCTGCCTGAAACAAGAAGGGGTCTTGTCAGACTCGTAGCTGAAGACCTGGTTATTTTTGGTGACTGACTGTTCCTTTCCATAGTGGGGGGTGTTTTCAGAAATTGCTGCAGTTTGCTGTAGGTGGCACAGGGTGGATGGGTCCAGCCTTTCCTCTGTCTCAGGAAAAGCAGGTTGGGGTGCACTGCCTGGGCTCACAGTCAGCCAGAGCTGGGGTCTCCTAGGGCTGGGGTCCCCCCACCCTGCCTGGAGCTGCAGATGGGTGGTGGGAGAGAAGCCAGGCTGGCATCCAGGCGCTTTGGCCTGGACAGGCACAGCCACGTGGATCCCCACTGCCTCCACCACGTGTGGGATGTGTGTGGTTAAAATAGAGAGAACAGGTCATATGAAAGGTGGTCTCAGGGGCCAAATAAGTGCTCATGGAGCAAAGGAAAATTGTTTCAGCTGGGAGGGGAAGGGAGAAAAAGCCACACAGACATTCCTTTCCCTACAGGGCTGCCAGTCACCAGCCTGTTCTGCAGGGAGAAATGCTGTGCCTTTGGAAAGGGATTTGAATGATTAAATTACTAGTTAGTGAGACCCTATGGGACTTAAGTTGGTAACATTTCCTAGCATAAAAATTGTCTTGTTGAGATATTTTTATTTTTGCCCTGTTGGAATTTTTTCTTTCGACATGGCACGTCCAGCTGCTTCTCCAGATGGAGGCGAGGGAGCAGTGGCCAAACCCCTGTGGGACCAGGAGAGGGATGGGAATGATTATGCAGGAGCCACCAAAGCGCAGCTGTTCAGCTGTAGACATGAGAGGCTTGAGCTCCCCGGAGCTGCTGGGCTGCTCAGCCCCAGCTCCCACGCTCTGAGGCCCCACTGGATGGCAAGGCTGGTCACTCAGGAGCCAGACACCTGGCTTGTGGCCCCTCAGAAAGCCTGTTTGCTGAGCCCCAGCTGGAAGGCTGGTATTTTTGGAGGCACGGTGTTTTTGCTGGCTCTCCTGGGTTATTCTGTATTCCAGCTGCTCTTAGGAAGGAAAATGAAAAAACTAAGGAAACAATGGAGTTCTAGAGAACTTTCACAGATGCTGCTCATGTTTTCCATAGCATGATTTCTGATTTGGGGAGGTCAGTAGGTTTCAGTCTGTGTGGGGAGTAGGTGGGTGTTTTATCTAGAATGTTTCCTGTTGTTTTAACTTCCCATCAGGGACCCATGATTGCACACAGGATCCAGCAGGCATTTGCAAGCCTCCCTTGCTCATCCAAAGCCATTTGGTCATGGTCAGTTTGCCGAGAAAGTGCAGTTCCCCTTCAACTTGATCCTGTTTCATCCTTATGCTTCCTAAAGGGCTAATTTCAAGGTGAAACTTCCTCAGAGTTTTCTATCAGTTTTTACCCATCTAATCTTCCCTGGTAAAGACCTGCATTTCAAAGGATGATAATAACCTTTCTGTACATTGATACACAGTTATATCATGCTCTGTGTATCCAAGCTGTCTCATACTCTGTTATCATTCTCAGCACCTTCAGGGAACAGGACCTCAGTTCCTGAGAGGCTTTCAGAGGCAAAAGATTTCACTCAAAATTCTGCCTTTGCATCTGGGTACTGGAAGTTTGTACTGAAATCCAAGACACAGAGAAAGAGATGAGGACAAGACAAAGCTTGCAGTGATCATCCAATCTTCAAAGTCAACAAGCTTTCCTTCTGCATTCTTGATAAGGAGGCTGGAGTGCACAGAGCTGCTGAGCAGCAGGGTTTTCTGGGAGTTACTAGGGGAAGAGTTTGGATGTTAGGATCACTCTTGCAACCTTTCACACACTAAACACTTTCTATTCATTTGTTTCTCCCCATTACATTCTGTAGACTAAAGATGGGCTTCAGCTGGAGACAAACTTAATTACAGAGAGGCACCTGAAGCCTTTAGGACTGTGATGGAATTACTCTTCATTTTCAGGTCTCTTTCCCTAGCATCATTTTCCCTTTGATTTTGATTCCATGTTCTGCACCACATCAAATTGGCCTTCTCCAGACTTTACAGGTATCTTTCCCCTTTGATTTAGCTTGATTGCAAATCAAACATGTCTGTGGTTTCGGCTTGTAATGCTTTCCTATGACTTTAGGCCCAGCCTAGCTTGGATTTCCCCTCTCTGGCACTGCGGGCAGGAGGTTCAGGACACATGAAACCTGTTCTTGCTCTGTTTCAGGCTGCCACATTTTTAGTGTGTTTTGTCTCCTCCATTGACGTAGTAGAAGATTCTTTTCAGGTCATTGTGATTCATCTTCCAGCATTGCACCATCTGAATAAAGTTATAGAAATCATTCCTGGGGTAAGACACAGGATTCTTGCTTGCTGGGAATCAGCTGAGATCCATGGTGATCTGCTGAGCTGCACCCAGCCAGGGGACTTGGCTCAGGCTGGAATTGCATGAACAGGGTGGAATGTGGCGAGTACATGTGGGTATGGACACAGATGGTACAGGGAGCTCAAAACTTCCTTTAGCCAAAGGCAGTTGACAAACAGGACAGCTTTTCTCAGCCTGTCTTGTAATATTTATGCATTGTACATATGTAAGATGTTCCAAACTTTCATCTCCAAAATTGCAGGAACAGAATTAGTTGCACTGCCAGCCAAAGGAAAATTAAAGTAAATCCCCAAAGAAGTGATTTACAGGATGCAAATCACTTACTATAATGAATGTAATCCTGTCGAACAAGTTCTTCGTTATAATAACTTAACAGGCATCTGTTGATTTTTATATCAGGTCATAAATGCAGTCTCTGCAGTTTTATATAAACATTTGTTTGCAAATGATGTTGAAAACGGTTTGACATAGAGTAAGTCCGATCTTCTAAACGAAGGGCAGGGCTCTGCATTCTTTTTAAATTTGGAAGTATCAAGAGCTTGTGAGCCTGCCCTCTCTGCCTGCCTGTGGTGTGAGCCAAGCACGCTCTGTAAGCAGTGTCTCTCATGCTGTGACTGTAATCACTGCACATGTAATCAGATTGTACAACTTAATGTGCAGCAGCTCAGTGAGCACAGACCCATCTGAGCAAAGGGGGACGCCTGTGTGTGTTGTGGGCAAATAAATAATTAGAATGTTGAGAGCTACAATTAGAAGTTAGATATTTATTTTGCAGGATTTTCTGTGATGTGCTAATCCCTTTCTTAGTACAGAGGAATATTTATTTTCTTCTGTACTTAGTATTTAGCTTTGAAGTTGTTCAATAACATCTGCTGGTGACCACAGAAGATGTTATAATCCTGGTACAGCAATTGCAGCTTAGGCTTCATTTAAGACTCTGTTAGAGGCCTTGGGTCTCTGTCAGTTCTCTGGTTCAAATCAACTCTTTTCCCCTCTGAAGACCCCAGCCCTTAAGGCACTGGATAAAGATCTCTTAGTTTTGTACTGCACAAATTAGTTATTTTAATGAGGGTTTAATTACCTGCCTGCCTAAAACACTATTTACAGTGTCAAGGGAAAACTTGAAGTAAAAGGAAGGAAAAACAATTTGAGCAATACAGGAGCCCATCCCCAGTTCCTAATCGAACTAAGCACAGGCAAGTTCTGAGAGTGAGGAATGGGCTGCCACCCGTCTGGCTGTTGTGTCAGCTTGTCTTCATCGGGATGCAGAAACAGAGATCTCAAAAGAGCGAGTAGGAACACAAATATAAACAACATAAGGAAAGCAACGTGGATGTGCTTGGATAAATGGGCAACAAGCAGAGATTTTTCTGCCTGTTTCTCCAAACCCAAACTTTTGAATAAGGTTTCTGTGCAAACCAGGAAGCCGGTGGTGGAATTTTAGTGGAAGTCTCAGGCTTCCATCTGCCTCTGGGGTATGTTCCCCATCACCAAATTATATCATCAGTCTCAAGAGCATTAATGATTTATTTGTTTGATATTTTTAACCTTGATTTTTCCTGCAGCAGTTCTTGCATATTCCCTCCTTTTGTACTCTCTCTCCTGTATTTTTCCGTTAATAAAGTTTGTAGAAGGTGACATTTTGAGTATTAATGATGGTGTATATTCACATACATCATATGATAATGGACAGCATTCAAGATTGGCTGGACACGATCCAAAATCCTCGTGAAGTCGTGGGAGCATTTCTTTTAAAGGGCTTTCAGTTAGACCCTGAGATGTGAGTGTGTCTGCCTTCTCACAGCAAGTGCTGAGGAGCTGACTGTGCCTCATTTCATTCAACATGTTATACTTTCTTCTATAGCTGGTGCATTTCTTTCCTTTCTTGACACGCACAGAGGACCTTCAATGTGATTTAGTTAGTATTTCCCTCTGCTGCCTGTGGGTCAGTGCAAATACAATTGGAGTGTGTGCAGCAGAGTAGATATATGAAGCAGCAACTGGCTTCAAATGTGGAGTTTGTTCATTTCTCAGGGCAGGTTGAACATTTTTCTTCAGCTTTTTGCTTTCTGTGCTGAGTTTACAAATCAGATTTTGCTGAAAAAAGTAACCTTACCTTGAGAGTTTGTGTCATGTTGGGGAAAGTATCTATAATCTGCTGTTAACTTAAATGGGTTCTGCCACGAATACAGAATTTATTTAAAGTTGATATGTACTAAACTGATTTGTCTTGACAGACTGACTTGTACAGCAGCTCATCATCCAAGTGGTTCCCACTGTGGCGTCACTTGGGTTTAATTATAAAAAACTGTTTTGAACGGTTGATAATGGAAAATACTGGCTTAAGTAAAGTCTCAAATCCCAGAACATCTCTAAAAAATTAAAATATCTCAGTTGACTTGGGAAGATCTGCATGCACAGAAGTGTTCCTGAGGTTTAGACCTCACCGATCATCTGTTATACTCCCAGGAAGCTTTTCTAAATGTTTAGATATAATTAGTTTTCTCAACTGGGTACAGGGAATGAGTTCCAAAGAGAACTCTGAGGCACAAGTTGAATTATATTAAATACTGTGAAAAGTAAGTAATTTTAATAGAAGCAACCAAGAAGTGTTACTCTCTGCTGTGCAGCCCTGTGTGCCCTTGGTGTTCAGTGTGGACAGTGTTCATCTGGCAAGGGAAAAAATTCCAGATTTCCTGCTGACAGAAGGAAAAATACTAAATGTTGCTGTAGGCAACTTGCCATCACACATTAGTTCTTATGAAACATGTTTTTTGTGGCTTGATTTTTTGAGTCATGCCATTTTTAAGAAGCATGGAGGGTGTGACAGGGTGGTAGGACGGGTGCTTCATGTGAGGCTCACCAGCACACTGACAGGTTCCACACCAGCTTGTTGGGTTCTGGTTTTTACCTGTCACTTGCCTATGGCTCGTGAATCATTTGCTTTAAGGGGTATTTTATAAATCTCCCACAACAGGTGTCTAAAGCTAGATTTAAGTATAATAGGGGTTTGTTTGGGTTTGGTTTTACTCTAATTGGTTTTTCTCAGTAGCTTTAGGCTTACCAAGCCCCTTAATTATGCATCATCACCTGGAGGCTCTTCTGAAGGTTACCACAATGCTTTAGTCATGGCTTTGTATGTAACATATGCATTATGTATGGAACCAGCCCCAATTCTGGCTCTTAAAGCTCGAATAATTTGCTTACTTATCTTTTTGTATCTGTGTGTGTGTAAATAGTAAACCAAGCAGTATGATGTATACCAAGTTTAAAAAAGAAGAAATAACATCAAAAGCATTTACCAAGTTGGTAAATATGACTCAAAATTAAATATTGACAAGGCTAAAACTTTCTGTATATGCACAAACCTCACCAAACAGTACCAGCAAGGCCAGCACCCGGACTGTAATTTCACCACTGCGCCCCTGCTGAAAGACTCACCTTGGCCAACCTACACGTGCAGCTCTGTATGTAAGGGATGTCTGGGTAGGCTCTCAGTCATTATCTCTTTTCCCCTTCACCAAGCACCTTTTGTGCCTGGCTCACCAGTTTTTGCTTTGCATAGATGGTTGAGGTAGGGCTGTCAAAAGCATCAAGCTGTGTTATGGGAAGCAGGTCAAGGAGGGGCGGTGGGGGCAGTGGCATGTGCTGAGCACACATTACACATGCACAGTCACAGACAGGCAGGCTGGGGAGCCTGGGGAGGCTGGGCCGGGTCATGGATAAATTATTGAAGATACATAAACCAATAGCTGAAATTAACATTTTGCTGTTTTCAAAGGTCACTTTCAGTTGCTCTGTTTTAACTTCGTGTACCTTGCTAGGCTGTGAAATGCAGTCTAAGTAGGTATGAAAGGGCAGTGCTTGGGGAAATCTTTGTGGTGTTGGTAGCCAAGATTTTGCCAAGCCATTACAATGTTGTGTATTCTATATTCAATAACCAGCCTGAAGTGAAAAAGATACACAAGAACTTTGCTGTCGGCCTTTAGCTACTGCCATCTCTGCTTTTGTTTGCTGGGTTTGAAAGTCAGCCCTAAAAAGGGGGTTTGTACAGGTTAGTCCACTACTTGCCTTCTGAAACTGGCACTACTTGCCTTCTGTCTTTCTGTAGTAGACCACAGTAAGAAAGAGCCAAGCCTGTGTGGTGTATGAGCTGATTGCTAGTAATGCCATATCAGTGAGATGGCAATTTCTGTGACTTACTCAATGTTCTGTGGATAAAACCTATAGTTGAGTGTTAAAATTGAACAAAGTTGCCTTTAATAGTAAGGTAAAGAAATTAATAATTTCCAGCACTTGCCCAGTCCTCGGAAGTTATTTTCATCAGCTCTAAATTTACATTTCCCTTGACAGAAACCTGCACAAGTAACATATGAAAATGGTTCATGTGCTGTTTTGGAAACAGTACCAATTAATTACAGAGAATCCTATTATTTTGCTGTCTGCAGTGAGAGGAGACAAGGATGCTCTTACTTTGATTTGCTGTCATTTAGGAGATTTCAAAAGGGAACAGCCCTTCATTTTCCATTTTCTGTTCAGGTTGGCCACTGGTACTGGAGTGTACAAATGTTGTATAGGAGCCCCTTTTGCCCCTAAACAGAAACTGAAAAATCACTGCTTTGCCATATCCTGATAATCATGTTCTGCCATGGCACCCTCTGTCTCACAGGCTCTTGGTGATCTTCTGGAACTAGCCCAGCACCACTTTTTTATCCTTTGGAGAGGGCAAGCAGAGCTTAGGAACTTGCCTCTCTGGGGCTTCCAGGCAGCACAGTACTGGGCACAGCCACTTAAAATCCAAGTTAATGTAGTGGGTGCTTCCCATGTTTGCTGAGGAGAAGGCAAAGTGTGTCCACTGCTCTCCGTGCCTGCCAACAAAACCCCCCTGAAAACCCAGTGCTGTCAGAGGGTGCCCCAGGGCCAGGCAGGGCGAGCCTGGTGTGCCATCAGCAGCTGCAGGCAGGAAAGACTGATAGTGTTTGAGGGGTTTGGTTTGATGGAAAAGGTCACAGATTGAATGCCACCATCAGTGAGACCAGAATAAGTGTGTCAGCCTTTTCAGCAGAACAGCCCTTGGCAGCTTCCCCAGTTGGAATGTGTTTCAGCTACTCACGGTGCTTAAAGGTGGTAAATACTCAGTAATAAGCAAATGGGAGTTAATTTCTTGGAGGGACTCAGTTTGAGTTGGCAGATCTCTGTTGCTTCTAAATGGCTAAATCTCTTTTTTTTTAAGTCAGGCAGTAATTTGAGTTGGTTTCAGCTGAAAGTTGTCTTTCTGTGGGCAAGCACTCTGCATGCTGCCCAGGGGTGAGCCCAATTCAGAATTCCATGTGGCAGCCCACCACTGGCTATCACCGTGGCTAAGAAGGGCCTGGAAAATATAGGTTTCTTTCATTGGGCTCCAGAGGGACTTGCCAAAAAGCCACACTTTTCAGACAAAACATGGAGAATGACATCAGTTCAAAGGCATGCCATGCTGAAACCTCCAACACAAACCAGCTGACTTAAGCATGGCAAGGTATCAGATTGCACGACGATCACAGAGCTGTCATCAACCCTGGCAGGCTCCTCTAATGACCATGGGCACCACTGCTCCCGGGCCTGAGAGAGAACAGGAGCTTGTTTGGGAGGGCAGAGAGCTGTTGAAGAGGTGTAGGGTGAAGAAACACATTTCTACATTTCTTGGCACCATTTGCTGAGGGGATTTTTTTTTTTAATTTCTTGGCGCCATTTGCCAAAAAAAGAAAAAAACAACCCAACAAGCACATGGTTTTTTAAAAATTATTAATAAATTAAATATCGTTCCAGAGAAAATAAATACAGTTGAGTAAACATTCACTCAGTTGCTGAGAGACTCTGTACCAACAGGACTGAAGAAGTGCCTGTACAGAGGGGTACAGATACAGCACCTGTTGAAGCTTCAATTCAGAGTGAGTAGATGCTGTGTAATTATGGGATGAGGAGACAGTCCTTGACCCTGAAGGCCCTCATGACAAATGTTCATCTGAAAGACAGGCAGCAGTCACAGTATCACTGATACTTTTGTAGGACTGGTATGTTTTAAAAAGCTCATCCCATGCATGAGAGGAATTATGTGGGTGCAAAACATGCCTTCCCTCGGTTCCTCCTGGATGCCCAAGTGCTTCAGACAGGATTGCTTCAGAGTATAGTGGTGATCCTCACCTCTGCCACTGGTGTCTGAACTATTCCACTCTACCCTGAGAAGAGGGAAACGCTGTGCCTTCCTCTAAACTCGTGGGCAACCATTTCCCCCTGGAGCTGCTCCTGTGCAATATGTTTCAGTGAGCTTGGTTGGGGGGTTCAGCTCTCCAAGGCGCCTGCTCATGTTACTGTCACAGTTTGCTAGCCGGCAAGCTGGGTGCTAAAATCACTTTGATATAAACTGAGGTGCGTGTTCCAGCACCCAGGAAGATTAACTGCTGGAACATATTTCTGAGAGGAGCAATGGAGTCTATTTTTCATATCCCCTTCTGGAAGATTACAAAAATGCAAGTTATGGTGCTTCTTGTGATGCAGCTGATGAGATTTAGCTGTCTCTGACATGAAAAGTCTTGGTCAGCCTGGATGGCCCAGAGGCCCTTTGGGACTCATTGTTTCTCCAGCATCACACAAGTGGGCACATATATGTCGTTGTTAAAAGCTTCTTCTCAGAGATGCTGTGCCTTCTAGAACTTGGGTGAGTCCATGAGACAGGCTGGGTCTAAAAGGCTTGTGTGGCAAGATGACCATAATGTAATGTTCTGGAACAGCTTCCTATTCCAGCTTTGGAGGCAAGTGTAGCAGTTCTAATGGTTTCACTTCCTGCACAGCCTTGAGTGTTCAAACCCATGTTATCAATACAGCAGGGACGACTGGTTGCAAGCCTGATCCAAGAGATCCTTGCTATTTATGAAACATGCCACAGGATCTCCAACTTTTACCATGTCATCTTCTAAAAGGAGATACATGGAGGCAAGCCTGCTTATCAGGAAAATGGTGCTGCTTCTTTCCAACAGCTACGGAGCCATGTGGAGTTTGGTTTTGAAGCTTTTCTTCTCTAAGCAGCATTGCAGCATTTCTGTGGTGCATTGGTTTCATCTGTGGAAATGCAATTCAGTAAAAAATTGCCATCAGCTTTTGAAGAAACAAAAGCACTTCTCTGAGTGGTGTCCCGTGGCTTGGGTCAGTTAGGGAATGCAGAAGGTGTCTCCTGAGGTTTATTAAGAAAATTGAGTGGAGCTATTAAAGTGATGAGCAATCTGTTCTACCAAGGTGATGTAAATTCCTTATCAGCAGGTTGTGGTGAGCTCCTATACCATATGGCAGCACTCAGGAGAACGAGTGCATTGACTGGACCCCATCAAAACCCCAACAAGGTATTTGCTCATATTCCTGCCTTTAAATCTAGTTATGCTGTGCTACAATGGGAAGCACTGGTGTCCAGCACACATTGGGTAACACTGTGCTCTGGCTGCCACTGGTTTTCAGGCTGCACAGGTGGAGCTGGTACAGCAGAACTGAATCCCACAGGTTAGACCAAGTGAGACCATTTTGTCTGTGGTTCTGGCAGATTTCACTTCCATGGCAGAGGAGCTCCCTGGTTTTGTTTGCAACTGTGTGTCTTGGCCATTTTTATCAGATGGGAGAGAGGGTCTCATGGTGTGACTCTCTGCTTCTTGAGTGGCACCAAAGTTATTCATAGGTGGGGGTCATTAATAATAAAACTGAGAGTTTTCTGACTTAGTGGACTGTGCTGAAATATTCTTAAATATTTCTACAGAACCAGTTTGTTGAATGATGCAAAACACATTTTGCTCATTCTGTTGCAGAGGAGGAAACCCCTTTGAGCAGAAAAAGTGTTTCTTTATTGGGCTGTGATGCTGATTTGTGAGTCCTCCCCAGAACCACTGGCTGCAGATTGAGTAGAGGACAAGGCGTATCAAGCAGAGAGGCATAAAAGTCATGTATTTTTAACTCAATTAGTTCATGCAAAGTCTGGGATGGAGGAACTGTTTGGGTTTTGCGAAAGAGTAACCCTCATTTGAATTTCAGCTCTGGATGAATTCACACTCCTTTACTGAACTGCCTGCTGGCTTTTGGCATCGTGCCCTCGGGATCTCTGCATATGTTTATTTGATTAATAGCTTGAATTTGACTCTAGCTATTACTGAGTTGAAGCACAACAACACAAAGACTAGCAATAAAATTATTGTCAAGCCGCTTTAAAGATTGTATAGCAGGCCCTCAGATACAAAATCATGTTCTTTAAGATAGAGGTGTATGTATGTAAATTCTCTCTTTTTACTTCTATAAAGAGTTTTCATGTGATTTAGGAAAAACTTTGGCTCAGGGGTAAAGTATCTTACTCGGTAATGCTGGAGGTTGTATGCCAGCTGCACAGTTTCTAACATGTTCACACTGGTCAGACTTGAAGTTGCCAGCTCATTTCTTCAGGGTTAAGTTTCTTGAAGTGTTCTCATCTTCCCTACCGAGTTCCCCCAGGGCAAGTAATATTTTGCAGTATGTGGGAATTGAAATGATATGTCTTTAGCCAATATTTTGTTAGCTCCATTGTTTGTATGCATTGGATTGCCTAGGAAACCATAATAATCTTGTTAAAATAAAGATTTAATCTTTCTGTGGTGCTGGGGCTAAATCAAAAGTCACGCTAATACTGGCAGCTCATTAGAAAACATTAATTTAGACCATCTCACTTTCTGGGGAGCAGTGTGAGTGCCAGCACCCCACAGCCCTGCCCTGCAGAGCTGGGTACCAGCTGCCCATGGCAGTCCCATGATCACTGTGGTATAGCAGAGCTGGGCACCAGGGCTGACCATCTGCAGCCTTGTGCAGATGGATGGAGAGAGCCCTGAAGAGTGCCCTGGGTTGGCATCTCCCCTGCGGGACTGGCCAAACTAAGTTTGTGCAGTGGCAGCTCCCAAGGACGCAGTGCCAGCTGCAGAAGTTGCCAGCTCACAGCTGCCTCTTCAAGTCTCTTCTGTGCCCGGAATTGGAAGTGGAATAATCTGTATTTCCCTGTGTTTGGGTTGTGGCCAGCTCATTTGATATCTGAGTGGGCAAGGCACTTTTAAAAGCTCTGCTCTGCTTAGTGTTCCCCCAGTTACACATGCTAGTAAGGTTTTCAGCAAAAGAACAGGCTGCCTTCTCCTCTAGCTCACTGGGACTTAGATCCCTCTGGCATAGGCTTTCCATGAGGGAATCTCCCATGGCCTGTATCCTCTCCTCCACAGAACTTGAGTGGACTCCACTAAAACCCCAAGAAGGTAGTTGCTCATTTTCATGCCTTAATGACTAATTGTGTTGTACTACAGTGTGAAGCACTGGTGTACAACATGCAGTGGGGGCCACTCAGCTTGTCCACATGGCTGAGGCTGGTGTGGCCAGACCCATCATGCTCTGCTCAGGGTGCTGACACACTGTACTGAGCTGTACCTCTGCTCTTGGTCATGGCTTGTCCTTTTGGATTGCATCAGCTCATTTGTACATACATAGCTAAGAAATAAAACCAAAGCCTTGACCTCTGTTGACATCCAGCAGCTCTTTCAAACAGCTCCATCCTTTCTTCTCTTCCCTGGTTCTTAATTTGCACTTTAAAGAGCAGGCTGCTGCTTGGTAGGCAACTGAGTTGCTGATGGAATAAAACCTGTCGCAGTTTGAAGATAATCAACAAAGTTAGTCCATGAAACAATTTTTAAGATAGGAACAAGATCAAAGCACTATCAAATGTGGACACCAACAGACTAGGCTTTGATAATTTAATCTACCAAATTACCAATTTTAGGGCATTTGATTTGTTATTTCTGCAAATTAGGGGCCAGATGCTGCTGCACTTTCTTAGTTTTTAATCTCTTAAAAATAGAAGCGATTACTTCTGGAGGAATGTGCTGCTCAGGCAGAGTGATGCTGGTTAACCCTTTCTTTAAATCTAATTGCATTTTTCTGTTTCCTTCTGTGTGCTCAATGTGGTAGTTTCAGAGAGGTGAGCCCATGGGAGCTGCCTGGTGCAAGAGTAAAGTCATTGAGGTCTTGGCAACTTCTTCCTTTGGTTTCTACTTTTCTGTCTTAGGTTTTTTCTGCTCGTTCTTCTGCTCCCTGCACAAATGTATCCATCTTACATTTTCAGTCTTTTCATTTCACCCTCTCTCTGTTTCCTTCGGTGCATCTCCTCATCCTCCTTTCTGCCTCTCTGGTGTCATGCCAACCTCCTGCTCCTACTTTTTCCACCTCCAAGGAAATCTTATATCCACTGCCCCATATTCTCCTGCCTGAGAGGAATGAACAAGTTCTGTGTCTGTGCTGCAGTGGGTGGAGGGAGGAAGAGGAGCTGTGTGGGCTGTTGGGTGGGATTGCTGCAGCCTTGGGAAGAGGGGCTGTGAGAGCAACGTTGAGGGAACCAGCTGGGGTGTTGATAACCATCTCCACCCAGGTCTACAGGGCATCCTCCAGCATGGTGGGAGGCACTGGGTGGACTTGAGCCTCTCCAGTATCCTCTGGAGAAAAGATGATGAGTCTGGCACTGCTAAAAGCTGTTCACCTTATGCCTCTGGGTGGAGGAGGCTGGATTATGTGATGGGCAAGTCTGTGTTTATGTATTTCTGATGGGACTAAGGAGCCAGTGTTTGACCTGGACGCTTCCCATGCTTTGGGCTGTTTGAAAATCCTCGCCTAGGGAAGGGAGGTGTCTTCAAGTGGCAGAGAGTTTTCTGTTATGTAAAATAATACAGAATAAGCTCTGTGTTATGAGTATGTTTTATTGTCTATATTTGCTCAGCCCAAATTAATTCAGCATGTTTTCAGGCCAAGAGAGCCTAGCTGAGCCCTGCCAGAAGTCAGCAGCAAATTTGGTAGTAGATACATTCTTTTCTTTCAGCAATGAAAACACATTAAAGATCAGGAGGAATAGCCTCTGGGGAAGAAATTTCATCCTGGAAGGGAGACTTGGAAAAATTTTTAACTGTGGGGCAGAGAGATTGGGAGAAACAATGAGATGACGCATCTCCTGCTGCTGCTCTGCTCCCTTCCCACTCTTCTGAAAGCTGGTGTTGAAACACTTTTTCCTCTTCTGCTGTTAAGTGCTTATTATGGCCTGATTTTTGGTGAGAGAAAGTTTGGAAGTGAGCGTTTTTGTTTCTCATTAGTGCAGGCCTTTCCCCAGCTACACACCATCCAGCACCCCCTGCCAGGTATTCTGCCTGGTATTTCACCCCATGGAAGCACTGCCATTAGGTGGGGACGGGCCAGTGTGTGTGTCACCATGCAGGTGTGACCCTGCAGAAGGACAGGCATGAGCACACTGGATTTTTGCTCCAGCTGACACAGAAAAAGGGAATTACTGCATCCTGCAGCATTGCAGAGGACACCAGCCTTTGAGCGGTGCTGGTTTAGCAGTGGGTATGGCCCAACGTGCAGCCTCCTGTCTATACCCAAGGCAAGCAGTGTGTTTTTCCAGGAAATCAAGCATTCCTGCAGCAGGTGCATCAGCAGGTGCATCAGCAGGGTTCCCCTGGCCTCCTTTATCTGCAGCCGTTTAGGACTCAGTGATCTTGGAGGTCTTTTCTAACCTTAATGCTTCGATGTTGTGCTCTTTTCACCTGTTTTCCAATTATCAGAGGGCAGAAGAACTGGGGAGAGACACCACTGAGGAAACATGATCCACTTTGCTCTTGGCAGGAACAAGGCAAACCTGGAACACAGCACTTGTTCAGCACAGCACCTCTGTCCTCACATCACTGAAGAATGTCACTGTGCCTCTGTACCAGCCATTCCATTTGCCCACCACCCCTGGGAGCAGAGTGGCACAAGGACTTTATTTAACCATGAACTGGCAGCAAGGGATTTGGGGTTTGGGGAGTTTATTTTTAATTTAAAAAAACCTGGATAGTTGACAGGCCTTTAGACTCACTCTCACCCGTTTGTCAAACACACATAAAAATAACAACCCTGCTGTTTTTTGAGATCCCCAGGGAGCTGCCTGAGGTAAAACCCAGCACAATGAAAGGTAATGCTGCTGGAATGCCTGAAAGGGTTTCTCAAAGTGAAGAAGAAATGATTAACCACCCCAGCTGATCATCACTGGGCTCTGGCAGCCTGTGGCTACGTGCCAGACTGCTGGGGTTTATATCAGAGGAGTTGCAAATTGTGTATGGGCTGATGAGGGAGCTCTGCTGCAATATCATCCCTTGGTGGGGTGGGGTAACCTACTGCCCATTTCTTCATGGTGGTAAGAGAACGGAAAGCCCAGACATACCAGCCTCAATTACCATTCAGTTTTCTATATATCCACAGCAGTAAATTAACCAGAGATACAGACCTGAATACCCACACCCCGTGGTTTAATGGCTGGGTACCACAGGGAGTGCCACACTCCACTGCAGTGGCACTGTTGCAGGCAGCATGTAAGAGACTACAGTTAGCTGGCATGGGGGTTGAGCATGTGATTTATAGTCCCATTAATAATAAGCATTTATTTGTTATTGCAGTATATCACAGGGCTGCAATCCATCAGGTGTATACTGGACGTGAAATTATAGATTATGAGTGTGGAGAAAGCTGGAAAAGGAGGAAGGAATGATTTGTAACATCTCCTGATCTTACACGTATACAGATTTTCTTGGGGGCAGTTTGGTGTCTATTATTGGCTGTAGCCAAGCAGCAGTATACCCTTTGAGACACTGGGGGGATATGAGGGGGGAGTATGAGCTCCCAGGGGATCCCTGCTTGTACCCCTCAGCCTGGGGGCTGCTGGCACTGTGCCAGGAGGGCATCCCAGATGGACATGCCCTTCTTCCCTGGGCACTGTCTCCAGCCAGCAGCTGTGACACGCTCTTTGCTAACACGAGGGTACAGCCACAGCACAGGCTCTTTATGGCGGGACATGTTTGCTCTGCAGTGCTGTGAGTTGTGTTTCAGGCACAGGCAGAACTGCAAAGCCCCTGAGCACAGAGATTGCCACCTGGGGCAGGGCAGGGCCAGGCCTGGCCCCTGATTTCCCCTTCTTGTTACAGCAGCTTGGAGATTGGGTGCAAAGGCTCTGTCAGCAGCACAGAGCCGTTAAAGTCAGCGCTACTAAAAATTACCTTTTGAAAAACTACTTCTGAATTTGTCTGAAATGATTTAGAAAATGTTTACAACTGCCTTTTGTGTTAAACCAATAGCTGAAATACAAAGTCTGGCATTTCCAATATCCCCCTCAAATAACCTACACATACTCCACCATAGTTGTGCCACTGAAAAAAAAACCACAAAACCCATGACAGGCAAAGGCAAAACAAAAGGAAAATACATATGAAAACTCCAATCCTACAAAGTTCAGTTCTCAGAACTAGTTTAACTGGTGTGACCTCTCCCAGTGACTTCTGTAAGGCAACCAGCATGCTGCAAATTATGCACAGGCACAGATGTTGTTCCTGAAAATGGCTATTTGTGGAACAAATTATTTATAATAGGAAATGGCATCTGTGTCAGTTTGAGGAAAGCTATATATGCACCAAGCGAGGATAATGGGTATTTTATTGTCTGAACTGGAGTGGGACTCAAGGTGAGCTCCCCATGTGGCTCTGCAGCCCTGGAGAGGCATGGGATAAGTGCTGGCCTCCCTGCTCCTTGCCTTGAGGGTGCTCAGTCTGTCAATCTATTGCCAAGTCTATTGCTGGTAATTTTAGTGGGAGCATTTTTTGCATCACCAAACCTCAGGTTTGCCTTTTACAGTTTGTGAAATCATTTAAATGTAGAAGTAGAAATCTTACGTGATAACCCTGAAATGCTTTTAGGAATTAATGGCACCCAATGGAGCCTTGTGAGACTGTGAAAGAGCAAGGAGAGGGTAAAACTCTGACAATATAGGAAGAGAAGTTTCATATTTTAAATTCTAAAAAGATTTAAAGTCTTTGAATCCATTGGTTTTAGTTGGAGCCCTCTGCATGCCTTCCTGACCTCAGCTAGAGATCGGGTTAACTCCTGCAGTTGCAGAAGTCCATGAGCCTTAATATTAAATATTGCAACACTTCTGACTCCAAACTGCCAGAAGCTCCCGTGCAGCTTGTGAGCCACAGGAGGAGGAAAAAGCTTTTGCTGTAGCCATATAATCATTATTTTTCCCTATCTCACAGAAAATTTGGACACAAATACAGTGTTCACACATGGATGCTGCCTGCACCCTCTGCGGCCCTTGGGGCAGAGCAAGGGCTGGGAGATTAAACCTCTTGAGTTTGTTTTTTTTACTGTTGTGCTGGTGAATTCCAATAATGAATAGCTTACCAAAAGAAAAACCTGTAAGACAAATATGAAGTGTGGTTTGAAAAGCCATAGTTGTGTGTGCATTGTTTAAATCAATAGCTTTGTCTTGCTAATGGAAGCACAATGAAGTAATTGTAAAACTCACTATTGTGACAAATTGATATTTTTCATATCAAAACAAATGGAAATCTCAAAGGCTGATTGGATTAAATTGAAGAAGCCAATATTACAGGATTTTTATTTGTTTTTATGTGTGGAAATTCAGTGTCATCTAATTTTTCTACTTTTGTGTGCAATTTCATGTTTGTTGAAACCACCATTTTCCAATCTTCTTCTCCTTCCCCTGGGATAACCCAGTGTTAAAACCCTAAAACCCACATAATTTTTCGGTAAAAGCAATTACTGGTTTTGCTTTGTTTATGGTTGAGATCAGCAGTACTTGATAGCCTACCTAAATTATCACAGATTCGATTTTTATGTAGTGTGAAATTATCGGGGAATCAAACTCTCCACTGTGGTAGATGACTCAAGATTGCAATAAATACTCTGGATGGAGAATTCTACTCTGTGTTCTTCATCGCTTCCTTTTGTCTGCCAAACACTTGCTCAGGATCAGTGGGTTTTGTACAAACAGACAGCAGATGTGCCCCACGTTCCCAGCACTCCCTCCTGTGCCCAGAGAGCCCTTGCAGGCAGGAGCAGCAGGGGCTGGGCTTTAATGGGTCCTTGGCGGCAGTTTCTGAGCAATAAAAAGCAGGTTTGTGTTGGAATAAGACCTTTGAAGTGAGATAACCTGTGATGGTGTGTACTCTTATCTGTGCAATAAATATGTGATTTTTATATTCAGTGACACATGGTTTCTTAAAGGCCTCTGAGATGCTGAAGAAAACTAATTCAATTGAAGTCAAACATGAAAATACAAGGCAGAACCAAATAGAAAGCAATTAAGTATATTCAGCTGATCTTATTCTAGCAAGGGGGTTATTTTTAACTTTATGATTATGGATTTTTATAGTGTCCCATCAACATAAAGGGCTTTTCTTCACAGCGAGAGCAGAACAGAGGAAGTCCAAGTAAATGAGATCCAGTGTCCTTCAAGGAGGCAGTGGTAAACATGTTCTCAAAGATGGAAAAGTTCAAATATAAACTAACTGTGCTTGCTGTGGGGAGAGAAAAGAATACATTGATTATGTTTGAGAAGACAGCTGGTTGAAGACCAAAATCGGTGTCGTTATTCCCAAAGTCTGCCACAGTGATATTTCAGAAACCCATTCAAAACTCATGTGGCACAGACAGACAAAAATAAATCTCAGTGAGCTGATTCAGTTTAAAACCAGACAGCAGAAGCCCTTCAGATACGTCAGAGCATCAGTAGGAAAAGAAAAAGGTGACGGAAAAAGGAAGACGAATTTTTGGGGGAGAAAGTTCCACAAAAACTAATAATGACAGCGGCAGTGGTTTAGCAGGTGAAATTCCCAGGCGGGCAGGGAGCTTGGCTGGGATCTGTGCTGGACTCTCCCTGCCAGGCTGCCACAGGGAGCCTGAGGAGCTGCCCCAGCCTCTGTGCCCTGGTGTCCTCAGGAGCTTCAGATAAAATCGGTACAGAGGCAGGAGTCCTGTGATTCAAGCTACACTTGTTTTCCAGATAATTGTCATCATGCTAATGAACGCCAAAAGGCTTTGCTTTTAATAACAATACTTTAGCATCCTGGTCCAAGTGTCAGCCTGAGCAAACCCTTAAAGCAGCCTATTTTAGGGGGATTAGAAAAAGAGTGCTGTTAGATCAGACCAAGTGATAGAAATGCCAAGGGCTAAAACATTAATTAGACTTGCTTAAAGCTTTCAGTAACACAACTGAAGTTAGTTCCTAAACACACACTCTGCTTTTGATAGTGTATGTGTTCTTTCAAGTGGTGTCACCCTGAGGTCTTGTCAGACAGCACTTGTATCCAGAGGCAGAGGAGCAGGGAGGAAGGGCATGGCTTTCTCTGGTTAAAACTGAACCTGAGTTTTTCTCTCCCCACTTCATGTTGAAGCATAAACTGTTGCTGTGACTGAGCAAAGTTGAAACTCCAGCAGATACTCCTTCCCCTTCCACTGTCAGCAAAGAAGTCTAGCTAGTTAGGCTTGTACCAGGCTCCAATTGCTTTAGCAGGGAAGGGTCCACAGCTGACCACTGGGATTTTTGTTGGTGGTGTTGTGGTCAAGGACCCATGAGACACCAGCTGCCCCATACTCAGGGTGCAGAGGAACTTGACAGCTCTTCATTCCATTCACAGGCAAATGGAGGTGACTTTTGTTCCCAGCCACTTGCATTCAGGTGCTTTCCTGTGCAATTTGCTGAATTAGAAATGTGTCAGTAGGAGTGTAACAGGTCCTGCCCAGCCGCCAAGGGTGGCTGTGAGACATGAGTGAGTAGTGCTGAGTAATTTAAAAAAAAATAATCATCATCATGAATATGTTCTGCTTTAATATTGATACAGATTAGTTCACCCAAGGCAGTGCTTTAAGGAAACAGCTTTTGCTTTCTCATTTGTTGTGGATGAATTGGTACAGTAGTTCCCAGAGCCATTTATTCAATAGATCTCTTATAAATAAGTTGCAGCTATTTGGCTTCTTGCTCAGAGTCATTTTACCTTCTGGACATGCAGCTCCTCCATTTTGCCAATATTTTATGACCAGCTTTTTGTATTATTATTTTTTAACATATTGTGCAAATGGTTCCATGAGCACTAGAACTAATGAAATCTGTTTTTCTAGGGCTTTGTATTTCATACACAATTGACTTTCATGTCAAAGAAGGTGTAGGATCCCACTGAGGCTGCTCCTGAACTCAATACATTTATACTGGCTATCCCCTCCATGTGTTCCCTTGGAGCCAAAGGCTTGCTGAGTCTTTCCCATGCAGACAGAAGTTCTCCACTCAGAGGGTGGTGAAACCCTGGCACAGGTTGCCCAGAGAAGCTGTGGATGCCCCATCCATGGAAGTGTTCAGGGCCAGGTTGGATGGGACTCTCAGCTACCTTGTCTAGTAGGACACCCCTGCCCATGGAGTGGGCTGGGAACTAGATGATCTTTAAGGTCCTTTCCAGTCTAAACCATTCTGTGATTTTATGATCCTTGACAACATGCTGAGGGTCCCTCACTTCTCCCTGGCCTGTTCTTCCTCATTTCACAAGACTGGTAGGAGCTGCGTTACTTCCCATCTTGTTCGCTGTCTTTGATAGTCTTGGTTTGAATCCAGCAGCTCATTCAGCCCCATCCTAGAGGATGGATCACCATAGATAGGAAACCCTGCTCTTTTTTTTCCCCTTCTTTTCACTTGTTCAATCCACTTGCACAGATTTCCACGTGCATGTATGGGCTTCTGTGACTGTCTCATTTCAGAGATGTTACAGCCACATCACACTGTGTGAGACCATCTGAGACTGCACACAGAAAAAGCTTACCAGGGAGCACCAACACCTCTGTCACAAACTGAACAGCTGCAGAGACCTTAAATGACTTCCTTCTTTCCAGCACCACAAAACAGCAGTGGTTTGTATCGCTGTAGGTCACTGATTAAGAGAACTGAACCAGGAGCAGGCTTCTAAATGCCAGGCTTTCCTTCCCCAAGCATTTGTATTGAAGGGCAGGGAGGCAGTCCCAGGAGTGTAACCTGTTAATTTCATTAAATGAAAGGAGACTGAAGGCTGAAGCCTCCATGTGTCTTATCTATGCACCTGCCTATGATCCAGTGAAAAGAGACATCTCTGCATCACTGACAGAATGGCCATGAGGTGCTGAAGGAGTACTTGGTCAGATGGATCATGCAGAGCAACTCCTCCACTGGTTATGCAAGAGAATGATGATGGCAGAAGATCAGGGCAGGAATGTCAGATGCTTCACAGGCTGAAGGTTTTGTTACCCATCATGAGAAGTGTATGTGGGGGGTGTCTCCTGTGTTTGACTGACTGATAATGGCACACAAATGCCACCCCTTCCTTACAGTACTTCTCTGTCTGCAGAATCCAGTGCTCTGAGCCCTGGAGTTTATGACAGGGACACAGGGAGCTCTGGATGAAGTGAGATTGCCCTTCACCTCATTAATGAAGAGTTGAGCTACTTTTTCTCTCTTCAAAGACACTAGAACAGCATAAACAGAAAATTGCCAAGCAAGTGGCTGAAATGAGAATTAAAAGTGTAGGAAATCAGCTCCATAAGCTGTTGGTTGTGTGCAGCATATCATGTTCAGTGGCATAAATGGGGGTTTCAGGAAAGGTAGTGTGAGCACATACCCACTCCTCCTCCAGGGCCCCTCCAGTTGGCCACTTCCACATCCATGGTGTTTTAGGGCTGGAGCGACTCTTCAGCTCCCCCAAACACTGGGAAAGGTCCTTCAGTTTGCTTTCGCGTCTTTAAACTGCACAGAGTACGCACACAACACAAAATTGGTTTCTCCAGACACAGACTGGATCACTCAGGGGACATTCTCTGAGGAATGTACCTCACCACTAGTATTTTTTCCTGAGCAAACCAGGAATTTATATGGCTGTTTTATAGTCAGCAACTTAAAAGCAGAGTTCAGCTGAAACAGTTGGGTGGGCCATTGATCTGAACCCAGATGGAGCATCCTAAAGGAATCAAAGGCAAATTGTCAAATTGCCCACCACCACAACAGGAGTGGAAAAGTCAATATGTAGGATGGGCTCTCCTTATCAGAGAGCCATAATGAAGGCACTGCTCAGGTTGTCATGGTATCCATTGCCTCTGCCCAGGGCTGACACTAAGCTGCATTTATTATTATTATTGTTGCAGTGGTGGTACATCTTTGTAGGTTTCTGTGGATTCGTTTACATGCAGAGGAGGTGTTCAGGTCTCCCTCACCTGTGTGTTTGTAAAGAACAAGCTGGATCTGTGTCACCAGGATGAGCTGTCTCTGAGCTGTGTTGTAACATGGTCTGCTTCACCCAGTCTGAGGTCCTGTTCAGAAAGCACATCTGCACATCCTCCAGTGCTGTATCACACAGCTTTCCTTAACAGGAGGTACATCAGCTGCTATCCTAATTAGGTTAATCACTGAGCTTCTGGGTTATGGAAGATCTCTGGAGATACATTTAGGCACAACAAGGTCACAGAAGGGCATTTGCATCATGAAGAGGTTCTGGTTAAGGGGGACAGTGCCAGAAAGAGGAGCTTGGCCAAGCCCCAGGTCCTGGTTGTGGGCAGTGTGTCTGGGGCCCCTTTCCCAGTGAGCTGAGCAGGACCCAGCAGTGGCTCTGGGCCGGGTTTGATGGGTCTGTGTTCTGAGTCTAGTGACTGTATCTCAGCTTTCTTTTCCCAGAGAATAAAATTTGCTCTGACTCTTGCCACAATCTTGGGAGTATCCCAGGTCAGTTAGAGTAATGGCAACTAGTGAGGGTCGCCCCAGTTTATGGAGAAAGTGCCAAAGTTATTTTGTTTGCCTTCTGCCCATTAATGTTTTGTGGTTCCTCTGCTCCCTTGGACATCTTGTTCATTTTGTTTCATGTTCACCCAATGGACTTTCTTTTTTTCTGATTTGATTATATTCTGCATTTGCTTTAGTTTTCAGCATCCAGGACACTTGGTAGCAGGAGTGGGGTTTTGCATAACTTGGCTGTCTGAAATAGTATTTGCTTTTGTCTGTTCTAAATCTTCTGTCAGATCTGAGATTATTTTAAATTACCTCAAATGTTTGTGATAAGAGAAAAAGGTGAATGACAGCTGCTTGTCAACCTCTCTGTGCATCCTCATAAGTGCAAACTAAATACATTAATTTATCAAGCCATTTAATGGGGATTTCAATCTACATTCATGGGAGGACATTTTAAGGAGGTCAGAATTTATTACTGATGTCCAATGTACTTGGGATAAAACTCAAGGAAAAAGGGAGAAAGTTTTATGTTGGGTAAGTGAATCAAGCACATGCTTTTAACAGGTATCTATTTCTCCTATCCCTGAAATTTGGACCAAAGCCAGATATGCTTTAAAAGCAGCAGAAACCCCAACTCATGCAGGAAGAGTGTGCCAGCATCTCAGGATAACCAAAACCTTTTTTAGTTGTTGTAAATAAGTTTTTAAAAAGAAGGAGCACGTGTAGTTTCCTCTCTGTTTTTCCTAAGCGTAGCTGCACTCAAAGTGCAGTTAACGTTCAGTTCTCGGCTAGTATTTTCCTTAACATGCATTTTTTCTCTCCCTTCCATAAGCTTGATGACAGCCAGGGGTGGATGCAGATGTGCTCAGTCACTGGTGTATCCAGCTGAGAGTCCTGAGAGGCACAAGGCACCCAAGCAGGTTGTCTTTCAAGGTTTTATAATGCTGGCAAATTCAAAAGTGATTTGTGTTTGATTCATATAAATTATAAATACTTTTATTATACGTACGTGTTAAAATTGAATTAGTGAGGATGGGAGATGAGAGACATTTCTCAGCTTCTTGCACACTCTTTCTCAACCCTCCAGATGAGGTTTAAATGTCCACAAGTACTGTGAAGGTGACTGACTGGCAGTCAGCCCTGGCTGAGGGAAGCACACCTGACTGGGAGGGGTGGAAGATCCCAGCAGACATGAGTTTCTGGTTTGCTTTACTTTGGTCCCTAATGAAGGGCTCTGTTGTGTTCAGGGTAGTTCAGGTTTGCATTGCTGGCACAGAGTGAGGGTGCCACACAGGCCAGTGAAAAATGCTGATGTCCTCTGTCTGTCCTGTCCACATGGAGTGGTGCTGGAGGGTGCAGGAGTGTCCTTAGCCATTCCTGCACTATGCACCACTGTGAGGTGTGACTGTCCATGGAGATTTAGCCAAATTGCTGGACTGGAAAAATTCACTCAACATGTCTTTGCTGAAAATAGTGTTGGTGAACAGCAAAGGGACAGGGGCTTTCAAGCCATAGTTAGGATGGAACAGAAGCTCCTCCATCACACAATTTCCCAAAGCAAATAGATTTTGTGGCAGATTTTCCATGCTGGTCACAGTTATGATGTGATTTTACTTTAAAGACTTCTACACAAGTTATAAATCAAGCCAGTAATATGTAAGCTGTATAGTCCACAAACAAACATTAGTATGTTTATGCCCATTAGAAAATATATTCAGACATAATTGGAAAAGGCCCACATGCTGGCCAAGGTCTTTTACTCTTTCAAACTCAATGAGATGCAGCAAAATCAGCTAGGGGTAATTCAGTAGCAGTGCAGCTATAGCTTAGGTGTCTGTAGGCTGTGGTGTCTCAGTGTTTTGACTCATTCTAGTTTTGAACTGGTCCTCTTCATCAGACTTTCAACACCGAGTGAAAGGTCAGGACACTTGAGTTAGGACCTCCCAGACTGGTGCCATATTTGCATCCATCCATTCAGAAGGAATTCTTTCTACATGTTTGGTTTTCTGTGGTCTGACATTTACCTCTCCTTGTCTAGAGACAGTGCTACCTGGGGATCACAGGTGGGCTCAAGCCAAGCAGGGCTCCCAATTTCAGAGAATCCAGTGGTTTTATCCCAGCATGGCTATAGGAACCTTTAAAAAAAGAACAATGAACAAAAATTTAAAGAAAAAAATTGGAGATAAGCTAAGCTTAAATCTCTCTTGAGGGGACTGCTTCATAAGTGACTTTGTATTTTAAAACAGAAGTAGTTAAATGCTGCTCAGGATTTTTGAAACTCCAGCCTTATCTAAATTTTTATCTTTGGACAAGGTGAAAAGGTATTGGTGTCAGATGAGACAGGAACTAAAATTTGACACTGGATTTATTATTGTAGCATCTACCAGGGAACATGGATTCCTTTTCCTTAACAATTGCTAAATTTGGTCCTTTTGAAGCAGCCACCTGGGGAAAGAAGTACCATGTGGTTACTCCTATGATAATCTCTATGCAATGAAGGCTGAGGGAGTGCTGTGTTACCATCTTTCTGACTGTTCCTAAGTCCTAAAAGTGTGTTATAATATCTTAATATTGTTTTAGAGTAGCTGTATATAATATATCCATATTTCTTCTACATTAAAACAGCCATTGATATTAATTTGCCTATTATTCCAATAACAGACGTGCATGTTATTGTCTATGTGTGCATTCTTTCCACTCCCAGCTGTCAGATACACATCCATGCTGCATACCTCAGGCTGGGTGTTCTGTCCTTGCTTATCTTTACCTATTTCTCCTTTTCATAGTGGTTCCATGGGTAGGAATGTCATGAGCAAAATATTTTTACAAAGAGACAAAGTATTTTCTGATGGCATTGAAAGAAAACTTGGGATCAAGAGCTTTATACAGGCTTAGATAAACTCCTGCAATAATAACAGGGAAACTTTGCCTGTCTGGATATTATCCCCACAGCTGGTAATTTTTATCCTTGTTCCTTTGGGAAAGCCCATGTGTCAGATACTCAAGATACTTAGATATCTAAGGACCATGTGTCATAGACACTCTATACTGCAAAAATGCAGTGGCAAGCATAGATCCAAATGATCCAATTAACCCAACAATAAATAGTTTGTCTGGAGGCCATTTTGAGCAGAGGGCAGCACTAATGAAGGAGATTAAAAGCCATAGGCAGTTCTGTCCTACTGTCACGGCTTTTGCAAACTCAAGAAAGGAGTTTCAGTCTTTAAAACTGTGCAGTGGGGATGCTCGAGTAAGTCCCTCTTTGAACACACCAAGTGTCAAAAATAGAAACATGGGGTTGTTTGCTCTGCTTTTTTTTGCAGATATAATAATTCACTGATGTTTTTCTCAATTAAAATAATGCTGGAAAGAGCCTGACTTAGTGCCAAATTGGTTCATGGTATATTTTACAAGTAAGGAAGAAGTTGAAGTGCTTGTATTGACGACTATAAAGGCTTCATTATTGTCAGTCTTCGGCAGTGTGTGTTGGAGACAAGGGAAGGACCCTGAGATACTGAGCTCAAGCAGGTTAATGCACAAACTGGCAGCTGTCTGGTGCTTGCTGAAACGGGTGGAAAGTCAAACTCAACCTCACTGAGACTGATCAGGATGGTGCTGCTGGAAATGTGACAACCTGCATGGGAAGGTCCTGAATGGATCTGTTGCTTGTCTCATTCATGCCATGTCTCTGCTGAGCTGTTTGTCACCAGCCCAGTACATGGACATGCAGTCAAGGCTTTGGGGGGTTACCTTGGCCCTCTCCCTTTCATCTGCAGCTGGGAGAGCACAGCGCATTTTTGCATAACCAGCTGTTCATTTCAGGTGGAGGAAAGGAACACTTTTCTTTCTGGAGTGAAAAATACCTCTGGTGCCCAGGTGTGTGCTGTGCATTTATCCAGGGTATATATCACACCTTTTAAAACTGCCAACTACCCTCAGTATTATAAGATACTTCTGAGTTTATTTTACTCTTGGAGAAATGGAGCCCTTCAGGTCTTAGTGAATAAACCTGGAAAGGAACAGGCAATTGCATTTACTGCCTTTCTTGTTCCTGTCAGTGAGAGCTGTGGTGCTTATTGGTTTGCTTTTAAAAGCAGCCTTTCTTAGAGGGAAAAATGAGAGCAAAATTCATCTATCCAGAAATTCAGGCTACTCTAGCTCAGTTATCCCAACTCCTACTACAGTCCATGGAGTGGCTCTAAAGAAGAGCTCAGCTCATGCTAAAGAGAGAGGTGCCTTCTCTTCCTCAAGTGACGACTGAGCCACCAGATCAGACTTAACTCCCATTTGATGAATCCCACCCACACATCTTCCCAGTCCTTATCTCACAGAGAGGTTGTGCTGAAATCTGTTTGATAAGAGGCTGCTGGAGCAATATTTGCAGTTCATCATTTGTTGCAAGTCTGTGGTTGTAGCACAGATATTTTTAGAAGGTGCTGTGATTGAAATCCCTTGCCAGCTCAGATCCCAGGAAAACACACAGGGAAAATAATCTTAAGGTTCACATCTCTCATATTTGTTTATCCCACCCTGGATGCAAACAGAGCAAATCCCCTACGCAGCTCTTCGTTCTCTGCCAGGCAGACTGGAGGTGTACAGGGAACAAGGCTGGAGTTTGCTGGATGCTGAAGTCTGGAAAAACACATGTGAAAAATCTAGCCTAGGTGCAGGTTTTCTTTCAGTCTCACCCTCAGACATAGAGCCACAGTCACACACAAGCTTTGAGCATTTCCAGCCATGTGTGTGCCTCTGCACCACTGGAGCCCGTTTGACCTTGTTGTTGCCACACAAACCTTGGCACACCTTAATAGCCAACTCCTGCTCAGTCATTCCACCTTTGGAGTGTGGCTGCACACACAGCATGGGCCTCCCTCACCCCGAGCACCTGCCCCTGGTGTTGCACTGCAGTTCCTAACATGGAAATTCCAAGCCTAAACAATAGAGGAGCTACCAAGCAACTGTCTGGGATGTCAGCTGTGGTATATGTTGAGTTGGGGCATTTAATACCCCAGGATCTGTGAGGGTATTGTGTGACGCCTGGATTCCCTTTCCAGCAGGTGTGGGCCACTTGCTCCAGCTCCCTGCTCTCTCTTTTGCTGCCAGGCAAAAGGAAATGTCACAGTGAGCTCAGGCACTCCTGGTGGGGGGATTGCTGACTCCTATAATGCTGCAGCCTGTGCACAGGCTTTGCTTCTACGACCTGCCACTCATACAGACTATTATGTCTTCTTTGTTCCCCAGTTCCAAGTGAGTCTTGTGTTTGCAGAGTTGTTGTATGAACTTGAGTTCAGGGGTGTCTTCGGGTTTGCACAGAACAGTTTATCAGGAAGGTAATTCTGAGGGCATCAGGATCATGTAAGCCTAAAGTGGTTTGTTCTCTAGCTGTGTTTTGGAGAGCTGAGGCTGGGGAGGGTCTCAGTGCTGTGCTCGTGACACTCAGGCTTGTTGCTGTCACCTTAGGTGACACCCAGTTGGGCTCCAGTGGGCATGGTGCTCATCAGGAGGACTAGCAGAATATCCAGCTTCCCATTGTTCTTTGAGTGAGGGTTACCTCTTCCCTCTGGGGAACTTTCCTGCCAGGGAACATCCTCCACTCCCTTATTTTGATAGCTGGATCCAGTCCTGCTTTACGTAGATAAAAGTAAATTATTTTTAAAAGCTGTAGAAACAGAAGAGGGGGAATGTGCAGAAGAAGAAATAGGTGCAAATAATTACACCTCTCTGCCACTCAAAACAGTGTCAAATGAAAATATTATCCAAATCCTGGCAGAAAAAGTACAGTTTCTTTGGAGTGGCTGGAGGTGCTTCATCCCAGAGCCTCTCACTTGCAGAGTCATGTTCCAAAATTGATTTTCATGCAACAGCAACTTTCTTTTGTGGAAAAATGTTTCTGTTTTCTCAGAAGGCTTTCTTTTTCCCTAACACAAGAAACAAGCTGTGTGTTGTATGTCCCAGTCTAAAACCAGCTTAAGGTAGGCCAGATTTTGCTCCTAGTCAAAGGCAGCTGTTGTAGAGATTCAAGTAAAATATTATAGCTGCCTCCTTGCACTGTTGTTCATGGTGTGTCTGTTCTATCAACTAATCCATCTCAGGAGACTTCAAAGACATTTGCATCTGTGCCTTGAGTAGTTAATTAAGCTGAAGAAGATGAAAATTAGGAAAGGAATTATTAGGTGAACTAGCTAAGGGGGAAGCAGCAATACATTTTGTTGAAAGAAGAGCTCCTGGGCTGGAGGGAGGTCCCAGCTGTGGTTCTCAAGACAGGTCTAGATCCCACCCTGGTTAACAGCCCCATTAAAAACTGGCACTAATGATGGGAAATGCATTAATGAGATTAACTGATGACACAGTGCTGGGAAAAGTTGTCACTATTGAAGATGATGGTGGATAACTATGACAACCAAAATAATAGAAATAGGGTGAAATTCAGTATTCCAGAGTGAGGCCTAAAGCCAGGAATTAATTGGTTGGAAATAGCAAAGGGGAGAATTGGGAATTTACCAGTTGGTGGCAACAAGTCTGTGAAATGCTAATGTGATACAAGTGCAGTCCTTGCAGTATTCACAGTGTTATTGCCAGTGAAGAAAAAAGAGATACTGTTTGTAGTTCTGACCACCCACAGTTAAGAAAAGGTAATGTCAAGCAGAGGAAGTGAAGAGCTAGTGGAGCAATCCAGGGGACTGGAGAGTCTGTCACATGTAAAAAGGGGAAAGTACCTTTGTTTGTGTAGCAAGGCAGAGTGTGTGCTGAGAAAGTGTGGGACTTGGTGTCTAAATGTTTCAAAGAGTGAACACCAGGAAACAGAAACAACAATTGAAACTATAAGATCATATTGGCAAAGACCAAGTGGATAAAGAATGAACTTAGACCAGAAATTGAGAAAAGGAGTCCACCCATCAGAGGAGGTGTTCTGGACCAGACTTCTGTCAGGACTGAGGACAAAATCTCCAAGTGCTCTTACGCTGGGCACTGATCAGGTTTAGGAGAGTACAAAGTCAGTGTCTGTACATCAGAGCTGGTTCTTGTCTCATTGACCCGCTTCAGTCCTGTGTTCCCACACAGCTCTCAGCACACACTCCCAGGACACAGCATGCAGAGAAGATGGCAGTCAAGAGGCTCTTTGGAGCAAATCCTAAATATTTTGAAGTTGCATTACTTAAAGGCATCATACTTCTTGCATCCTAGCACACTTACACTGTTCATCCTTGGGCTTCGAGGTAAAAGCTCATTTTATCTCCATTTGTTTGGACTTTTTCTTTGCAATCTGAGTCTTGGTTAGTCATGATGCCTCTTAGGTCCCAGCCACCAGAGAGGGGTGTTGGGAGGGATGTTGGAGATGGGAGCGATCCAGAATACAGCAGGGAGGGACTGTGTTCTCCAAGGGTGCTCTGGGACTGGGGAAACAGCTACACCCGAGCAGCAGTTTCACAGGAGTGGGAAGCTGTGAGGAGAGAGGTGACCCTGTAGGGAGATACCATGAGGATTTCTGCCTGCAGAGCTATCTGCACCTGGAGCCTCAGTCAGTCTCACTGGGGGTATTTCCTGAGGCAGCACCCAGCTAAGGCAGGAACCAGAGTATGTCACTGCTGTTGGATTGGTATCAGCTCTTCAGCACAGCCATGGGTAGTGCTTAAATTAGTAATGAGTAATAACAATTTTATAAATAAAATATCATTGTACTTGCTGAAGTGAATAAAATAGACATGAATGTATTAGAGTTGGATTTTAATAGCTTAAATCTTTTGTTGAATTGTTCCCTTCTAATAGTAGTTTGACTGCAAGAACAGCATTAGAACCAACTGGAGAAGCAAATTGATAGTGGGAACTGCAGCAATATGTTAAATGGCAGGAAAATACTGTGCCTTAGACCAACAGGGTTGGCACTGAGAGAGTGCTCTGCTCTAGCAGACATCCCCATTCTATTTCTTTACCTGCTTTTAATGGCATTCAGGACACCACAGAGCTGGGTAATTTTCCTCTCCTGTTCTTAGTCCAGCCTTCTTGAAACACGACAGCAGTGAGCATATTTCCCTCAGCCTTCCTCTTATGACTGAATTCCAGATGTAGGTAGGGGTAGTTGCCCAAAGTCCTCATCAAAACTAATCATCCCATGCTAAATCTGCCTTTAGGAACAGCTTTATTCTTAATATCTGATTTTGGAGTTAATGTCATCATCTGAGCAATGTGTTTTCCTCCCTCATCTCCTCTTTCCAGTTATGTGTAAGACTCTTTGCTGCAGTTTTCTGCCTAGGGCTTTAATAATATTCAGATCGAAAGTAATTCAGTCACCTTTCTCCATTCCTCATATTTCTTCCAGCATGCCTCTGAAATCTGATGTGTTTTGAAGAAAGCCTGCTCTGCTGCATGCCTAAAGAGCATTTGGGTGTTCTTCCCTCAGTGACCTCTTCATTCCCTTCTGCATTCATTCCCGTTCCATCCTTATATGAGTTGAAGAAACCCCAGTGTTTTCCAGATGTTGAGTGATCAAATGGTATCAAAGAGCTTGGATAAAGTACTTGGGGGAGTGGGTGATAAAGGAGAAACTCAAAACTTTCCATCTTCAGAGAGAAACTACCGGTCCCTGCCGTGCTGTTCACAGCTTCCCAATTTGAATCCAGAGTTGTGAAAATGTGGAAACTGTGAAAATATGAGCTGCGAACACTGGGAAGCTGTGAAGCGGAGCAATGGGTAGGGATTTACAATCTCTCTTGAATGCAAAGGTTATAGATTCTGGTTGAAAACTTAATTCTCTGAAAAGTTTTTGTCGCTACAACAGCAAGAGAAACAGAGGCCAAGGTGGCGGAATTGTCTCAGTTGTAAAACCCTTTCATTGCTTTGCTCATAAATTTCTGTCATTTTTGTATTTGAGGCAGACTTTTTCAGACACAGTCTCTGCCAAAAGGCAAATTTCCTTTGAGCAAGGCTGGTTGTCTTGTTTCTGAGCCTGGAAGTGGTGAGAGGCAATAATAATAATAATAATAAAAAACCAGATTCCCATTTCATTTTATTTTTCTTTTGAATACTTTGCAGCAAGGGTGTGAAAGGTGATGTTTCATGTAAGAGCAGCCTTGGCTGAGGAGCTGTGCCTTGTATTGGCCCAGGGAAAATTGAGTTTGATTTGTCTGAAGTACTGGTGTTAGAAGGTCACCTTCTGGGTGCTGTGAATCCCTTAGCCAGAAGCTGTGAGGAAGGACTCACTTCATCAATGGCTCCTGGAGAAAACTTTTTGAAAGCAGGGAAGCCCAGTCATGGATTGAGCAGGTGACTCACAGGAAGGTATCTCTGGCTAGTGCTGTCAAATTCCCGAGGCTGGCAGAAGCCAAGAGCATCTGTAATTTTTCAGCACAGGTGCACAAAATCTGTAACTGCTTTCTTGTGTCTCAGAGTGGGAACAAGTGCATCCTTCCAGAGGGAAGCCACCTCTGCTGTCTGTGTACCTTCTCCCAGGGATGGGAGTGCACTGGGGACTCCTGGAGCCACGATTGCTTTGTAGTTGCAGCACTATCTGCTTGTGAGCCCTTTCCCTCCATCGCTGCATTCACAAGACTGTCAAAGCCATGTGCTGCAGTGCTTGAATGCAGTCATAGGTTGAAACTGCTGCTGGTGATGTGGAGAACGTGGTGCCAGCAGAGCTCAGGGGCTTTGGGGGTGTCCAGGATGTGAGCTGGGTGAAGCTGCCTCCCTGTGCTCGTGCCCTGCATGAGCTAAGCATTCTAATCATTGTCTGGGAGCCTGGGCAGACCCAGCAGTGGTGGACCAAAATACATCCAAATGGACCTGCTGAGTGGTTGTTGTTAACTTCTGATAGAAAGAGTGGGAGAGCTGTAGCATTAGAGACTTTTGAGCACCCAGGTTACCTGAGGGGCCCCCACCCACCATGGCTACAGATAATGGGATGCCTCCCTCAAATAAATAGTTCCTTCAACCTGAAATCAAGGGCAGATGCCTGAACTGTGCTTCAGCAAGTTGTTTATCCCAAGGCCCTGCATATCCTTAATCTATGGCACATGTCTAAACATGTTAAAAATTTGGATACCAGCAGGCAGGAAGTGTTAAGGAGAAGATGCAGTGTTAGATGGAGATCTTGGCTGACACTGTGCCAAGGACCAGGGCAGTTGGCACAACCTTCTGTGCATCCTTCCTGAGAAACCTTACTTCTTAGTGCCTCCTATTGCTGCAAAATGGGCATTTAAATTTGCTGCCAGGTCAGCCATTCATCACAAACACATTTAGACTTAATTGCTAATTAATTTTCCCTAGCTAGTGTAGATTTTTTTTCCTCAGTGTGTGAAATCTAGAAGAACTTTCTGACAACCAGCCACAAACAAGTTGGCTGTAATTGGTGTTCTCCCATTCGAGGGAGAAGTAACAGTTCATCAGCCCTTAATTAGCTGGGACTTTTCTGAAAGCAGTCTCCAATTTTTTGACAGGAAGATATACATCTTGTTTCTCCTGTAGCAATATAAAGGAAGTCATTTTACCTTGAACTGACAAATTGGACTGTATTTGTTGGTGTTTTTGTGGTGTGGAGTGCAAAGCTGCGTGTTGTACCTGGATTGCTGTGCAATTTGTTCAGTTAGTGTCTCTTGTCACAGAGAAAAGAACACTGATTATACAACAACGAGACTTTGAGCTCAGTTTAATTAAGTTGTGAATGGGCATCCAGCAGTGTTTGGAGTGATACGTGAAGATACAGAGCAGCTTTTAGAGACCTCATCAGCATCGGAGAAACTTTGTATTTTGTGTTTGTTGGACGTTTCATGTACAGGTAGGAAAGGTGTGGCAACAGAAAAATGAAGCTTCCTCAGATCAGACAGGTCTGAAGAAGTATCCTGCCAGGACAAACCGTCAGCCTGGCAGTCCTCTGCTTGGTTTGTGAGCCCCAGGTGAACCCCCTGGGGAGATGCTGCAGGGGAAGGTGCACCTGCAACAAGGTACTGTGACACTGCAGCAGGATGAGCCCTGAGTAAATCAACCTCCTGGAGCTCTCACCTGCTGGTGCAGTAGCCACATCTCCCAGGAGTGTGTGCACACAGCTGCTGTGCTGGGCACAGAGCGTGGCTCTCAGGGCCACCTGAGCACTGTGCAGCAGCAGAAAGGCCTGTGCAGAGGCTAGTGAGTCCGGGTTACCAGGATGAGTCCTGTGTATGTGCCAGCAACACTTGTCCTGCCTTGGAAGAGAGCTCCTCTCTGGCAGTTGGAGCAGGGGAGTGGGAGTTGGGACCTGGGAAGGGGACAGGGCTCGAGCCACCCTTTTTCTTGAGATTCCAGAGGAGAGGCTTTGATGAGCTGTGTTAGGATGGCATGTGCTGCAGCATCTCTTATTAAACCAAAGTCCTTTAGCAAAGTACTTGATTGGATCAGCTTTTGACATTTTTTCTTTTAACAAATTGTTGTTGTTGTTATTAAGTATTAATTATTGGTGGCTTGGGTGCCCTGACAGCCTGGTGTCCATAGGGAAAAATCCAGTTTTAGTAGGGAAGGTGTACAAACATATGCGGAGCAGTCATCTGAGAGGCGGAAGGATCCCAGTTCAAATGTTTGGAGATACAAACTTCCAACCCAGTCAGGTTGACAAAGAATTGATTTCTTCCAAAAGTTCCCTTGAAAACCAGTTTTTATTCAATGTTTTAGATACCATATTTTTATTGTCTGCACAAGTGATTGAACCAGATTTCTGCTAAGACCTAGTTGGCTCAAAATCTTTTAAAATCACTTAAATAAAATTTTAAATTATTAAGCAGCAGACAATCCTGGCTGGAGGATGCCAGGCTATTAATGCTTGGTATCTCTTTGTTAAAATAGTACAAGAAGTTTTGGTATTAGCAGCCTGTGATGCAGATGCAAAGGGTCTTTTCACTTGATCAATCTACTTGTTGAGTTTTAGCTTCCTTCAAATCTGAGAAGCCACTAAGAGATTAGTAGTGTAGGAAAGCTTGTATGGCCCTTCCAGTCTGTGAATATAAACACAACCCATGGAAATGAGCTTTAGTAGTTCTACAGTTTCAGAGGTCTTTAAATGCAGTAAGCATTATTCCCTCAAAAAATACTTTGTTTACTAAAGCTTTGTATGTACATGCAAAATGCATTTTTCAGAAGCCTTTTTTTCTTTTCCTATATGCCTAGCACAGTGGAGTTAATTTATACATGCTGTTTGATTTTAATTGAGTAACAGTTTCTCTCCAACTAGAGCTTATCATGCATCACCAAAAAAAATAATAGTAATTTAGATTTAAAGAATAGTATAATCAGGTTTGCTTCAAAAAGGCCTTAAAAATACAAATGTAATTGAAATGAAAATGAGTATTTAAATTATTTTACCTCTCACGGACTTAAATGATGATTAAAGTTGCTAACATAAATCAATAAATTGAATCAGGCCCATCCTGCTCTGAGTTCCCCACTGTGCAGTCCCAGCCTGTAGTTAGCTGGCAGTTGAGAGGATGGAAATACCCAAAGATGTTGGTAAGGGAGGAGTCAAATCTGTCATCTTTACCCAGCTGTGTGTAGCAGGAGTCACATTCCTGTCAGATCTATGACTGCTGAACCTAGGCTATAAAACCATTTAGTTAGTTATACCAAAACAAACGCAGGATGCACATCCAAGAAAGCAAATGGGATGAGAACCTCGGATGTGCTAACGTTGGCCTCAGTTCCAAAACACTTGGGTACAGGTGTCTTGAAATCCACAGAAAGATGTGCCTGTTCCTGATGCAGCACCTGGGATGGAATGTCCTTTACAGGCTGTGCCACTGAGCCAGGCTGGTTGCCATGTCCAGGGCTGAGAGGGATGTCCCTGGGAAGGGTTGGCACCCTTGCTGGTGCCAGCCCTGGTTCATCTCACCAGGGCTTTGGAAATAACACACAGCAAGTTATGATACATATAAGCAGTGGCAGTTGTGAAGAAAACCTTTGATTAACACTGTAACACCTTAGACACCCAGAGAAGAGGCTCAGTTTTGGTTCTAGGTGAGGCTGACAGACCCAGAGGCCCAGACCATGGTTCTCTGGTGCTGGAGGGTTCATCCTTCAATCTTCTCAGCTAAGGCTCAAGTCTGAGAGTGGGATAAGGTTGGCTGGAGGCAAAGCTCTGTTAGGGCCCTTCTGTTTTCTCAGGGTATTCAGTTATAAGCTGATAAATGACACAGCGTTTTGGATTTCAGCTTGTCCAACTGATACATCACCTTTCTTTTTTCATGTCTTTCAGGTTATTTCCAGGATTTGTTGAATAAGTCAGAAAAGGCCCTCTATGATGCTTTTCCAAGCATGTATGGAGAATTGTACACTCAAAATGTGAAGGTCTTCAAGGACTTGTACAGCGAGCTACGCCGCTATTACCGGAGCTCCAACATCAACTTGGAAGAGGCTCTCAATGAGTTCTGGACACGCTTGCTGGAGCGGCTCTTCAAGCTGATGAATCCCCAGTACCACATCACAGACGAGTACCTGGACTGCATGGTGAAACATGCAGAGCAGCACAAACCCTTTGGGGAAGTTCCCAGGGACCTGAAGGTGAAGGCAACCCGAGCCTTCATCGCAGCACGTTCCTACGCACAGGGCTTTCTTGTGGGCAGTGACGTGGTCAAAAAGGTGTCTCAGGTATGTTGGGGTGCTCCTTTCTCCTACATCCTCAGATTGGCAGGAGCTGGTCAACAACTGGTGTTTGGGAGGGGGGTTATTACCCCTTATGTTTTCATTACAAGGCAAGCAGGTACTTTTCAGTTTCATAAAACAAACTACTTGAGGGTCACCCGTCAGTGGAAGGGAGCAGCAAGCCTGGACTTCTACAGGCACTGAAAGCAGCACCGAGGCAGCGAGATGTAACTCACCACAAATCAGTCTTTACCTCCTTGTAACCTGTGTAGCAGAGTGCCAAGGAGATGGCAGTCACCCAGGCTGCAGAGGCATTCCATTGCTTGCCTGTATTCTTCATGCTTCCCCGACAGGGAAGCGCCGTGCCTCTAAATCACTCTGGCGTGTTTTCCTCCTTGATGGAGTTGTGCTGCAGATTGTGCAGGGCTGGATTGCCACGGGTGTGCTGGGAATACACACTGAGGGATGTGTTTCAGCAGTTGGTAATGGGACTGATGTGTCTGTTTATGGAGCCGTGTCTATTTGTCAGCTTCTGTGTACGGAGTGAGGGAGTTTGTAAAGTGCATTGGGGATCTTCAGGGATGAAAGGTGCTATATAAATGTAAATTAACATGACTGAATCCAGGGTTCCAGAAGGAAGGAAATTGTCTGTATTCTTCGCTGCAGAAGCAGCTTTTCAGAGCCAGAAGGAAGTGATTGTCCTGAAACAAGATATCCAGGCTTTTCTCACAGGTATCGAAGAGAAAATCAGTCCTGAAAAAGTGGTTTGCATAGTGCATGTGGAGAGGGGAACCAGCAGGTGTGAGAATCAGGGCGTGATTAAACTGTGCATATAAAAATACAGAATCACAATTCATTTTCTCAGAAGGTAATGTGTGCTAATATGTAACAGAGGATGGTACCACTTAATTCAGCAAATCCAGACTTTGATCTCAGGAAGAAACATTGATGTGGTAACAGTGACAAATGCTCTAATTTATCAATGGGGGACTATAAAACTGTTCAGCTACCCAAAAGCCTTTGTACATCTCATTAACATCACACTCTCCTGACACTTAAAACAGATAAAAGAGGAGAATGATGTCATTTCAGGGGGACAAAAGTAAAATACTTTTCATAAATCCTCTGAGTGGCAGAGATTTTGAACTCTATGGGCATGATCCTGCCTGTAGCTGAGATTGGTGGGTAAAGGCTGGCAGGGCAACTGCAGACTTCTGACCCTTTGGATTTTGATTCCGGTCCTCCCTTTCTGAATCCTACTTCTCTTGGGCATTACTCATCAAACAGGACATGGGGAACATGGCAAGTCACAGATCCTTCCTTTCCCTCAGCTTTTCCTCAGCCCATTCCTTCAGGATGGAGGATCTTCCAGAGGGTCCCAACCGTTCCTTTCTCTCAGAAGCCCTCCCTGGGATTGTGGTTAGCCTGGTGTGTTGCTGTTGTAGCACAATCTGAATGAACTGAGTTGGGAAACCTCAGCACAACCTCCCTGAGAGCTAATTTTGTAATGAGGACCAAAACTGTCCCATTTCCCCTCTCTTCAGGACTGGGTTTAGTACTTCAGGCAAGAAGAGATGAGAGTGCTGAGGAGAGAAATCCATTTTATGGATGCCCTGGTAGCCCTCAACTGTCTCTCAAACAAAAAGCCTGGTTTACCCAATTTTCTTTACTAAATTATGGATTTACACTTGTGTCAACTGGATGTGAAGTTCTGGACTCAACCTACAACCAGTGCCTTGGTTTTAGTCATTTTACATGCTGCTTACAATGTTAGAAGAAAGTGTGTAAGACTTTTATTAGGATCAGAAACTGGGATTCAACTTTCCTGTCAGCTGGTAGCAGTGGTTTTTAGAACTGGTTCTCTGAGCTGAAATTTCATGTGGAGCACTGGTGAGTGTTTTGGTCAGGAAGTCTGAGAAAGCCTGGACACTTAAAAATAAAATACCTAGCTTTGAACTTCAGAAAGAAATTAGATTGCTTTGATTTTATTTATTTGCAAATCCCAGAAAAACCACAGATTTCTAATAAAACCCTCCTGGTTTCAGCTTTTCAGATACTTCCCGTTCAGTGTATTCCCTGTATCCTGTTGCTGTTTCAGGTCTTTGTGCACAGTCAGCGTTACTGGGCGCTCTGGAGAAGGACTGATGCTGTTTGCCAGATTTCGTGGCTGTCTCAAAGCAGGGAAGAGCCTGCCCTGGCTGAGCTACAGGAGTGGATTTGGGGAGATTAATTTAATCCCTGCTGTGTCTCCACTGTGCCCAAATGGTGTTTCTTGCTCAGCCTTCAGCTGCCCTGATCGTAGAGGAAGCCATTGCTTCAGGCAGCCCTTGGCCAGTGGCTGGTGGGCACTCAGGGATAGGAATGGGAGCCATGTGGTGGGAGCAGGCCCTCTGTGTCCTGCTGGGCATAAATAGTTTGAGGGCAGACAGGGAGAAAATGGCAAAACCATTTTTCATCTTTACTGCCATCCAAGCTTTCAAAGCAAAGTCACCCTGACAGGCCGCAGGCTCTGACATCAAGTTCTAAAACTTTTGATGCCGTGATTGCTGCCACCAACCTGATCCCACACTGACAGCAATGGAAGTGCTACCATCTGGGATGGGACCCGGGATGTGTGGCTGGTGAGGCTCTTACAGCCCTGGTGGCCTGGCAGGGCTAGGGGTGGATGTGCAGACTGGCACCTGCCCTGGCACAGACTGGGGCGTTACCATGGCCATGTGAGTGTTGGGGCAGCATCTCTGTGTTCACATGCAGGTTCTGTGTTTCTGTAGCTGTGCTTCCAGCACAAAGTGCAGGTTTTATTTAAGTTGCACAATGCCAAGTGCATTTTCATCACCTGCATGAAGTAGCAGCTACTGAAACAGCAGCAGCCACAAAATCCCTAGTGAGGGCACTTGGAGAAGGGGCTTCCCCAGGGATGGCACCTTGTGCTGCTTGCCAGGGCGAGAGAAAACAAATATCCCAGTTCTGCTTATAAGATCCTGTTCGCTGGTTGTGAGATTGGCAGCTGCCCAAAACCAGCATTTGCTCCAACTCCAAGCATCATGTGAAGAGGAGAAGGCCTTGTGCTGGGAGACTTGCTGCCTGCCAGCTGCTGCTCAGAGCCCCACACTGGTGCGAGCAGTTACTGTGCTCAGCAGCGAGAGCGAGCGATGCCCCTGGGAAACACGTGCTGGAGGTGAACTGAAACACTGCAGGGCTGGGGGGAGAAAAACTGACATGGCAGAAATGGCAAGGGCGGGGAGATAACTCCTTGAAAAAACAAAACCAGAAAATCCTCAGGGAGATGCAACACGATAAACAGGAATGGCCTGGCTGGTTTTCTTGTATGGCATTGCCATACTGCTGAGGTTGCTCCGTCTGGGGTCAGGACTGCTGTGCAGAGCACTGTGGGGACAGGGAGCAGAGGGACCCTGTCTGCTCCAGGACACCCACAAAGGGCAGTGGGACTGTGCACAGACCTTGCAGCCATGCCAGTGCTGCACCAGCAGGGGCAGGGGAGCTTCCCTGTGCACATCAAAGAGTGTCCAGAGTCCCAAAATTCCCCTCAGAGCCCTGACAACCTGTGAACGTTGGGGCAGAGTGCAGAAAGAGTAAAGAAGGATGTTCCAATTCCAAAGGCAGGGGGAAGAAGTAATTTGAAATGAATTTTGCTTTTCAGTCAGAAAATGATTTATTATGACAATCTCTCCCTTGCTGTGTCTTTGTTGTTTCTAAATTTTAAGTTTTCTCATAGTAGTGGAAATTGATGTGAAGCAACGCCAGCTATGCAAGGAAGAAATACTTACTCAAATAATCAATTTTAATAGTTGTTTGCATTTCTTTTTCTCAGTAGATGTTCTTGAGTCTGATTCTTATTTGAGTTTGAAACTAAATATGATTTTCTTTGTAAGCTTTTTCACTGAATCCTGTGTTTCATTTTACAGTGAAAGTTGAAGTCCTCTATCAGTATATTTATTTTTAAGCAGTACCGTATCTCACTATACATTTCAGCCTTATTTTTCAAACTTTTATGTTAGTACAAGGTAAATGGCAGCTTTCCTATTTACCATATGAATAATTTTTAAACACATGGTGGGTCAAGTTGCATTTGGATGGGAACTGAATTCCAATTAAAAAGGCCCAAAAATAGAATTTTTATAAATGTTTTTAATGGTTAAGTGAATGTGCTGAACACATATGGAAAATAATGTTTATCTAAACATGCTTTACATTTCCAACAAGTCAATAACATAACAAAGACAGTATGGTTGTTCCTGGTCCTCATGTCCTTTAAGATTGCAGCCATTTTTCCCACCCTCTTTTTTCCATAGCTTGAAAGGACATAATTGACTTCTCTCTTTCTGCTTCCAGTTCTTTTTTCAGTGAAGTATTAAGATCGATCTTAGTGAATAAAATGAAGAATATAATCTTTTTCCCACACTTAGAAAACCACTGTGCTATAAAACGTCTCACATGCAGTGAACTCCTGTCCCATGTGCTCGGTGGCACATCTCCACCCTTTCAGAGGCTGATCTGTTTTCAGAGCATCAGCAGCCAGTACATACAACCATAAATAGCATTTTATTTCATATAAAGGATTTCACTCTTGTATTAAAAATAAGCTTTTATCTAAATTGGCCTTCTCTTGATGCTGAGAAGACAGTATTTGTGCAATAGATGGTAAGCAGATGTTATGAGAGCGTTGTTCCATGGCACTGTTGAGTGGCAAAAATACCCTCATATCCCCATATTTGTTTCCTTTTCACTGGCTGTTATCCCACCTCTCACTTTGGAGCTGTCCAGTTTTTACATGGCAGAGGTGTTTGTTCTGTCCTGCAGAATCTCTGTGGGACACAAGCAGCAGGTCCCAAAGGTGCTGGTGTCACCAACAGGGATGGAGGTGGGAAGCAGCTCACCACAGCCAGGTACAAACAGAACTGCTGGAGCAAGCTGGGATTTTTTCTTGTTTTACCTGTCTATCATAGTAAACCACTGGTGAGGCTTTTTGAAAATGAGCCAGTAAGTGCTTGTGCTAAAAGTTTGTGCTTCTGCAGACCCAGCAGCAAGTCAGGGTGCAAAACACCACAAGCAGCCTTTGTAGGATAGGCTGTACCCAGGAGGAGGACAGAGAGAACCAAAGTCCTGGAGTTGAGAACTTTGTGGTACTTCAGACACCCCTGCCTGTGAACACCATCTGAGGCTACAGTCTGAAATAAGCTCTTGCACCTTCAGGGACTGGTTCCTGCACTAACTCCTGTGCTCTCTCCCTTTTGCCAATGCAGCCTCTGGCACACCTGCCACGACCTGCCCACGACTGGGCAACCAATGGGCTGGGACCTGCCCATCCGTCCCCAGGCCAGTGTCACCTCCACTGAAATGCCTCCTGTTTTCTTGCCCAGCTGTCTCTGGCACTTTTTATGTGGGATTGTATGACTTAAAACATTTTAGATCTAAGTTCCTGTCAGCCCAATTCCCTCTGCAAACCCAGGAGCTTAATATCATTTTCCCTGAGCTCACTGTGATCCCTGGATCACCAGCCTGCCATCAGCTGCCTTTTGCTTTAAACAACCTGCTGCAGCAGCTCCTGTGGCTCCACACACACCACTGCTCCTTTCCAGCACTGCTGCATGTAAAGCTAGGGAGGGAATTTTGCAATAATGTTGGAATTTGTTTGGACAGATTCAAATCAAGCTGGATGGGGAGCATGCAGTCTTGAACACATCCTTATGTATTTCACATATTACTTTCCAGTATTTCTATCCTTTATTATGTTTCAATCACAACCCTTCAGGGATGAAAACCCATAGGTGTTCTGAATAGAATAGACATAATGCAGGCAGGCAGATATATGTCTCCCATATTTACCTCGTGGTTAAAAGTCAATTGAATCTAGTTTTCAAAGGATTGAAAATTTTACCAGCTGGAAATAACTGCATCAGATGAACAGAGCAAGGACTGTGTGCAATAGGCAGGTGTTGGCTTGCAGCATTTTCCTCCAGATTGAGAGGACATGACAGTGGTCTGTCTATCCACATGAATCTACTTCATTTTAATATCTGAAGGTAGTTAGGCACTGAAGAGCAATCCAAAGACATAGATCTTCCCAGTTAGCTGTGGGTGCTGCCTCTGGAGCCATTGTCACTGCACTCTGCTGGCTGTGGAGGGAGGCAGGGACAACCCTGCTCCCTGTTTTGCTGCCCTAGTTTGCCTGGACTACCTCAGCTTTCATATTTTTATGTCATTTTCCTGAGTCTGCAGAATGGCCATGTGGCTGCTGGACTGGCAAGGCTGGACCCAGGCAGTCTGTCTGGCCTCAGGCTTAACAGCAGCTCTGATGTGCTGGAGCGTGAAGGGCATGGGTTTGGCATCAGCCTCCATCCTCTGTGTTCCTCCCCTGTGCTCACAGTGAGGTGAAAGCAAGAGGGTCTCTGAACTGTGCTGGGGTCGTCTTTGCTCTGCCCATACTCAGCACAGCCACCCCCCAGCACACTCTGCCTGTGCCCCACTCACTTCTGATCCCTGACCAAAGTTTGGGGACATGCTTGATGGATCTTGAATGATGGGCTTGGTGGGGCTTAAAACTCACAGTGCTCCAAGGACTCATGGCTATGCATTTATGGAAGGAAGATGCAAAATAATGACTGAAGTGATTATGCAATTCATTAGACTTTGAAAGAATCATATTTCTGTCAGCCCTGCAGCTGTTTCTTTTAGAGTTTTACTCTGAAAAATTGGAAAGCTTGGTTCATTTAGCACACGTCAAGGTGATAATTACATCAGGGCTGGCATAAACATGCACAAGGCAGCTGCTGACCATGTGGTGGAGAGAGCAGGGTGTGTTCACCATGCCAGCTCCCCCTGCCCTGCCAAGGGCTGGGCACACCTGCAATTCCCGTTCCTTTAACTGGAAAAACTGGGCACTGGCTGCCCAGTGCATGGAGCAGTCGTGGCCATGATTTTCACCTTACACATGGGAGATGCAAAGAACTCACAGCCTTTCCAGTTTTTGATAGTAATATTTGAGGGTCCTTCCATGGGGGAGCTGTGAAAGTGAAATGTTTGCCAACATGAAATTGCCCCATTGCCGATAGCCCCGATGGCAGAGCCACACAGGTCCCCTGTGTAGCACAAACCTGGCCTCCGAGTGCTGCTCTTGCTCTGAAAGAGAGCAAGGCTGACTTTCCAAGCCCATTCCTGGGCTCATCCCGTAGGAAACTCAGCAGTGCTTCTCAGCGCCATACCAGCAGGATCTGCTCCTCTGCTTGGCCTTTTTTGTAGCTGCTGTTCCTCATACTGACAACTTTATCCCAACTGTGCCTTTCCAACAGAGGGATTTGGAGTAACTGGGGAGGCTTTGAATACCCACCTGCATTTCCCAGCACACAGGGCCTGATCTGTGGCTTGAAGATCTGACCTGTTGTCCCTTAAACACTACCCCAGAAAGGATTTTTCACAGCTAGCAGAAAACCTTACTTTACTTCTCTTACCTACCTTTAAAATTCATGTAAGAAGGTGAGGGCACCACAAATACCTCAGCTGCAGCCATGTGTAGTGCTGTGATCAGCCCCAAACCTGGGGAACTCTCTAGCTTTAGGTGCTTTTTTCTCCAGCTGCCCAGCACACGTGCCTGCCTCTAGAAAGCTGCCAGCTATCTGCTGGCTTCAGAGCAACCCTTGGTTTGGAAATCTGAGTTTCCTGGTGTCTCTGGGTTTCACTGGCGATTCTGGAGGTTAGAATAGTCATTAAGATAGGAATGTCTTCCACCTGGGAAAGTATACCTGAGAGTTAGTGCAGGCACATTTTGACAGATATCTGACATGCCTGGAGGTATTTTGTGTTCGCCCCAACCAACCTCATATCACACCAAAACCACAGCCAGGTGCTGCAGGACCCAGTGCCCACTTTGAGTCTGCCCTGCTCCTCAGAGTCTGCAGCCAGGTAGGGACTGGGAGAGCAGGACAAGGTCTGGTGTGGGAAACACCAACACCACCCCACAGAGAGCTTCCTGCAGGCCACCCCATACTCCCTTGGGCAAAATTTTTGGAGAGAATAGGGCGCACAGAACACCATTAGTGTTAGGCACTAGCTCAGCCTTCTCCCTCCATCAGCTGAGCTGCCCATGTCCCCATGACAATCCAAAGGGCATGACAGCACTTCCAGCAGCCTCTAGTTTTCACCCAGGCCTCTCTCTCTCCATGCCTGAATCTCTCCCCTCTACCTAACCCTGCTTACCCTGGAAGCAAGGCACAGATGGCTCCCAGCAGCCTGGGGGGAACGTGCAAGGGGGGTAGGAAAAATACCAGCGAGAGCTCATCTTATTTTATTGGTGTTAAATGCCTTTCAGATGTACTTAAAGGCCCCTGAAGGCCAAGGAGTCCCATCACATTTCAACAAGGCTGCAGGTTCTCATTTGATTTTAAGCTAGGCTTCAAAAGGAGAAAGGATTTGGGGTCAGATGATTTTTTTAATTTTTTTTTCCTTGTTTGAAGCCAGCACTTCAAAAGCAGCATCTGCAGCTTGGCTGCAGGTTCTGGGTGCCAGAGGAACTGGCCACCTCCTGATGGGAACAGGAGGAGCCCTGTTACCAGCCACAGGGACAGTCTCATCTTCAAAGCCATCTGGAGCCAGGCAGTGCTCAAGAGCCGGTGGCATAGCCCAACCACACCCCGTGCTGCTGTGGTAGGAGCTGGGTATTGCCACTGTTAAAATGATTGCCCTGTGGCTTCCTAAAGCTCAAGCTTTCTCCAGTGCTCAGGAAGCTGGGAGGGGTAAAGAGAAGCATTGCTTGATCAAAAAGATCCCGTAACTCCTGGATGTGACATACGGAGCTTGTCCCAGCACTAGTGTCTCTTTGGCTGCAGTTCCCTGAGGCCTTCCTCTCTGCATCCCACTCTGTGGTCTTTCCAGCCACTGTTCCAGGAAATAATTGACTTGGAGAAAGAAAAGTTTCTTGTAGTGAGGAAGGGTGTAGCAGCTTTTAGCTGAGCACTTGTGAAAACTCAGTAACACATAAGACTCGTAGCATCACTTCCATGGTCTGCTTGTGCCCTGATATTGCTCAGGGTGTTTCAGAGGCTTTGAATATTTTCCAAGCTGTAGGCATTAGGGTAATGGCAGAAAATGTGTCTCTTTGCCCCTCTTTGTTCTTCTGTGTGACCTGTCAAATGAGATCCCAGTTCAGAAGGGTAAAGAAACCTCCACTGTTCCATATTCAGCAAGGTCCAGGGCCAGGAGGAATTGTACTGCTCTTTGGCACCAACTCTTACACTGTAAAGAAGTCTACAAATCAGTGGGGGCTGTTTGGGAAATCACCATGTAACCTGGGTAGGAGCTTTAGTGGGAGAAAGAACAGATCATGGTGGGGCTGAGGAGGAAGTGTTCCATCACTTCAGAAGAAGTGCTCTTGTTACCTGTGAGCATGTGTAGGTGTGCAGAGATGAGTAACTTGGGTTGAACATGCAAATCACAAGTTTGATTTGCTCTTTAAAGGCACAGAGGAAGGATAAGAAGGCTTTCTCCTGTTCTGGAAAAATCTAACCTGTTTTGACCAGAGTGCTGCCCTGCTGCTGTGTGTACTAGAGAGTAAAGCCCTTGCCCTCCCAAGAGCTGTCTGCAATCAGGTGTTTCTGGTCCATCAAGGGTCTGTGCAGGGGTATCTCATGAACTTGAGCTAAGTGTTTTTCCCTTCTACAAGTAGTTTCTCCTCCCTTTGTTTTTGGTTCAGAAAGTTTGTAACTATTCTAAAGTTATGTTTGGGTGCCATGAAGGATAACAGCTCTCCTTAAGTGTGCAAGGAGAGAGTAGGTGACTGCTTGTTATCTTCAAGCCTCCTGTGTTTCTGTGATTTTCTGCTTGGAAACCATATTAATAAAGTACATGGCAGAAGCTTTTTTTTTATTAGGAGCCTTTCACACTGGTGAGTGTTTTCTAAATTGGCTGGGGGATGGCAAGGAGACCCAGCTAGTGACTAATCCCCCAGCCCATCCTTTCAGCAAATGCCTTATGAAGGTCATTAATTTTACTGTAATTGATTTAAACATTGCTCAGGAGGAGGAGAAATTAGGGAAGCCAATGCCACTCTGACTAGAGAATTATGTGTTCTCAATTTTCTGTCCTGCTATCTCCACACGTGCCCGTTCTCCTCTGGCTGCTGAGCGAACGCTGTGCCGAGGAGTCACACGGCAATTCCCAGCTCAAAAATCCTGTGAGCAAGCTCCAGTGCCGGCCAGGACACAAGACAGGAGAGTCTGCAAAGCTCCTTGGCTCTGGCAAAACGTTTGCCTCCAGCAATGCACATCTGGTTGGGTGGCTCCATCAACAAAGCATGGGCACATCAGGCTTTGGAGAGTCACCATGGAAAAGCACAGCACTCGGCTCTTGCTGAAAGCACAGTCGTGGGATAATACCTTATGACAACCTCCTTGAAATGTCAGTGCTTATGGTGGAACAGGGCTTTTTATAGGACAGCCACCTGTTCCCCCTGCATTACCTCATTGCTACTACTGTATCCCCAGCTGGAAAGTAGTTTTAATTAAAGTGATTTATTGCTCAATATGATTCATCCCCTATTTTGGGTATATCTTAGAAGATAGTATTTTTTCTTTATCTTTTCATCACTGGGCTTACACTTTAAAGGATGTACCCATGGATGTCACTGGGGTCAGAATTGAGTATGTGGATTTTAACTGAGCAATGACATGGGATCAATGTATTTTTAAGCTGAGCTTAGCTTTGTTTTGCATTTTTATTTATACCTCTGACAACTGAATGAGTGCCCTGGCTCCAAGCCATACCTCTCAATAATGATTTTGTTTCATATTCTTTGGAAATGACTTCTCCAATGTGTTGTGCATGTTCTCTTGACATCTTAATGCAGTTTCTAGGTCAGTGAACTAAGAAAAGACTATAGGTACCACTAAAGTGTCCTTAAAGGAGAACCAGCCACTGGCTGAGCCAGGTTGATGGTACTTAGAGAAATCAATTATTGTCATGTACTGTCTTCATGCTGTGCCAGATCAGTTAAAGATGAAGCAATTATGTCAGATTTCACTCCATCTGCAGGAGTTTTCGTGCTCCTGCCCTTGGGCCACCTGTGGTGAATGGGGGACATTGCTTATCAGTTATTGCAGGTCTGCACTGGGAAAGCAGAAGGGGCTCTCCAGCAGGTCTTATCTGGCACCCCTTTGCTGTTGGGCAGGGGGTAACTCACAACAGTTTGGGCTCTTTTGAAGACTGAAGAGTGAACGCAGAAACACTAGGAAGTGAAGATGTCTCAGGGTGCAGTTGGAGGTCAGTCTTGACTTTGCCATCCTGGAGAAACTGCCTCACTCCCACTGTGGGGGCGTTTCTCTGGAAGGAGCTGCCATGGAAGGATGGTGAGTGGTCCCACATCTCCAGCACAAGGAGCTGTTCTCCCCAGTGCCACTGCTGGAACTGGCTGTGCCCAAGAGGTGAGCAGGCAGGAGAGCTGTAGCACTCTCCTGCTCGTGTTGCTGTATACCCTGGGAGGAAAGCTCAGCTCCTCCTAACAGGGTCTGGGGTGCCTCTGAGTGGATGCAGCATTCATCATAAAAACTTCATCAAACTAATCCATGAGGACTAAGAAGTATTTGAGGGGCTCTGTTCCTTAATATGCTGCAAGTCCCTCAAAGGGGTGGTGCAGGATCAAGGCTGGGAGAGGCTCTGGAAGTCCTAAGCCCACACTCCCTGGTGCCCTGTGTGGAGCAGTAGTCCATGGGATGGGTGGAATGATGGAAAACTGAGTTCTGGCCAAGCAAAACATGAAGAAAATACTCTGTGAGGTTCCTCTTCCTGCCCTCCCATCCCTCTCTTCTTAGTTCACCTCTGCAGCCTCTCTGTGCCAAAGGAGTGCTGCTGCCAACAGGAGAGGTTGGAGTCAATCTCTGGGGAAAGGGGGTGGAGTCTGGTGTCATGCACCTGCAAAAATTAATACTTATCCGTTCTGCCAAGAGATTAAGTTGAACAGTTGGCACCTGCCAGATTCAGCAGAGTAGCAGCTGATGAGGGATGTGTCACCTGCTTGTCTTCAGAGGAGAGGCTGTGGGGCAGGGGCCAGGCTCCCTGCTCACGGGGCAGTGGGGCACTCCACTGTCCTCCAGGAGACAAAGCCACCTTGCAAGAGTGACAGGCTGACAATGCAAACACAGGTCCCTCTGACATCCAGAAATGTTCCTTACTGAGGTGCAGAAGCAGCTTTTTTTTCCCCCTAGACCCTCAGGAGCTGAGCCTGAGCCTTGGGCACCATTGTTGCCTGCACCCACTTCCTCAAGACAGGTGGCAGCAGCCCACCATAGCTGCACAGTCACTGGCGTGGTGGCGGGTGGTGTGGCTGGTGACAGGCAGTTTTGGCTGGCTGACAGCCATGGAGAGGTTGGGGAGGGGTGGGTTGCAGGACAGAAGGCAGCTGTCTGCACCACAGGAGCCTTGGCAGCTGCCTGTGCTCACCAGCCATGCCAGAGGGCAGATGGAGTAGGTGGACACCGAGGAGCAGGCGCCCATGGCCGCTGCCCTTCTGCAGCTCTGCATGGTGGCCAGGCACAGGTGGCCCTGTGTGGCTGCTCTCCAGTGGGTGAAGGAGTGCTGGGTTCAGAGTGTGAAGGTCCTTCCTGACATACTTGCAGTAAATGCAGAGGCCAGAATGAATTCTGCAAGCAGCAGTCCTTGTGGGCTGTCACATGCATCACTGAAATATGGGTTTGCTGTGGTCACCTGGGAAGCTCTGGTGCAGGGCTGCATTTATACCATACCTCAAGCATCTTGGAGATGCTTTTCTGAGCCAAAATCTGTCTCTTGCCTCTCTCGGTGTACCCCACAGGCTCTGGCAAGGTATCAGTAGCTTTGTGTCCTTGCCCCTGGTGACTGTCCTCTCTGCCCGGGGGACTGGCCTGCACTACCTCAGGGCAGCTTCCTGCAGGCAACACTGTACTCCGTTTTGCAACCAGAGCATCTCAGCTCCCACTGCTCCAAAAGGCTGCACAGTGTGATCATGAATGTGGATGCAAACAAACAGTCTGTTCCCATCAGTGCTATGGGAAGTGGCTCACCCAAGCAGCTCACCTGTGCCACGGGTGCTGGGCTGTGCAGCTGGTTTGGGGGCTGGAAAGTTACAGTACTCCACAGCCACGGCTGGACGTGGGATGAGCAGTGATGGGCCATGCCAGTGAAACAAAGTTGTGTTCAAGAGCTGATGGTCTGCACAGGTTACATGATTGTGTTGGAGCGTCGCCGTAAAATCCATGTGGGTCAGTGCTGTCTGAGGAAGAGGAGGTCGCAGCTCCTCTCCCAGCTGTATCCCTTGCTTTTCGTGTGAGTGCCTGGGTTCGGAAGGTCTGCAGCTACAGCCTGTGCTCTTACCTGCTGGCTTCTCAGTCACTATTCAGCCATGGTTATTTAAACCCTGAGATGAAAAATAAACTGTGCTTTTGTTTTCCTGTCCCTCTGCTTTGTTGCATCCCCTCTCAGACCGCTGAGGCGGAGGCGCACTGGCTTCTCCCGGGGATGGAGCGTGTGGCAGCCGCGCGGTGCGGCGGGATGGAGCCTCCACCTCCTGGTGACTGAGCCTCATGGCAGCTGGGCGCCGGCATCTGCCCGCGGGAGTTGGCCCAGGGAGGAGCCGGAAAGCTGCTCCTGGAAGCCGAGGGAAGCCTTGGTGTGTGAGGGGTTCCTGCCAGGCTCAGCCCCTCTGGCCACAGTGGGGCACAGCGTTTATCCAGTCACCTCAGAGCTGCTTCTGGCTGCCAAGGCAGGAAGCAGCCTCTGTTAGGGTTCTCTCTCAGAGACCTAAAAATGCGTGTCCTCATCCTGAAGAAGGTTCTCACGAGGTTTTTTTAATGCATTTCTGCCCGATGAAGCCTCAGCACCATCCAGCATCAGTTTTCTGAGGCTTACTGGAAGTGGGGGGCTACCGTGCAGGCAGTTTCAGGAGGGGTAAGCTTAGGGATTCTCTCTTGGAACCCCTGATACTGGGCTCAGCATGTTCACTGCCTCCCAAAGGTACCTCAGAACTGAAGGTGTTCAAAGTATTTTTCACAAGTAATAAAGAGATCAGGGCAGTTTTTAACATTGCAGCTGCAGCTCAAGCCTCAGGGATTTTTCCATGTCAAGGTTTGCCCCTTTCATCACTTTTCTCTCCTCTGAGCATCTTGTGAGTGTCAAGTACCTGGAACCAAGGGAGGCTTGCATGCAGACACTCATTTTTACTTTTGTAAATGGTTTCAAAAGATTGACAAGAGAATTGTAAATGGATCTGAACAAAGATAGAAAAATACCACAAAGGAGAAAACACTTTAGCAATGAGACAGGGGAGTGTGGAGCTCTGCCAGCATCTCTGCAGGGTCTGGCAGGTTGTTATTCACCCTTCAGAGTGCTGACAGCCCCTTGCCCACAGCAGTTGGAGGGGGACACTGTCCCATGGCTGATGGTCTGCAGGGACTCTGACATGCTGCAGAGGCTGTGGCCCTGCTTTCTGGGCTCTGCACCTGCACTGGCTCTGTGCTTAGGGGACCAGGGCTGTTTAATTAAAGGTGGCAAAGCCACCTCCAGAGTCAGCTCTGCACAGCACCAGCTGCACGTGCAGTGCCTGCGAGCTGCTGGCACGGCGTGTGTTGGCCGGTGTTGCCGGCTGCCTGCGGCTCCTCAAGTGCTCACAGAGAGCAACCACTTCCGGTGTCAAGTGCTCTCAATTGCCCGTATTTTTGGAACTGTGCAAGTCTTCCCCCAATACCATTCTCCTTTCCAAAGATGCCAGCTGGGAGCTTTCTGTGCCCAGGGCCCTGCTGTGCATCCCCCCAGGAAGCCGGAGATGCATTTTGTGGGGGGACACCTGTGTCTGCAGGGCAGTGGCAATAAACCCTTCCTGCAGAAGGGACATGGTGGTGGCACTGATTGCAGAGGCTCAAGGGGTCACGGTTATAGCTGGTGGACAGCCTGCACTGTCCTTGTGGTCACCAGACCTGGCTGGAAGTAGAGTGCTGGTGCTCACATGATAGTTTTTCCTGGAAGCCTGAGTTCAAACACAGCATGAGGAACTGGCAGCTGCCTTGGAGGTCTCGTCCCTCTAACAGGAGTAACACCCGAGGAAGGGTGGGGGGAAGGAGAGGCAGTGAAAGGGGAAGTGACTTTCCCAGGGCCATACACTGAGCTGCCATTCTGAGCACACCAAGCTCCTTCACCCCAGGGAAACGGGGGACTCGCCCACGTGCCCCCTGACCAGCCTGTGTGCCTGACCCCGCTGTGTCTCCCCCAGGTATCCTTGAGCCACGAGTGCACTCGCGCCATCATGAAGCTGATGTACTGCCCACACTGCCGGGGCATGTCCAGCGTGAGGCCCTGCAACAACTACTGCCTGAACGTCGTGAAGGGCTGCCTGGCCAACCAGGCAGACCTGAACACCGAGTGGAAGTACCTGATGGGTAAGATGGCCTTGCTCTGCTGCAGCACAGCTGCCTCTCACGGCTCCTTTGAACTCCCTGAGGCAGTGTTTGGCAAGTAAAGACAGGAGGGTTGGAGGCTTAGTGGAGGTTGTTTGCAGTGGTAAAGCTCTCACTCCTCCTTGTGCCCACATACCATCACGCAACAAGCTCCTCTTTCTCTCTCAGGCCATACCTATGAGTGATCTGAGACCTGAGGGAGCCTTGATGTTTGTCTGTGCTCACAGAAGGCAGGCACCAGAAGAGATGAGCTTTGGACTTGGCCTTCTCCCTTGCCTTGGCACCCACTGCTTGGCCAGCAAGGCTGAGAGCTCACTGGCCAGGTGCAGCCCTGCATGCTGGCTGAGGGTTGGCATTAACAATAAAAATCCCACTTAAGTTCAAGGAGTGTCACCTGCCTCTCAAGGGACGTTGCAAAATAGATCTGGAACTGCAGCACACTGCTCAGTGAGGTGCAGCTGCCGCCTCACTCTGGGGCTAGTGAACTGTGGCTAATTGGAAGTGCTCCCCATGAGAGGAACAGGGAGGCTATTGCAGAGAACTAGGAGGAATATTTCCTCCCCCAAGGGTTTAACTAGGACTTCAGTGGCACTTTGGCCTTTCTGTCCAGAGTCAGCCAACTGTTCCCTGTCACTGCTGTCCTGGCAGGATGACTGCACATCTCCTGAAAGGTCACCATACAGCTCTCCCTGATGGACTGGGAAGCAATTCCATGTGCATTCTGCACTTTGCTCTGGCTTCCTCTTCCCAAGAGACACTGTCAAGGGGTGATGGCAAAGAGGAAATTGGAGCTTCTTTCAAATTGCAATTGTACGTTTCAGTGTGAGAGGTCAGAACTTGATCAAGCACAGAAGCAAACTGTGGAGTCAAAGGCATCAGTTCACCAGTGCTGTCCATCTTTCACCCCTCTGCGGGCTCTTCTGTGTAGCCAGAGAGGATTTCATTACACTAAACTCTTTCAGTTTGACAAATTAGGGCAGGTTGAATTAAGGGAGATTTTTATAGTAAGTGGTTCAAATATAATTTATGGCTAATTTGGGGGTGCAGCCTTTGATTTAAATGTCTGTATCTTAACATTAGTGTCTCTGCAAGCTAAAATTGTTTGAAATATAGTCTGAAAGATGACACCACAACCCCTGAGTGGCAGCAGAGTTAAACTTCAATGTTTCAGGAGATGTCACTTCCCAGAATACAAAAAAAGCCCCCCCTTGTGTAGCAAGCACATACATTGTCCTTGCTTCAGCCCCAGCTGGAGTGTTGAGAATCATCTCTGGAGGTAAGCAGAGGTTGGTAATTTTTTGTAAGCCAAGCACAGTCCCAGAGCAATCATCCTGGCAGGAACTTCCAGACCAGTCAGGAGTGCTTGAATATCAGAGCTTTCCAAGAGAAGCTGAGAGCAAGACCCCTCAGTCACTCCCTCAGTCCTGTTTACCCATTGGTTGTGGGCATTATGGTCTGCAGCTCTGCCATTACTGGTATTTCCCTGGTTGGTCCTTCCAGAGGTTATAGTGAGAATTACTCCTTTTCTCACTCCTTCACTGCTACAGAAGCTATTGCCCACATCCAGTACCTCTGGCACTTTATTGACCCCAGTTCTCCCACCTTTTCCTGGCTGCAGGGCTTTGCTGAAGACATGCACTGAGTTAGGAGAGTGAGGGGCAAGTATTGCTGTGCGTTTCTTAATACTTCTGTACCAATTGTCTGGTTTTCCCTTCAGTGTCACTCCAGGAAATGCTGATCACTTTGGGTGAATATAAGTTGAATTTACCCTTTGCAGGAGGTGACCTCTGTTCTTCTGCCACAGAAGCTGGCTTTATTTAAGTAAAAGTAAGGAAAAGGAGCACCTGTGCAGGAGTGAAAATGGAGAGATATCTCCCAACCAGCCTGCTGAGGGGCCAGCAGCTTTTCCCACCCAGCATGAGGTTTGACAGTCTGCTGATGAGACACGTCTCTGCCTTGTTTCACCAGATTCCCTGATCGTGGTGGCTGATCGGATTGACGGACCCTACAACGTAGACACTGTAATAGGCACCATTCACATGAGGATTGCTGAAGCTATTTCCAACTTGCAAGAAAACAAAGATTCAATCACAGCCAAGGTAAGAGGATGTGCCTGGGCCTGGCTGAGGACACACCATGTGTAACTGCCAGGACCAAATGCTTTTTGTACTCACTATTCAACTGAACAGAAGGACATGAAGCATGAAAGACAGCAAATGTCCACTCTTCTAATGATAGGAAACCACCTGTCTTAGGCAAACACCTTTTCCAGTGTTTCAAAATACTGCTCCCTGACACATCCAACCAGCCTCCTTTGGGTACAGACAGGTGGGACTACATATGCAGTGACTGGGGGAGGCAGAGTGCCATTTGCTGTCAGGGGCCTCTGTGTCTGAAAAGTCCTGAGACATTTTGACCGAGCTGAGGCATTTACAGAAAGTGCACAGTCTCCAGTGACAGAAGGCAGCTGCTTTAACCTGCCTCGGGGGGATGTTCTGCAGTAGAAATATTGGGCTATTGGATTGTATCATGGGACGGAGTTGCAATCTGTCAGTCCATCTGGAGAGTACAAAACAGACTCTCCTGAGGCTCACCTGTCTTCCAAGAAATATATATCACTAAGCTCTCTTCTATTGGTCTTCTATTTTTAGTATATTTATCCACTTAACCACAATCACCTCTGTAGCTGCAGGTAAGAGAAGCTTTGGGAACAAAAGCAGCCCTCCAGGGCTTCTGCCTTTTGCCTAGACACTCCCAGGTTCTGCAGCTATCCCACAGTTGAGACAGAGATGCAGATGAAAGCAGTGGGACAGGTCCTAACTGGGTTTTGGAGAAGGGAAGGGCCATAAGTATTGCTACGCAAGCAGGAATTCACTGGCACACATCAAAGCACTAACAGCAGCATGAATCCAAGTACTGGTCTAGGTTTCTTTTCTCACATAAAAGGCCGTATTCTTTCTTCCCTTGTTAGGTGAGGCTGAAGCTGTCCTCATAAAAGCAAATCCATGGTGTGGGAAAACATGGCATCATCTGCAAAGAAAAGTGTTTCCAAGGGGAATGCAGTAAATCCGGTAAAATGGAAAGGGCTAAATAGTCTAAATGGTTTTCAACTTGAACAACCAAACGTGTTTGATAAGCTCTTCAGTGTGAGCTGGTGACCAGGCGAATGTAGCACTCTTTCCTCATAGCACTGCATGGCAAAGCCATCAGGTGAAAGATACTGTTGTCACATGAGTTTGAGACTGTCCCAGAGCAGCCCTGGGGGTGTCCTCTGTCAGGACAAAGGGCAGCAGGCTGGAGCTGCAGCTGAGGACTTCAAACATGACCCAGGCCATGGGCACCATCTATTTGTGAGAAGAGCCAGAAGTGGCCCTTGAATGCACTGACACCCTCAGTCACAGGTTCTCTTGGGATCTGGGTTAAAACTGGAAAGAAAAGCTTCTGGTACTGAGCCCTGTGTTCGCAGCACTGCAGAGCCTTCTCTCTGCCTCCTCACACTCCCATTGCTCCCTGTGGCTCTCTCATGGATTTCAGGCAGCAGGAGCTGTCGGAGGCAGCAAATGCCTATTTGCTCTCATCATGCAGGAGCTATTGATCACCTCCGTCTGCAGGAGACGTGCTTTGTCCAGCAGTGGCTTGTGTTGCTCACCTGAAGCCCTTGGGCTGCAAGAGGATGACCTTGATACCATGCTGTGCTGGAGCTGCTGCAAGAGCCACTGTCCTGGAGATGTCCCCAGGCTTTTATCACCTAGAAGAGTTGTCTCCTGCCAACAGCAGTAATATATTGGCCAACAAGATACAGCAGTGAAACCAAATTGGTTTTATTTTGTTAGAAACGAGTTGAAAATGTTCCACATGAAGTTTTCAAGGTGGAGCTTCACACAGAGCAGAGGAGAGAGATGAAGAAATTGGATTGGTGCTGAACTGGCAGTCATTGGACATGTCTGGTCAACAGGGCAGTGCACCCCAGGAGGGGCCTTTTGAGGCTGAATGTCGCTCAGACACACCAACAAGCCCCACTGTCACCAAAGGGACTCTTGACTAAGTTAGGGCTTTGCTGATGGCTGACAGAATCCACTCACCAGCACATTCAGCGGGTGGCATGAGCTGTGTCAGCACTGCTCCTGTCTGTGATCCTGACTCCTCTGCTTTAAGGGGACACCAGACAAAGTCACATTTATCAATAGCTACTGACAGCACCCTGGTAACCACAGCAAGCATGAAGCCCTCTTTTCAAATCAGATGGCTTTCTTTGTGAAGGCTGGTGTTTTCTGACTCGAACTGACAGTTCCAAGTCCCTCCTGGCCTCTGATGCTCAGTTCAGCCTGGTTGGCTGAGCATTCCTGCCACCGCAGAGGCTCAGCTGCCCAGGCACTGGTGATCTGCAGCAGGGGTGTCATGCAGAGACTGGGAAAAACAAGTGCTTCCAGGACACCTTTCATCTCATCCTAGAGGCCAAGTCTAAGGATTTGTACCTTCAAAGTGCTTCTGCTGCCCTCTGGCTGCAAAGCCCACCTGGACAGATAGTTAGGATGGTAGGAGGTACCCAAAGATAGGGGCTAAATCAGTTCCGCTGCCTCATTTGCCCCTGGAACACCCAACCTGATGGATTGTGGCACAGCTGCTGCCCTTGCACTGCCCTGCTCAGAGGGGCATTAATTTCCCAAGTATGGGTGCCAATTGCAGAAGTCATGGGGATAATCCCACCTCTCTCTGTTGTCCAAATCAATGCAGTTCCCATGCTCTGCAATCTTGAAGCCCACACTACTGGTGTGAGCAACTCCCATCTTGTTCTTCCCAGGGTTTTATTTTCCAATTGTGAGAAGAACAGATAAAATTGGTATAAATAATTTAATGTCAACATTGGTGACTCATCCTAAAATATGTGTTAGTGCTGAACACTTTGCTTGATAGTGGTAACCAAAAGGAGTTACAATGTGCTGAGAACACATCTGGCACCAGAAACTAAGCCAGAATCTCTTGAGATCTTGCAGGTAGGAAAGATAAATACACTTAAGCAGGGAAAAAAACCCACCCATAACTGTGAAGTGTTAAATAATTAAAGAAATAGCATCAAAACATGGGATAGAGAGTTTGATTTGTATTTCAGGTATTCCAAGGCTGTGGAAATCCCAAAATCAGCACAAAAGGTTCCAGCAGTGAGGACAAGAAAAGACGGGGAAAGGTCACATTGGAAGCCAAATCCTCTGCACAAGCACTGGAGATGCTGGTGAGTTTGTCTCTGGAGCTCCCTCAGAGAGGTGACAAGGGCAGGAGTGCTGGTGTCACGTGGGTGCAGCAGTGGGTCCTGCAGGTTGGGTCAGACCACCCTGTGGGCTGCTCAGTCAGGAGTCTGAAGCACAGATCATCAGTTACTGGTGTGACCTAAGCAGATCTGATCTTCTTGCTTCTGCACATGACTGGGGTCTGTGTTGCTGATCACCAGTTTTCCAACGATTTGGGGCCACACTTACCTGAAGAGATTCTTATCCATTGGTGTAATTCAGCCCCAGGCAGGCCAGCCTGGATACTGGGGCCAGAGGTCCTTCTCCATGGAGATTTTGGCTTCTGTGGATGGTGAGATGTGGGATTTGCCATGATCCCTTGTGAGAGGCTCCTGACTCTGAGACACCCATCTGTCCCACCTAGAAGAGCCCTGCTGGCTCCCACCAAGTACCTTCTAAGCATTTCCCTCATGGCCCAGAAGATGGTCCCGTCCTGGTTAATCTTGCACGAGAACAGTCCTTGGCATGTAACCTTCAGCTTTGCATGCTTGGGTTGACAGTTGGTCTTTAGGGGAAAGGTTGATGACATATCCTTGTTTGCATAAAAACAGACTTTGTAATGGTAAAACCAAGAAAAAAAAGTAGACAGAATCCTTGTCCTTTCCTCAGGCCTGAGGCACCCCAGAGATCTCCTGGGCCTGAGCATCCCCTTTGCTTGCAGGTTTTAGATGCCAAAGGGAATCTGACAGCTCTCAAGACATACTGGATCACCCTGCCTGGCAGCCTGTGCAGCAAAAAAGTAATGGCCAGCTCAGTGTCGGATGACAAGTGTTGGAATGGGATGACCAAGGGCAGGTATGGATTGAGTCAATGTGCCAAGATAGCACCATTCTGGGTGAGAGGGAGAGTTTGATAAAAGTCACTTAAAAATCATCACAACGAGCCCCACTTGTTCAGAGTGAGAAATCTGTCCCTGTCCACAGAACTGTTGTATTTCCTAAAAAACTGGTACCTGGAAATGTCAAGCCTGGTGTCATTTTGCTGTAAGTCAGAGGGTTAAGCACTAAAATGCGTTTGTCATAAAATAACTATGTCATTTTCTACTAAAGAAGCAGTTTTGCAATTCCACATATACTCAGAAGGTAGCAGGGCTGGATTTAGCTCACAGACCTCAGAGCTGCTGTGTCTCTCCATTCATACCTGCTCTGAAATGCTGTTCCCACTGAGAGGAGGCACCCAGGTGTCATCAAACAGCTGCAGAAACAGTTCCCACCCTGGCTGAAGTTAAAGGATGGCTGAAGGGAGATGGGCAGCTGCTGGATGCACACCTTTATTCACTTCTCTCCATGTTGTTGCTGGGCTGGGCTCTGCCAGCCAAAAGCCAACACAGCACCTTCAGCTTTCCATATTCCACATTACTGACAGCAGTCTGCTGGAGGGCCAGGGCACTGCTGAAGAGAGCGCTGCAGCCCTAGTTGACAGCTCCCAGGTAACTGAAGCTTCCCTGAGGGCCTGTCTGGTTGAACTGGGCTGGGAGCATTCAGTGGTCCCAGGGTGTCAGTCCCCGCAAGTTTAACCAGACAAGGATGAAGGTGCTCCTCAGCCTCACAGATGCACAGAGATTTTCTGTAGGGGAGTGTCACTGTGGGTCCGCTGGTACCAGCCTGAGAGCAACAGGGACAGGTATGCTGCAAGGCCATCAGCCACCTCCTGCAAGCTGAGGTGGCCTCAGGGTGAGCCCGAGGCTCTGCTGGGGTCTGGCCATGGCAGCATGGCTTGGCCATCCCTGGGGCTGGCTGCCTCCCAGCAAACAACAGCCTACAGAGAATGTTCTGCAAGCCACTGACTGCAGCTTCTCTCGGATTCCTAAAGGCTGGGTTATCACTGGTCTCTGTACCAGGGAGAGGTGAGATGAGCTGGGAGGGAGGCATCTAAACCTGTCACCTTCCTTCCCAGTTACCTGCCTGAAGTGATGGGAGATGGCTTAGCTAACCAGATTAACAACCCAGAGGTGGAGGTGGACATCACCAAGCCAGATATGACCATTCGCCAGCAAATCATGCAGCTAAAGATCATGACAAACCGGCTGGGCAACGCCAACATCGGGAATGATGTGGATTTCCAAGACACAAGTGAGTGTAGCAGAGCGGGAGAGGCCCCCGGCAGGTGAGAGGAGCTGAGCAGTTGGTCCTGCAGCCTGCACAGGTGTCTGTGCAGACGCTGCTGCTGGGCCCAGGAGGCAGAAACGGGCTGTGGTGACTTATGTTTTGGCTGCTGAGGGGCTACTTGTGTGCAGCCTGCTTGCTGTGGAGGTGGCTGAAGGCTGTGCTGCTCCCAGTGCCTTACTGAAACCTGAGAGTTCTCTCCAGTCCCAGCCCACCCCTACTAACAGTCTGCCCCACAGGTTTCCAGCTGCTGCAGCAGCAGGTGGCTAAAGTCAGCTGGAGGTCAGGTATAGGCTTATATCCCACAGTGGGAGATGCAGAATGCAGAGAGGAGGTGGTGGCCGGAGCAGGGCCGGTGGGCAGAGCGTCCCAGGGTTGCAGCAAGGTGTCCCACCACAAGGAAGGCAGTCGGGGCTCACCCCGTGCTTGTCTCTATGCAGGTGACGACATGAGCGGCTCTGGGAGCGGGGACAGCTGTCCTGACGATGTCTGTGGCAAAAGACTTTCTAAGAGCCCCAGCACCAGGCAGCCAGAAACACACGCTATTCCTAAGCAATCTGGACACGGCGTCAGTGGGGCCAGCAGCAGATCTTTGCCTTCTGCCTCCCTCCTCCTCCTCCTCTCGGTGGCTGTTATTGCCCTGCAGCACTTGTGGCGGTAACTCACTGGCACAGCCAGGAAACAGACTGCGGCTGAGGGCTTCACTTTGCCAAAACCAACCAACCAACCAACCAACAACCAAAGGACATACTTAATTCACCTTGGGAAAAAAAAAACAACAACAAAATCAAAAAGAAGGAGGAGAAAAAGGTTTCAAAAGGTTTCAGTTGTTTGCTATTTCTGGCAGTGCTCGAGCTGTTTTCTTCTTTCTTGGTCTTTCCCCAATGCTGGGCTCTTCTTTCTGTACCTCATTGTTTTACTTTTGTTATTGCCACAAACTGGCTCTCAGGGCTGAAACAAGCCTTTGCAGAGAGGGCTCTGGGGGAACTTGGCCGGCCCCTCCGAGGGCAGCTCTCCTGCTGCCTCCAGTGGAATATGCAATTGCCCTGACCTTGTTCCCCAGACAGTGGCCGGAGCGCTGCTGCCGACAGCGCGACGGTGCCGCGGGCAATGCCGGCTCCTGCCGCGGAGAGACTGGGATCCTCGGCGCTGCTCCCGTGCTGCATTCAGGGGCTCTCTGGGGTTCTTCTTCTGTGCTTCCTTGGCGGGCAGAGATGGCCCTTCACTCCCAGCGGCGTACGTAGAAGTGTGAGCAGGTCTGGTGGGTTGAACTGAAACAGTTTGGCAGTGGCTGTTGGACCCAAAACGCAGAACTCCCTTTTTCTTTGGAAAGGTCACAAGTGGGTTTCTTGACTAGAACTTGTAGCTGGCGACAATTTGAAATGTAGGTCTCCTACATCTAAGTGACTGGGAATGAGTGTTAGGTGTTGGGGTTTGGGGTACTTTTTCTTTGCATGCTAGTTGGAAAGCCATTTTTTACCCAAGTAACAATGGTCCAATTTCTACCTGCAGTGCAGTACCATGGTAGGTAACAGAGAGATGAAAATATCCACAGTGGGATTCTCTGCGTGACAGACAATTGTGCTGCCTCCTCCTTCTCTGGCCCCAGCCTTGGACAGGAATCCATTTGTTTTCTCTTGCTAATAAGACCAGGGGTTTTTTACTAACTGGAGCTTTGGGACTGGTTGTGGCCTCCAGGGCCTAAGGGCAGAGAGAGGCTGGTGGCAATCAGCCCTGGACAGTGTCCCTACCCAGGGGACTGGCTCAAGGCAGCACCTAGCAGGGAGGATGTGAGGACTGGATACATTTTGTTGAGATTTTTTGTCTTCCTTTGGTGTTTGTTCCAGTTGCATTGTAGATTTGTAATGAATTTCCCTGTTGCTTCCCCATCATCCGGTGCACCTTCTCTAACCACTGCAGGGACAGGCTGAGACAGCGGGTCAGACACCTGCCAGCAGCTCTGTTTTGGCTCAGGGGAGGGCCAGGCTCACCCTTTGCTGCCCTGTCCCACCACACACCAGCCCCTGGGTCACACGAGTGGCTGCCCTAACCCCAAAATGCTTGGTGGGGTGGGCTCCAGGCCGAGGTTTGAGATGGAGGGTGGTTGGTGAACAGTATAAATGTCCCCACTTAGCTGTAGGAGTGTCTGTTCTTGTAGGGCTGTGCTTTGGGCTTCCAGAGGCTTCTGTGCCTGGCAGGGGCAGCAAATGTCAGCTGGAGGCATTGGGTTAGCCAATGTTAGATCCAACACAGTCATTGTGACTGGCTGGGTAAAGAGCACACCCACGGGTTGGGTTTGAGTTTCAGACATGCTTGTACTGGGACAAGAGGGAGGACAGAGCTGTGTCTGCCTCCTGCTTTAGTGGTCTGCACAGCATTTGATCATTTCTCCTCTGTCCTGCCAGAGGAGACATGCCTTTGGGCTGAGCAAACATTATGTGGTTGGGGTTTGGCCATTTTCTAAGAGATTAAAAAAGTTTTTTAACATCAGCAGTTTCTAGACTGTGCAATTGAAAAGAAGATAACATGAGGAAGGTAATGCCAAAAGCCAGTGCAGGTGGGGGCAAGTCACTGTGGCTAATGTCACTGACTGGGCATCCTTTCTGCCTTGTCCTCACCTTCTTGTAAAGTAAAAGCTTACCTGGTCTTGAAGGGTGTCAGAAATGAACACCAGGATGCTGGACAGACAGTGCCACTCTACCCATCAGAACCCTGGAGAGGATAAATGCAAGTCACGGATTTTTACAGGTTTATTTACTTCTAGACATATGACAAGTTCACATGACTTTTACTGCTTTGAAGGGTTCTTAGCCTTCTTTTGAAGGTTTGTTTTAACTAGAATCACTGATACAAATTTATCCTTCAGTGAGCAGTGAGAGAAATCCCCACAACCAATCCTGCAGCAACTTTACATCCAAAGCAAAAAAAAAAAAAAAGGGAGGAGGGAGGGGACATCAAACCACTGTGCCCTCTTCAAAACACGCTTCAGTTAGAGTTTTAACGTGGATGCTGAGGTCAATGTTTTGCTTTGCAGAATGAGAGCTTGAAACGACAGTCCCTGTCACTCCCATTTCTGTGCAGAGTTAGTGTTTGCTGTCCACCTGTTACCCTCAAAAGCTTCTTAGGGGCCCCTTCACACCTTAACGTGTAAAGCCAATAACTTACTGACTGTCCTCTTAATCTTTTAACAATTTAATAGCCCAAACTAATGGTTCTGTTACAAGAATAAAACCTGACAGTCCAAATTAATAAGGCAAAACCTCAAAGAAACAGTAACACCCCTTGCTGAAGCCTTCTGCCCCAGACTGGGTTGAGCTCCCACTTCCACATCCCTCCAGGCCCTGAGGGTGGCAATTCCCATCCCCTGGGTGCCAAGCTGGGATGACACCAGCAGCAGCAGCGTGAGGTCTGGGCTGGCAGGTGAGGGCAGTGCCGGGGGCTCAGCCCCCTCCTTGACAGGAGGGACATGGCAGTGGTGGTGATGCTTCCTCCCTCCCCAGCCCTGGGCCCCGTTGGGTTTATTTTTATACCATTTTACATAGTGCACCAATGCTCCTGCTCTTTGTTGCTTCCTGGTTATTCAGTTTTTCTCTTTGTTGGCCTGATGTGGTTTCCCCAACCTGCTGCCATTAAGTGGCCTGGGGCTGCATTTGGCCATGGTATCTTCCCCAGGGAGCTGAAACAGTCGAGTCTCCCCCGGATATCGCCTCGGCATCACTCTAAACTAAAGCAAACCTAAAGTAAACCATAGTTACTATGAATAAACAACTGCTAGTGTGGCTCAACAAGCTGAAATCAGCCCAGGTCCCAACAAGCCTCGAGTCTGTGCTCGGGCTGGCACAGAGCCTGGGGTGGCCTTTCAGTGCTTATAAATGACATTTCCTGGTGTACCACCTGTTCAAAAATGGTGTGATAAACCTTCCCCAGCCCCTGGCTGGTGACTGCTGTGGGTTGGCTACATGAGGGAAGCCCTGGGGAACAGGTCTGTCTGGGGAGAAACATCTGCTTTGATGTTATCGAGATAGTGATTCGTGGTGTTCTGGTGTGGAAAGGCCTCGTGCTTGACAGGGATGTGAAGGGGATTGTGCTCTAGGAAAAAATATTAACAAAACCAACGTCCCTGGGAAGGGGAGAACCAGAAATAGTGGATTTCCAAGTGTCTCTGTCTTTCAGCCCGCTCTTTGTGCCATAACATGTATGTTTTAACCAAGGGCGAGGGTCTCAAAAGGCTTTGAGAGCACAGCTACTTCTCATTTACAAATGACAAGCTGCCTGTTGTTTTCTGGTGGGCTTGGTAGGGGCTAAGGTATATCAGAATATCTAAAGTCCACCTTTGCTTTAAACAGATGCATTTCTACCTGCAGAAGTAAGAATTATTTCACTTATCAGCATAGCTGGACAATTATCTATTTCTTTCTGTTACCAAGGTACTTGTAACTCTCTTGCACTGTTTATCTAAAGTTGAAATATGTTCTTTGAATCCTTGTATAAATAAAAAGGCTGGAGACAAATCTGTATTTACAGGGCAGTTATTTCTTCTGCATTTAAGCTGAATTTGGCATTTTCTTTCTCTTTACCTTGTTCAGGCACAGATAAAGAGCAGGTCAGGAGTCCTGAGGAATGAAATGGTGCTTCAGCCACAAGTTTGTAGTGGATAGATGACAGTGTTGCCAATAGGTGTTTGCCTGCATCCAACTCTGTGTGTCCCAGAGAAGCAGCTGCTGGGTTGTATGGATGTGTGTTTGTGGGAACAAGGTGAGCCTGGCTTGAGTCATCAAAGCAAGGATGTTAAATGTTCTCTTTCTCGTGTAGATGCACAGAAAGTCATGGTGTAACACTATAAGGAATCAGAAATGCCCTTGATATGGATCATTATGAAGTGTGGTAATTACGGACCGTGGCCTTGCAGCAGTGCAGTTGTTGGCAGGGCTCACAGCAAGAGGAGCAGCCTTGGAAATGTTTGATCTTGAGCATGTGCTTGAGGCTGAACTGGTGCAGCAGAAAGGTTTGTGCTCCAGCTCTGTCCACTCCAGAAGTGGATGAATGCAGCTGTCAAGGTAGTGTGTCCAAAGCTGTTCATGAAGTGTCTAAGAAAGACTTGATAACTGGAAACTACTAGAAGTGTATCTTTCTGCCTGGAAGCAAATACCACCTAAATTCAATAAACTGAGTGATACCCTTGAGTGAGTAGGTATTTCTTTAGGCTCCTGTCCTGCAGTCACAGCTATCTGCACCACATGCACACACTTACATGAATACAGACAAGTACAGAAATGTAGGTCGTCTCCTTGGAGAAGTTGTTTGCACACCAGTTGCCTCCTTTGCCTCCTCTGTGTCTAATGATGATCTTAAATAATATCCACTTACAGCTCTGTGTGTATTAAAGTTACCTGAAAACATTCCTGCAGTTTGTAATGCCACTGAACACTGCATGTTTGCAAATCACTGCTAAGAGCTTGAGGGACGTGTGGGGTGTGATACAAGCTCAGCTCCCCCTTCCCTGCAGCCACACAGCCCTGCTTCCCTGGGAAGGGAAGGGAAGGCTCCAGGGGCCCTAACAACAGCTTGGTACCTACAGGGAGCTCACCAGGAGGGTGGGACCAGACATTTAACAGGTGCATGGAAGAGGATGAGAGACAGCCAGTGTAACCTGGGGTGTTTGCAACTGTTTTCCAACTGGCACCAAGACCAGAAACCCCTCAGCAAAATCTGGACTGAGGCATCAGACCTTTTCCAACCTGAGGATGAGGCTTTTACCCTGCAGTTCTACCATCATCTTGCAGAGCTGGCAACTGTCTTCACTGCCAGGAGATGGCATTTGCGTTTAGCTTATAAATTACTCTGCATGTAACAACAACTGCCCTGTCCCTATTTCCTCCTCTGTACAAGGACACGATACAGGGTTGGTGGGAAGGGACAACCTTTCTGGCATGAATGACCATTCTTAAGTCAACTACAGTCAGGTAGCAAGTAAACATCTGTAGCCACAGAGTGAGGCAGCACAGGTGCAGCCACAGTGACATTTGCTGGTGCTGATGCAACAGGAATGNGCATGTAACAACAACTGCCCTTGTCCCTATTTCCTCCTCTGTACAAGGACATGATACAGGGTTGGTGGGAAGGGACAACCTTTCTGTCATGAATGACCATTCTTAAGTCAACTACAGTCAGGTAGCAAGTAAACATCTGTAGCCACAGAGTGAGGCAGCACAGGTGCAGCCACAGTGACATTTGCTGGTGCTGATGCAACAGGAATGCTGCCCTGGGATGGTGGCACCCAGGGAACACCTGCACCAGTGCTAGGATGAGCTGCAGGAACTGGTAAAACAGTAAGTCACACCAGATATGTCTGGCAAATCCCAGCTACCTGATTAACCGCTGCCACCCATACGGGTTGGTGGAGGGTTCCTGCCACAGCAAGGGTGGTGCCATGGAAAACAGCTCATGGTTTTGGTTAGAACTGGAGCATGTCCATAAAGCACCACTTAGGGACTCTCTGCAAAGGCCCAAGCAAGTCCACCAACTGGTGAGGGCAGACAGAGGAAGGTTAAGCCTCTGCCTTCTTCTGGGAGAGAGAAGGAAAGGTAGGGCAGCAGCTGGCTCCTTTCCACAGTGCAGGGGATGAAAGTCCCTGGTGGTAATTGCAGAAAGACCACTTGTCTGAACCCCAGCATAATGGCCAGGGAATAAGGGGTGCACCATGGAAATGCTGAGCCAGGTGAGAGCCACTGCCAGAGAGGGCCTGAAAATCCTGGAAACAGGGGCTGCAGAGGATTCCAGGAGCCCTCACCACATTGCTGGGGCAGTCAGTGTCAGGGCAGTGCTCTTCTGCTGCACTTTTTCCTTTCCAGCTGCAGGGGCCCAGCCTGAACTTTGCCTTCTGGGGCCAACAGAGCCTTAGCCACATGCCCTGAGCCCTGGGTGAGGGAAGCAAGGAGGCAGATGAACAAGTGCACGGGCAGCTGAGGCATGTGCTGTGCTCTTGTGCTATCTGCTTTGACCTCAGAGCCAATATCTTACCAACAGGTTGCTATTGTCACAAATGATAGCAGGGGTTGTGCCAGATTGACTTCTTCCTTTGTGATGGAATAAAAGCTCATCCTTGTCCCTCACTGCTAATTCCTTACTGGCTGGCACTGCATTTCACGCTGGTCTGTTAGTCTGTGTTCCGCTGCTGTGACAGTCCAGGCTCATTTCTATGCCAGCAACAAGTATCTGTCACGTGCTCCTGTTTTGCTAGAAAGCAGAAGGGTGAAGCAGCTCAGCCACATGCTTAGTCCTTCAGGAAGTGTCTGGTACCAGCTACCAGCCCTGCGGTGCTGGCTGATGTGGCATTCACATCCTTGGCCCCATCCCCACCCGTCTTGCACAACTCTAACCCTTATCAGCACACTCCAGGGTAAGACAGTCTCTGCCCTGGCACCACACCAGCAACTTTACAGAAGTCCAGAGAAGTCAGTGCTACACTACCTGGCCAGCCTAGTAAATCATTTTCTGGGCACTCAAAAGATGCTTTTGTTGTATGTGAGGGGCACCGAGATGCTCGGGAGGAGATCACATCCATGTGGCATCACTGCACCAACAGCACTGACCACAGCAGCCTTCCCGTGCGGAACAGGGAGCGTACAAATCCAACTAGTTCACAAGCGAGCTGTGGGCTCCGAAAGTGTTTTTTGCTCTCCAAACGGAGCTCGGGATGCAGCGGGCACTAGGACCCGCCTGGAGCCTCCCAGCCGCAGCCTGTAGCGAGCGGATAAATATAGCGCTGCCCGGGCGGTGCGGGCGGCACAGCCGGGCCGGGGCCGGGAGCCCCGCGCTGCCGATGCTCCAGCTCTGCAAGGTCACGGCCTCGCTGCTGCTCGGCACGGCCAGGGCAGCCTGCGACGAGGAGCTGCTGTCGCGGGAGGGGGTCACCTTCTGCATCAATGTCACCCGGCAGCAGCCCTTCCCCAGCCTCCCGCGGGTCCGCGGCATTCGCGTGCCCGTGTTCGACGACCCTGCCGAGGACCTGTACCGGTACTTCGAGCCGTGCGGCGCCGCCATCGAGGAGACTCTGCAGGCCGGGGGCAAGTGCCTGGTGTACTGCAAGAACGGGCGCAGCCGATCAGCTGCCATTTGCACGGCTTATCTCATGAGACACCGGCAGCTCCCGCTCAAGGACGCGTTTGAGGTAACGTGCCGATACCCAGAGTTATATTTAGACTTCTTTTGGGGAAGAAACGCAAGGCTTGTTAGGAGTAATGATCTCTTCTCCCAGGCACTCAGCAATAGGACAAGGGGGCACGGGCTCAAGCTCTGCCAGGGGAAATTTAAGTTGAAGAGCAGAAAAAAATTCTTTGCAGAGAGAGTGCTCAGGCATTGGAATGGGCTGCCCAGAGAGGGGGTGGATTCCCCATCCCTGGAGGTTTTTAACCTGAGATTGGCCGTGGCACTGAGTGCCATGATCTGGTAAAGGGACTGGAGTTGGACCAAGGGTTGGACTTGATGATCTTGCAGGTCTTTTCCAACCCAATCCATTCTATGATTCTATGATGATTTCTCATAGAATTATTTTGGAGCTCCCACCTGCCAGTTACAGATATTCACATATAAGATTTTTTGCCCCCAGCTTCGACAAATGAGGTTTCAGTGTGAGGTTTCTGGGGCAAAATAATTACAAATGCAAACAGTCTTTAAGCACTGGTAGCAAACATGCAAAACGGATTGTTTAGTGAATATTTTCTGTGTCATTTGCATAGTTATGATAAGTGACATTAATGACAGAGACATAAAGACAATGAGTGGATGCAGGAATTGTTTTGCAGGATTTGCTCCTTCACCCATGGGGCAGCTCCACACAGCAAAGAAACATCCTGGTAGGCCTCCTGAATGGCCAGGGACTAGGTAGCTATGAGCAATAGCATCTCAGCTTTCCTAGGAGCCCATCCAATACAAACTACTCATGGTCTATGGGCTTTTAGTCTTCACCCATTTGGCAGGTGTATCACTGACATGTTTAAATAACCATTTTGCTCAGTTTAGACTGTGTGCAGATAGTGACCAAGTTTCACACTATCTTAAACACGAGCGGTGTCACCACACTTTGTGAGAGACACTCACATTTCCAGCAAACTCACCAGCTCCTTCTCATGTCTTGCCCAGGAATCGCTCCTATAACTGGGACCACATGCCAGGTGTTAGGAAGCACAGAGTGAGGTCAGCTCACCAAAATAGCTGTTCGTTTTCCTGTAGCCAAGTCAAAACCAAAGTGAATCTTCTCAAAGGTGTAAGGAAAAAAATCCATTTGCAGGACACCCACAAATGCAGGACACCCACAAATGCAGGACACCTTGCTTTTACCACACCTCTCCTGTTCCCTAGGCTGTGAAGACGGCCAGACCCGTGGCAGAACCCAACGCAGGATTTTGGTCACAGCTGCAGAGATATGAAGAAGATTTGCAGATACCAAAGCAGCCAGCTCCACTGAGCAAGGGACTTAAAAACAGTGATGTGTGAAGATGCTTTAGAGAGAGTCAAGAGGCTTGCTACAGATTTAAAGAAAAAAAAAGAAAAAGTAAAAAAGGAAAAAGATCACTTCCTAAATCACCTTTACATAATACTCCTTACTCCCATAGGTGAGTTGACGGTTCATTAAATTCACTCAGAGCATTTCTGTTGAAGATGCATGGAAAACAGGGAGCATAGGCAGGGAGAAACAACAGAAAATGTTTGGAAGGACTGTAAACAAAGCAGAGAAAGGCATGGAATCTTCAAGGGTTCTTTTCCCTTGAATGACACTGAATATGATAAAGATGCACTGAATGAATGAAGGAATTGCCACACAGCAATTTTACTCTTGGTTTTTAATTAAACTTCCCAGTAATGCCACTAGAAGACCTGATGCCAGACCTAGGAAGTTCTGAATTCCTCTCTCACCTCTCTCCATAATTCATGTTCATGAGTTGGCACAACCTTTGGTGGGAAACCAACACTGGCTGATGCTCAATCTCTGTGATTTCCCTTACGTTCAACTAGACCAAAGTACCTTCATAAGATTACCTAAAATCCAGAGGACAGAATATACAGATGATGGTAAGGAGTTCAGCTCCCACCATGCAAGTTAAGTGCCTTTTCAGCTTTTGAAATTATTCTCTAAAACAGCAGAGGAATGATTTATAAAACAGCAGTTGATTGTGGAGGGAAGAAGGTGACACTGGCAATTTAGAAGTAATCCTCACTTTTTTTAGCTTTACTTATTCAGCTAACAAGATATATCAGTGTCCAGCACATGCCTAAATGTATTGGTTTACAAGTCAGCTGTACCTGCATCCAAGCAACATGGCAAAACCATTTTTGCTCAGAGTGCTTGCAGGTTTCTTTCTGAAATTATCTACTGGGACATCAAGAAAACAGCATGAAATTTCTAAATCAGACTACTGTGGGTTTATCATAAGACATTAAAAATAGAGAGAAACACCAGGGTATTTTGTCAAACTGTATGAATACATTTGTATTTTAAAAGGGACAAGTTATGAAACCTATGAACCTGCAGGGTGAAATTCCATTCCATGTTGCTTAAAGCGTAAATACAAAATAAAATTAGCTCATCACCATCTGTCTAAGTGCTCACACAAGGCAAACATATGCTCCCAGCAGTGGAGTAGTTTAAGGCAGAAATTCTAATGATGGAACAATGACAGAGAATAAAGCCTCTGGGGAATTACTTGAATTAGACAATTCAGATGCAGTAGAAGTTCCCAAAGTTAAAGATTGCTCAAAGTTAAAAGAGGAATATTTTAAAGCTGAAAACATAGAAATAAAATTAAAAAAATTCAGGCTATTGTTTTCTTAGTTACCACAAGGCATTTTCCCACCAGATGCTTTCTCCACTCCCAGCTGTGTGTGGTTCATTCCGTGTCATTTATCTTTAGTATCTGCATTACAACCAAGAAATTTGTTGCACATCTGCAGATTTGAAGGTGAATGGTTGCTAGAGAATTTATTGCAGCTTTTATAAACCTTGACCATCATACATAATAAGAATTACAGTAATACATCAGTTCCTTATTAATTGCCAGGATACCACTCATCAAAAAAACCTGTTTCAGTCAATCTGTGGAATAAAGTTTATTTCCTGGCAAAAACCTAAAGCTGCTTAACAAAAGTAGGAAGCTAAACATTAATGAAAACACAATACATTTTTAACTGTGAGGCACATGAACTGGCAGTCAGATACAGCTATCAGTTCCACATGTTTGAGTCAGCTGAAATGGAAACTGTTGCTCTTGAGTGTCAGCATATACTGCGCTCTGGTTAAATTTTACCAGCCTTCTCAGCGTGCAGGAAACCTTCATGCCGCGGGATTTCACCTCACAGCATCTTCTGTAGAAAGCTATTTACATCTGAAAACCATTCCTATTTACATTGGAAACATGCCTGCTCCTTGTACTGCTCCGAATTAAGGTATAAGATTGCAACTTGGAACCGGAACCCTGGGAGTAGTTCCCTGCTTTATTTGAGTTCATAACCTACTAACGTTACAGGTGATGCAAAATGTAAGTTTAGACATACTCCTTGTTGCTTATGATCGTCTCAGAGTTCCTGGGGTACATGCGTGGCTGAGAAGCTGCCTGGCCTGCTGAATATGCATATTTGTTGGGTCTGTAAATTAAAAAAAAAAAAAAAGACACAAATAAGAAGTATTAGACACACATTTATAGCTTAGATACTTAGGAAGTTACTCATTTAGATCTGTATCAAACCCACCAACAGCACGTTCTTCGCAGAAGTGCAGAAATTAGTGGTCTCTTGTTCTCATCAGTCTGGTAGCTAAGGAGAAAGAGGTGGGCTACCTGACAGGCAGCACAGCCCTCTCTCTCATAACCAACCCATACTCTGGATTCCTAACTCACATGTGCTCTTCCTCAACGCATTTCAGCCAAAATCCTAAAGCAGAAAACCTAGTGCTCCATGCCTTTGTGGAAGCTGCAGGTTTAATTACAGGAATCAAGATGATGAGAAAAAAAAACAGTATCTTCAGCCAATTCCTTCAGCTGTCATTCATCATGTTGAATTTCTATTTCATACATCAGTTTTACCTGATTTTCAGGACATTTCAGGACATTCAGTACTTTGTATCAAAATATGGTGACAAAGATCTAAAGTCCAATGTGGCTGATGAAATAGTACCATAATGGTTTCAGATTAGGCAGTGGAGTATCAGAGGAACGCTCACTTACTCCATGTTTTGACATAAGTTACCAAAGATTAAACACAGCAACAGTGAACATGCTTCCTTATCCCATGTTATCCACCTCTCAAGCTTAGCCAGTACAACCTCCAAGCCATTTGAGTTCTTCTGGGTAGACAGGAACCTCTGCTATTTCTACCAATTCCATCCCTCTGCTTCAGAAAGGGAGCTTCTGTTTGTGTCAATAATTTAAGATTGAAAATATCCAGGAGAGCTTAAATATTGAGGCCAGAAGTCTCAGCTTCTCTGATTTGATGTGCAATAAGACATTCCCATAAAGAGGAAGAAAAAAAATCATGTTTCTGATGATCAGTTGGATGTGCTTTGGGAAGGAAATGCCATTAGACTTTCTGCAAATTAAACAGTCTTTGAATATTTTAATCTCAGTGAGTATTGTAGAGAAACTGGAATATAATACACTCTCTATCCTTTGAAATACTTTTCTTTTGCCAATAGGCAGTTCACTCTTCAGTTGCACATTTTCACCCTGTAAAACTTAGAAACGTCAGCAGCACCCAGAATTACCAAATACAAATTACAGGGATGGCTGATGGTGAAGCATCAACAAGTACACTGTACAAGTGTTTGGTGTAGCATCCCCTGTGGTGACAAGTCTGTGACAGGCCATGGCACTGTCTGTGCTTTACATGGCCACATATTTATACCAGAGGGTGAGAGAGAGACAAAAGTGTACAGGTAGAAAGTGGTATGTAATTGACAGCTACTGTTTCAACTGACAAATGCAAGCTTACCTGTAATTCTCTTTTTCCTTTCCTTTGCATGAGCAGGTCAGTAAGATCCCACCAAGTATATAAAGAATAGATCCAGTCCAGCCTAAGTACAGAGCTTCTCCTAGTTCATACCTGAAACAGGAAAGATTTTATGGACACAGCTTATAACAGGATCCCAAAGCCATTACTTTAGACTGAGCCATAAGGTTCACAAATCATGCAAAGAAATTCTAGTCTGTGAAGAAATCAGCCAACTGAAAGCTACGTCAGCAGATAACAGAGAGCAGATCCGGTTCTGTGTCTGCTCAGTAAAACTCGTGTATATTGAAGTGCTCTGCCAAACTAGTGATAGTACAGAAAGTGCTAAGCAACATAAAGATAAGTAGCAATAAATAATTGTGTATATTTAACAAATTGTTGATAATAAATAATAATAACATACCTTCTGTGCCATCCACAACACTTATCTTCCCCTTTTATTGGCTGTGCCACTGAAGCAATTTGGGGAAACTGAATGAGTCAGACCTTACTGCCTGTGTCCTGAGAAAAGGCTAACCACAGAAATCAGTTTTCTGTGGACATGGTGCTAGGTGACCTACAGGGAGCTGTTAGTATAAGGCTTGTTTTCAGACTTAGGTATCCTCAAGAATATTCAGCTCCCTCTGTGGCTGTATGGCTGAAACACATGCATGAGTGCCCCAGGTCGAAAAAGAATAGTTCCCCATTTCACTGTGCAGGACTATACCTTTCAGGAAACACCCCAGTACAGTCCAGTCCAAGAAATTAATTGATAATGAATTTGTCCCAAAGACTAGACACAACTGAGTCTGGATAAGTCTGGCAGGAGTTTCATGAAAAGAGGAAAACAACTTTGATGTTCGAAGACCACACCCACAACACACGTGTACCTCTGCAGTCAGAGATAGCCAATATATGGGCCAAATGAGTGTTATGGACTGCACTGAAGGTGCATTGGAACTGTGCTTCCTTTCCACTTGTGAGCACAAAATCATCACTTAAAAGCACTGAAGCTTCTGACTCCAGGATTCATTGCTAGCAGGAGGGTTTCAGGGGTTCACACAGACTGCTGTCTGTGTTCTCATCGCACGTTGGAGCCAGAAGGTCTCCACTGGTTTAGATGTTTTCCAGACATGGTTTAGGTGTTTTCCAAACATGGAACAAAGGGACAGTCATTATCTCAAAAAAACAGGAGTGCAAATAGCTGCAGGAATACTAAGGAACAGCCAGAGAGCCTTGGCCAGTACTTGCAGTCATCTCTGCTCACCAGTTACATACAGACAGGAATGCTGTAGATGTCATCCCAAAGGAAACTATATAGGAGGGATCTGCAGGAGAACTTAGGCTGCCTTCACAACCATATGAGAAACTCCCCTAAGAATTAGCAGAGGTTAACTTTACTAATTTGCTGAAGTCAGACCAAAAAAAAGCAAACTGAAAAACCAGACTTGCCAGTCTCTTAAGAGTGAAGATCAATACTGGCCTGAACCAAGAACTGCTCAGAAAATCAATAGCTTAAACATGAAGTTTGGATATTAAAAAAAAGATTTCTTCAGCTACTGAATGCAAACAACCTGGTAACTGATTAACAGCCATTGATGTTGAAGCCCCAAAGCTACAGCAGATGACTATAAAATTCACTAACTATCCCACTAACTGAAATTCCTTATCAACAGTTTTTTCAGTTCTCTGATGTATTTATTACCCTTCATATAGCTCTCTTAAGGGGATATAAAGCAACAAAAAGAAAGTGCATAAGTGCAATTTCTTGGTAAGTGCTTCATTGAAAACACAGGGAAAACTGACAAACAACTAAAGCAATTGCTTGACATACTTTGATTCATCACAAAGCACTTCACCTCTGACTTCTCTGAACTGATTCCCAGGTGGAAACTTACAAAACACTTCAAATATGATCCTAGCAACTAGAGATTTATTGGTCTATGAATTATACACTAGGTAGGGATACTGACAAATTACAGAGATCTCATGTTCCATGGAGAGTATGTTTCCCTCTCGTTTTGCCCGTGTCTGAAGGAGAGGCCTGGTCACCTCTACCCTTGTTCCTTATTGCTAAATAGAGCACCTTGATAAGGTGTCATAATCTGCCATTTGGTTTTGACAAGTGCTTTTATATCAGACAAGAGTAAGGGCTTTTATACCTCGAAACTTTTTTGCATGCAACTGTACTAGCTGATAGTCTCCCAAATTTTGCCTCATTTTAATTCATACAGCAAACCAATGTTGAGCTGTTCACACACAAACAAGCAGCAAATTTCTCTGCAGGTCACCAGTACACAGCTCAAGCTGCTGTCTGGATGATTTTCTCTTGCTTGTATATCTGAGGCAATTTATTCTAGCCATAGCTAGAAATTTGTATCTCTTTTGGTCTAAATGCTGAAGAAAATCAAGACTTTTACCTTTATTTCTTCATAACATTGAGATGTGCACTTAATTGAGTCTCACAAGAAAATGTGAACACAAAACCCACACAGATGTGGAGTTGATGTTCCTCACACATTCACTAACTCTTCTAGAAACAAAATCTCCTTCATTCCCACCAAAATCTCTGAGGAGAAAAGATTCCCTGAGGACAATTTTTTCCACTTGTAAGACTGGATAAGGGAATCCACCCAGGTTCTGAAACTCTGCACAGGGTTAGTGCAGGTGTCCAACACGTGATGGAGTTTGGTATGACAGAGCCATTAACTTACTTGGTTCCAGCGTACAACGGGTCAAAAAACTGAGCAGTAACCATTGCAGCATACCAAGAAACAGCCACCATGGAGCAGAGACCTACCAGAAAAAGTTTAAAAAGCACAGAGGTGAGTGATTCCTTTAACGGCTGTAACAACTTTAAACAAAAAACAAGTTAATTTCATTTAATCTGGCTGTGAACACAATACAAAGTACTGATAGTATTCTGATTTCAGCCTTGGTATTACCTCCTAAAATAAAAAGAAATCCTCCCGTGACAGCAAACTTTATTTTTCCATCTTCATCGCTCAAGCCAATGTTTGTACATTTCAAACCCAGCAGTGAAATTACTGTGGCTATGAATCCCAACAGGATGGAAGTGATCATCAAGGCACGGCATGCCTGAATGTGAGCTAAGACACAAAAAGAGAAAACAAATCAGGATCTGTACAAAAATTACATTACTCTTGTTCTGAAAAAATAAAAGTAATTAGAGGGATTGACAAAATTAACAGGCGCAGTAATGAGCGAATATTGTCCAACTTTGTCATATGGTTCAGAGAAGCCTCCAAACCCAAGCATGTTCAGCCTCCAAGCCAATCAGATTTCAGAGTTGAACTACACCTACACTTTATATGCTCAGTAAATCCTTTGGGGCCTTTAGTAAATCCTGAAAAATGTAGCAAGCCCCTCATACCTTAAAACTTGGAGTCGTGTGAAAATACGTGGTGGTATATATGGTCATTTACAGGAGCAGAAATTGGTCTCTGACTCACAAGTCCTGGGGAGTTCCTCACACCTGCACAGCTGAGCTCACAGGACACGTCTGAAATCCAGGTGCCAGCCAAGGTGTGTGGGGCTTGGGCATTACAGAGGAACTGGGAAGATGTGGCAGCTTTGCTGCTTCCAGGGAGAGATAGGAAAGAATGTGCTTGGGTTGGCAGTGCACTTCAAACTCTGAGTCGGCATAACAAACAGGAAATGAGCAGGTCCAAGAGCCACAGAACTCCTGTCCTCCCTAAGACATATTCCAGTGGAGAGCTTACAGTCCTGTGGGCACGTTAGGGAATTTGGTATACTAACAATTCTGTATTGCTTAAGCTCCCACTCTTCACATTTAGGTGTCAGTTGCACAAAAACCTGGACAAGATTAATAATCAGCCTAAGAAGAAAGATCAAATGAAGACTTTGGGCCCCTCTAAAATGGCACCCTGCCTTTGGCAGGTTCCAGGTCAAATGGCGTTTCGGCACCTTTGTTGTGAGATAAACATGCCAAGCGCCACTGATCTGGCAGGTCACAATTGCTGACTTTGTTGGACTTGATGATCTTAAAGTGCTTTTCCAACCTAAATGATTTTAGGACTCTACAATTCTACCCACACATCAGAAGGGTCAGAACTGGGCTGCAACTGGACACTCACTTTGTTGATGCCAACATTCAAGCTTTTGCTCCCTGATCCATGCCCTCCATGGTAACCTGCTGGCTAGTTCTGTAGTGGAGTGAGCCCGTAACTCTCCAAACAACAATAGTCAGAGAAACAGGAGACAAAGTGATATTCACCCTCTGACTCGGGGCTGTGTTACCTAATGTGGCATAGGAGTATTAAAGGATAAAATCACTCAAGAAGTTAATGCTTTGTTAAGCACTAATTTTAAAATTTTTATGGAAAAACATACGGACAGTAATAAAAGTGAAAAGACCTCTCAAAGTACCACTAATACTTCAAGGTTTTTGCCTGCAGAAGATACTGTTAGGACAGGCACTCAACAGTGTTGCTTTCTAGTTTGGGATCTTCCACCATAACATCAGGAATCACCCATAGCATGGTCCAACAGCTTAGATTTCAGGTCCTGCAGTGTTATGTGGGACTCCCCATCTTTCCATGACACACAAGGGTACCCTCAGGCCAACGGCTTGCAGGAATTGGTAGGAAACATTGCAGAGCCAATGGCTGTATTATTTTAACAGTAGAGATTTCATACAATTGTACCACAACATAATCTCAACAGCTTTAACTGAGGACCTTACTTCACAGTTCAGAAAGCTCAATTTGTAGTTGTGTTTATTTTAAAAATTAGCTTGTTTAACAAGATACAAATTCAGTTCATTTTATGAGTCAATATTAATTGTAAGAGATTATCCCTAAAACTGTCATTGGAAGAAACAACTAAGGAACTTTAAGAAGAAGAAAGGAGGGGAACAAGTAGTTTAAAAAGCATTTGGCAACTAGTTCTATCAAATGTTTGACTTGATTGTGGCTAGATAGGTAATGCTAGCTATACAAAGTAGCCAGTCATGGTTTCAATCTTGTGTAATATTGTATTTTAAAAAGCTCCTCACTTCAAACATTGATGATTTAAAGTAATGGCTTACTGAACTCAAAAGAGTTAAATCTGTTTAGAAGGACCAAGTCTGATACTTTCCATTCACAAACCAAAAACCAGAAGTATTCCATATAGCCCAGCTGCCAATAAGGAAATCTTCATGGAAAATCTTTATGGTCCTTCTGATGAGAGGTAACAAAGACACTTTTGTTTTTCCTCTTTTTCCCTCTCCCACCAAGCCCTGGCATCTTCGCACTGGTTTCAGCTCAGTTTCTAAACAGCAATTTGAACCACGCCTAAACGGACAGTGATAACTTTCAGCCTGCCTTGGCTCACATCTGCCCATACTATAGACATTTCTTGGAAGTCCCACTGTTTGCTCAGCCCTCATTGTTACCAAGCCCATTTTCTTCCTCTTTCCTGCTTTCCCCCTCTGTCCTTTCAACTTTTACGACAATAAAGCATCTTCTAACTTTTCTTTTTCAGGTCTCCTTTCTAAAAATGTTTTTTCTCTACAATTTTTTCCCTTCCCTATCCCCCTACCTACACCCCTCAAATATACTGCCGTCTTCTCAGCTGCAGAACCAATCTTCTCAACAGATGAAATTTAAGGTTCACAAATTCACTTCAAAGCTTGGCCCAGTGATCTACTTTATTCTTGGCTGCAATATTTCCTTCCTGGCTGCAATATTTCCTTCCTGCTGACTCCATGTTGTTATCTGCAGTTCTTCAGGAGCCCTCCTGTTGCTTGCCTTTTGTTCTCTTGTGCTTTAGCACATCTACTCACTACACTCTCTTCTGAGCCCCATCAGTTTCTTTGAAAACCCTTTTCTTCTGGGCAGCTCCACGATGCTGCCCTGCAGCCCCATTACCCACATCTGCACACACTCTCAGAGGCAACACCTCATGTAAATACATCCATAGAATCATAGAATCTATTGGGTTGGCAAAGGCCTCCAAGATCATTAAGTCCAACCCTTGGGCCAACTCCAGTCCCTTTACCAGATCATGGCACTCAGTGCCACGGCCAATCTCAGGTTAAAAACCTCCAGGGATGGGGAATCCACCCCCTCTCTGGGCAGCCCATTCCAATGCCTGAGCACTCTCTCTGCAAAGAAGTTTTTTCTGCTCTCCAACTTCACTTTCCCCTGGCAGAGCTTGAGCCCGTGCCCCCTTGTCCTATTGCTGAGTGCCTGGGAGAAGAGACCAACCCCCACCTGGCTAGAACTTCCCTTCAGGTAGTTATAGAAGACACTACTTCCCTTTAGGTAGTTATGGCAAGACATTGCCTGGAGTCAGTGGCAGTAAGTTACAAACCAACCCTTGAAGTGGTTTTTACAAGAACCAAATAAAATCACAGAGTCATTTAGGTTGGCAAAGACCTCTGGCATCCTCGAATCCAGCTGCTCACCCAGCAGCACTGGGCACGCTGGCATAAATGCTCCACAGAGGATAATGTCCAATGGACATGATCCTGCTATTACTGACTCCAAGAAGTTTAAATAGGGTTGTGTTCCTCTTAATACACACACGCACTCTGAAAGCAATTGTTAGATAAGACTAGAAAGATGATGAGAACAGATTATTGCCTAAATACTGGACACAGACAGCTTCAGAGAATTGCTACACTGGTGTCAGAGCTGGCCAACAACATCCCTGTGTTTCAGACAGAAAAAGAAAGTGAATTTAATACTTCATTCCCACTAATGCTATAGTACACATTCTTCAGATTAGGAGTGTCCTCCCAACTATTCAGTTTAGCCACCTGTCAGGGTAGATTCAACTGGAAGGGAGGCATTTTTATTCTGGATAAATACATACTGAATTATTCAAGATTGATAAAAAATAGCTTCACTATCTATAAACATGCTTAGTGTCCACAGAATATTGTCTTAGTTAGACATTTGAGGAAAATCCGCAATTCTACTGAAGACTGATGCAGAGGACAAGATTCAGCAGGCCAAAATTTCCTGATATTTAGAACCACATCCAAAAAGACACTTGTTAACAAGCCCTGACAGGTGTATTAATTTATAGCATGTACTCCTTGTATAACTTCTAATGTTACAATATGTATAACACATACTTACTGTATTTCTTGGATTATCTACAATTATCAGTCTCAATATACAAACCCCACTACCATTTCTCAGCTGTAAATAGTATTTCCTGTTATATGAAAAAACTTCAGCTACAGAACATTAGCTATGAAGTATTGTAAAATAAGGCCTGTACAATAATTCTAAATAAATAAAGTTAAAAAATGTTCCCTACTGATTCCTCCCACAAGATGCCAGAGAAGAGATTACACCATACATAAAATGCCTATTAAAATAAATGCTTGATCAACCAACTTCATTTGCCATATTTTATAGCCTCTCCTAACATACTTGACATGTTCTGCTGCTTAAGAGATTTTTATTACTTCAACCCACAAAGTCCTTCTTGGCCAGTTATTTCCAAGTACTACCAGATTATCAAAACAAAAACCTTACTCCTTTTTGCCAATAAATTTTTAAGCAATATAAACAAGGCTGCACAAAGTCACATACCGGGCAGTTTAAGCATAGTGTCAAATTCCCTGCAGTTGGACACTCCAGTGCTGTCTTCTGCACAGCTCTTCCAGAGGTTTTCATACAAGGTAGACGTTGTGATCACACTGCCATGTATACTGGAGACTTTCCAGTAGTTATTTGGCAAAGTAGCTCCAATAACTGCCAACCCCCCCAGGCCCAAAAGAAGACCAACAATTTCCAGCGCAGCAGTCATGTTTGTGAGTAGTAACAGTTAAGTCTCCTTATAATTAGATTACAATCAAGTGAAGCCTTTCAGAAGCCTCCTTGCTGTTTTATCTCTGGGTTTCACTCCAAAATGAGTCTACCTTTGCTCTTTGCTCAACCCCAGAGATAAGGCTTACCGGGTATGACAATAAGAAATGGGAGCAGTCCATGATAAAGATATTAGCATGTAAAAAAAATTACAATATTAATTCTTTTTTTAATAGGAAGTGAAAAGGGAGCTAGTCTTTTTCTCAGCCTAGAAAGTCCAGTCAGTATTTCAACCAAATACCTTGTAAGAGTGATCATATGGGCAAATGTTTTGTTCTGTCTCTTCTCTGAAGTCAGCTAGCTTTTACACCAGACTAAAATTGTTTCTAATTTTATTGTTGATCTAAAATCAAAAAACTTTAGTGTGTTATTTCCTTGAGGATTCAAACATCAAAAAGGTTGAGAACAGCAGCTTTATTCTGTTGATAAAAAATTTAGCCCATTTTTTGGAGTTATGGTCTTAATTAATCCATAACAACTGTACTGTCAGCTTCTTTCAGGAAGGTTAAGTTTGTGGATGAGTGGTTTCCATTAATATTTTACTGTCTATTGATCTACACTTAAACACTTTCAGTCTTAAAAAGTCCCATTTACACTGTACAATTGTACAATGCATTACATTGTAATAATGTATGTGTCACAGAAACCAAATACAAGGAAACAAAGGAGCTGGTGCGACAGCCCTATCTCAAAAGGAATAAAATTATGAAGAAAAACAGCTGTAAGATAAATTATACATATCAGCCAATTACCTCTGTTTCATAGAATATCTTAGTATTAAAAAATAAAAAAGCTATTCTAGGCAAAGAAGAGGTTAAACTTCATTTAGTTGCTACTGCTCTCAACTGGACAGAATCACAGACCCCATTCACATCTGCCACTAATGTTAATAGTTTAGGAACCTCTGTATCCAAACGGGGTTAACCATCTCTTGCAGTGATAACCTGCTCTTATCTCCAGGAAATGGAGTCAGAGTTTCTTCATAAAATAATTCTGCTGTGATGCAACATGGCAACAGATTCACAGCATTTACATAAACACCACCAGAAGGATTAGCCTTTGGGAGAGTCACAACATGCCAATAAGAGGTATTTGATTGGGTTTTTTTTCAGAATCCACTGGTCACTTTGAGCTGTTGTAGGTTCAGCTGCAAAATGATTTTATGGTGCCACTATGACATTTTTGCTCCCTTGGCAGCCTAGAGGACCATTGCCATTGATTTAAACAAGACTGTATTTGGCAGCACAGCCAGTGTGATCCTGTGCAGCTCTAAACTTGCAATCTTTTAAGGAAACAAGATAGTGTGGGGCAAGAATTGATCTTCTCAGGTGACTCTTACAGAATTCTCTCCTGTTAAGTCACTGCAATTTGAAAAACGATGGCAGAGTAAAATGAACATACTGTAGCAGTACCCTGGAGTATCTTCATTCCATTAAAAGCCCTTCAAAGAGTTTCAAATTAATTTATCCATACACTGGTACTATGCTGGTGACCTCAGCAATCACTTCTGCTGACAGCACTTTCAAAGCTGAGATTAGATGGGACCTTGAATCAAGTGTCCCCAGATGTAATCCTGTTGCCAAGGTTAAAAAAAAAAGGAAGAATACAATTTTTTAAAAAAATCTCTTCCTAATTAAGAAATTCATTTCAACAGGCAGTCATAAAGCACACATATAAACAGAAAAGATTAAACTGCAGACCTGGAATGCCTGAGCTTTTCCTATACAGCACCAGGCATTGTAATCATTCCCTTCAGGAAATCAGTCTTCAATGTGTTAAAGAACACAGGGCTATTCCTCACTAAATTTCATGAACAGTGGTTTGGGGAGGAGTGGGCAGAACAGCCAATGCTGCTCTGCAGGAGGCTCTGCATCAGCAGGGTACAAGAGCTGGTGCTGACAGCTCCACATCCACACCTCCCACAGCCTGGGTGTTTGCCCTCGGGCTCGCTCTAATCCTCTCAGGTGAACTGAATGCTGTCAGTGGCTGCAATTCTGGAAGCACACTCTGAGAGCACATTCCCCTGTTTTGCCTCATCCACAAGGAAACCAATTTGCATTCTCCAAGACCACAATGCAGACCACGTGCAGTAAATGGGAATGAGCGGAGAATTCATTACAAAAGTGCACTCTCAATGTAAGTAAAATTCTTACATAGATATGCCAAGATGTGACCATATATGATCATAGCAATATGTGACTGAGGAGAGAAATTGCTCCTCACCCCTCTAATGTTGTCACAACAATGACTGAGGAGACAAATTGCTCCTAACCCCTCTGCTGTTGTCACATTAGAGCATATTTGTATGTAACATGGTTGAGAGAGGGTTTACAAGCAGGAATAGTAGTTTTTAAAATCAGATTAGCCAATACAGTTGCAGAAAAAATATTGAAAATATGAACACCTCAAATGTTTGTTTAACATGTGCTGCCCTTTTTTGATCACTTTCAAGACCCAGGAATACTGACTGAGCACTGCAAGAAAAGAAACAGGCCTGCCACAGATGACAATTAATTCTGCAAGCACCACATGATGTGCCTATCTGTCAGCATGAGGAACCTGTGCTGATTTTAGGGGACGTGCAGTTCTTTGAATAGTTGAAGATGACCCACTGTGCCCTGACAACCAGGGGTCCAGTCTTCTAATTATGAGGACCATGGGAAGAGAGGGAAGAGAACCCCTGGGAAGTTACCAGTTCAGTTCAGCAGGAACGTTTCTGTTCCTGGGGAATATTTTCTTTCCATGTTTAGTGTAATGAAACTGCATAAAAACAAAACAAAACAAAACAAAACAGAGGCTGTCCCATATTGCCTCTGCTTGTCTCCATAACAGAGCTGTAACATCTGCTTCTCCCTGTTACACAAAGCAAGGCAGAACTGCCACACCATCATAAGCATCCGTGCCATCTCGCTATGAGAACTGGATTGTTGGTCACCTCACTCTAATTTCCAGAAGTTGTACTTAATTTTCTAGATGAAACTTAGGCATCCCAGTATCTACAAAGAGGAAGCCTTGGAGAGGGTCCCAAAATGATATAAAAAAGCTGACACTGCCTCTGATGCAATGAGTAGTATTTTAAAATCCCTAGAAGCATATGATTAGCCTCCTTTTGAGGCTACAAATTCTGGCCTCATTATAAGGTGCTGATACTCAGTCTTTAACTGGCACCATTGTTAAGAAGGCAGATGAGGCCACCAAAGCCAAGGTGCTGTGGAAGAACACTGAACTTGCTGAATCTTGAGAGTGCACTCTTGAAAGCTAAACTCTTCACACTTTAGAGATCTGTCTTACAGTCAGGCAGCTCCAGGGGAGTCCATGTCTGTGTCAAGAAAAACAAGGTTCATAGTCTGTGTCCAGAAAAACAAGGTTCATAGTCTGTGAGACATGGCATTTTGAAGTTTTGAGCACTGTGCATCAAAAATAAATCAGCTGGAAAGAGTCCAGACAAACAGCAATGACAGTAATCAGGAACCTACAAAGCAGGGAAGACTTGAAGAAATGATGCCATTAACATCACTCATAAAGTGACTACACAAAACTGAAAGCTGTAAAAGAATAAACACAAGGTTCTGTTTAAGATAGAAAGCTTAACAAAATACCAGTTTTCAAAGGCTGCACTATCACTATTTCTACACTCATTTTTTTTGAGGAAAGAAACACATCAGCATCAGTCACACAGGAGTATTTTAATCTAAACTGGCCTATGAGAAATCCCAGAACAAATACAAAATACACAGCTTTAGCACAAAGTATCCAACAAGTTCTGGAACATCTAAGAAGTCCTGTCTCACATCAAAGCACAAACAATCACCAGCACTCACTGAACTATGATTTGCTTGTATTTAAGAATTAGACTGGGTGAAAGAATATTATTTCTTCCAAAACAATTAAAAAAAATCTTAGAGATGGCAACAAAGCCACAGCAGTCCCTGAGCTGAACTGTAGAGTGAAGGACACAGGTTTCACAGGGGCCCTTTAACCTGTCTGCAACCCCTACAGGATTTGCTCATACCAGACCCTCTGTGACATCTGCACTATGTGCCACCCAACTATGCTAATGTGATGTCTAGAAAGAAGGAATAAAACTACATCCCTGGATTTTATAAACATATGCCGTGCACACTTACTGTCTGAACTCAGCATGTACAGAGATTTCTTGCACTCTACTGATCCAAGGGCAGTTGCTGCACAGTCCATCCAAAGACCTTCAGAAACCCAGTCTGCAGTAACCAGCTCTGTCGCAGTGTCCAAAATTTTCCATCTGTTGGACATGGTAGTAACAAGTAAAGTGGTGAATCCTGCTAAAGCCAGCAGCAATGAACAAATCTGTAGGGAAGACGATGCCATTTTTCCAGCAGAAGTTGTCCTCAAAGCAGCCTCCCAAAATTCCTGATATTAGAAACCTGTTGAAACAGTTTATACATACACAATACATGGAATTACCTTTACGTAAGACTGACCAGGGAACTGTAGAGCTGAAATCTAAATCCCATTAAATAACTGGAATTCTATGACACTAGGTATTTTCTTAGGAAAACTTCTATTTCTGCACGTTTATCACAAAAAAGTACCAACAGAGCAAAATCAGAGGATTTGACCAAGGAATTCCCTACTTTAAATTTGCAATGTTTCGTCCATTCTTTGTTTGTTTGCTAACTCAAAATTCTTTTAAAATTAAGACAATCAGCTGCAATTTTGATCTGCCAGTTACAATATCTACCAATAGAAATTTAATGCATGATAAATTTTGATACTCACGTTTATGGTCTGCTTCTAATCCGTTTCATCTGCCTTCCTGTGAGGGCACTGGTGTCAGCACTTTGTGAGAACCAATTTAAACAACCAAGTGAAAGTTTCATACTCTTTAGGACCTTTGTCCTCATTCTAAAAATCAAGGACCTAGGGCTAACGCTCAGCCCAACTTACACAAAGCTCTGGCATGGCTTTTTGCTACAGCAAAGTGTAGAAGGGAAAATTACAATAAAACCATGTAAATTAGTACCAAAGATGCTCAGATGAACCTGGCACCCACTGGCATATAATTTGCTTTGTCAGTGTCACTGAGCTTCCCACACACCATCAGATGGCAAAGCACTACAGAAATACATGACTACAACTTTCACAGTGGTTGTTTCACTTGAAGTTTTTTATGCATTTGTTTCAGCATGCCCACACCATGAAGAAAGATGCAGACAGACACCTTTCCAGTGGCTCACATTAACGAAGGAAATTGTTTGTGGTTGTAGCTATGCCCCCAGGCAGGACAGACCTCCAGGGCTCCAGCAGAAGGAGGTCTGGCAGCCCAGGAACAGCTCTGCAACCACTTTGCTGCTGTTCTTCCTCCTCTCTTTGCCTTCCTCTGCCCCAAGAAGCCACTCTCACTCACCCCTTCCTGACCCTGCTGCTACCACACAAACCCCATAGGACTATCCAGATAATACTTTATTCTAACACCACATCCATCCTCTTTCAACCCATACCATGGACACCCAACCACTGAGGACTGGATTGTACCAGCTGTCATGCATTGTCATGTTTATAGGTTTGAGGTGATGGCACAAGTGATAGCAAATAAGCTTTGCAACTGTCCAAAGGAGAATGAGCATAAACCAAAACCAAATAAATACACAAAGTCCAGAGCATCATCCCTCACAAAGTGCACACACAGGCTGTATACAACTAACAGCTTTAATGTGATAAAAACAAGCCCTGGGGGAGCAAAAGATCATCTGGACGTTAAAAACAGCACAGCAAACATGTATGAACACCAGACAGGAAGGGTTAACAAAGAAAAATATTTGAGTCACTTAAACAAACAAATTACTCCTGATAAGGTAGTAATTTTTGGAAGCAAAAATGGGTAGTAAAAGTGTCTAAACTGGAAAGTTAAAAACTCTTTTACTTCTTTTTCATTTTATTATATTGAAAAACAGAGAAAGAACAGTTTCATTTACATATGTATATATACACTTCTAACATCAACAATACATTGCTTTGAACCTGCTAATCGCTGCTTAGTTCAAGCAAATTCCGAGGCTGACCCATGGCCACCAGCACAATCAGAAAGAGATAAAATGCAGATTTACATACAGTACTAAACCACTTAGAGCAGTTTCCCACCACAGCTCACAAAGGTTTTCTCTGGTCAGAGTCTGACCTTACGTTGAGAAGGCAAACTCTACCACTACTACTTAGGGGGGAAAAAAAAAAGGAAGAACAATGTTAAGTCATTTCCTCTCCACTTTCAAAGAATTTGATTTTGTAACTTTGTTCCTGAAGTTGTCATAACTTATTAATTATCTAATCAATTACAATATGCATCATCTTACTATTAACTTTCCCTGCACACAATGAACTATAGAATAACTCGGCCTGAAAGAGCTCCCGCTGATGCCAATCTTCATCCAGAGCACGGCTTCAGTGCTGGGCCAGGTCACCCAAGCCTCGCCCAGTCACAACGGAGTGGCCTCCGGGGCTGGAACTGCACAGCTGCTCTCCCGTGGAGCGGAACTTTTCCTCCTGCAATACGTGACTGCTGCCTTTCGTCCTCCCCATGTGCCCTTGAGATAAACCACTGTTTATTCACGGCTTGATTTTGGCAGGTCTGCACTCTGGTCTGTGTCAGCCCAGGGTGTATCCTGCTTGGCTGTCCCATGAGTATCTCTATGGCAACACAGATAACCAGGAAAGTGCGTGCAACTTCTGGAAATCTACAAGTTATTTTCAAAGCAAACACCTGTTTTCTTTTCCCATTTAACTTCAGGAGACTGGCAGTGTGTACAGTGGACTGCTATCTGCCAACACATCTCTCCAGCCCTGCAGAGCTCCACTGGCATGGAGATGGTGCTGAGAATGCAGCAGAACACCAGAGGGCACCTGGGGCACCTGCTCAGGTGTGCATGGGGAATCACAGAATCATCAAGGTTGGAAGAGACTTTTAAGATCATCCAATCCAACTGTCCACCCAGTAACCCCAAAACCACATCACCCATTGCCAGATCCAGACTCCTCTTAAACACCACCAGGAACAGTGACTCCACCACTTCCCTGGCCAACCTATTCCAATGTCTAACCACCCTAATTGGGAAAAATTGCCTCTTCTTAGGGCCATTTCCTCTCCTCCTCTCATTGCAGGCACAGCAGAAAAGACAGTCCCCACCTCACCACCACCTCCTCTGAGGTGGTTGTGAAGAGCGATGAGGTCTCCCTGTGTCTCCTCTTCCCAAGACCAATCCAACCCAGCTCCCTCAGCCCTTCCTCACAGGACAAATTTTCTGGCCCTTTCATGAGCCTTGTTGCCCTTCACTGGACCCACCCCAGCACCTCGATCTCCTTTTTAACGTGAGGGCCCCAAAACTGAACACAGTATTGAAGGCACAGCCTCACCAGTGCTGAGGACAGGGCGATATTTGCTTCCCCAGTCCTGCTGGCTATACTGTTCTTGATAGAGATACAGGGAAGAGCCTGGAAATGGGGTGGGAGCAGCTGACGTGTGCCTGGTCAGCCACACACAGCCCTTTGGCTGGAGCAGCCCAGTGGTGAGGGAAGGTGAGGCAGGGTGGGGGAACCAGGTGAGGGAAGTTGGTGAGGTGTGTAAGGTGATGTGGAGCTACAAGGCAGGGCCGAGGCAGCAGCCCCAGCCTCCTCCCCGCCTCCTGGGCTGCTGCAGAGTCCCAGGCTAGGAGGAGACAGGCTCTGCCTATTCCATAAGAGAAGAGCAACAAGGCTGTTGAAGGGACTGGAGCATAAGTCCCATGGGGAGAGGNTGTCATGCACTGTCATGTTTATAGGTTTGAGGTGATGGCACAAGTGATAGGAAATAAGCTTTGCAACTGTCCAAAGGAGAATGAGCATAAACCAAAACCAAATAAATACACAAAGTCCAGAGCATCATCCCTCACAAAGTGCACACACAGGCTGTATACAACTAACAGCTTTAATGTGATAAAAACAAGCCCTGGGGGAGCAAAAGATCATCTGGACGTTAAAAACAGCACAGCAAACATGTATGAACACCAGACAGGAAGGGTTAACAAAGAAAAATATTTGAGTCACTTAAACAAACAAATTACTCCTGATAAGGTAGTAATTTTTGGAAGCAAAAATGGGTAGTAAAAGTGTCTAAACTGGAAAGTTAAAAACTCTTTTACTTCTTTTTCATTTTATTATATTGAAAAACAGAGAAAGAACAGTTTCATTTACATATGTATATATACACTTCTAACATCAACAATACATTGCTTTGAACCTGCTAATCGCTGCTTAGTTCAAGCAAATTCCGAGGCTGACCCATGGCCACCAGCACAATCAGAAAGAGATAAAATGCAGATTTACATACAGTACTAAACCACTTAGAGCAGTTTCCCACCACAGCTCACAAAGGTTTTCTCTGGTCAGAGTCTGACCTTACGTTGAGAAGGCAAACTCTACCACTACTACTTAGGGGGGGGGGAAAAAAGGAAGAACAATGTTAAGTCATTTCCTCTCCACTTTCAAAGAATTTGATTTTGTAACTTTGTTCCTGAAGTTGTCATAACTTATTAATTATCTAATCAATTACAATATGCATCATCTTACTATTAACTTTCCCTGCACACAATGAACTATAGAATAACTCGGCCTGAAAGAGCTCCCGCTGATGCCAATCTTCATCCAGAGCACGGCTTCAGTGCTGGGCCAGGTCACCCAAGCCTCGCCCAGTCACAACGGAGTGGCCTCCGGGGCTGGAACTGCACAGCTGCTCTCCCGTGGAGCGGAACTTTTCCTCCTGCAATACGTGACTGCTGCCTTTCGTCCTCCCCATGTGCCCTTGAGATAAACCACTGTTTATTCACGGCTTGATTTTGGCAGGTCTGCACTCTGGTCTGTGTCAGCCCAGGGTGTATCCTGCTTGGCTGTCCCATGAGTATCTCTATGGCAACACAGATAACCAGGAAAGTGCGTGCAACTTCTGGAAATCTACAAGTTATTTTCAAAGCAAACACCTGTTTTCTTTTCCCATTTAACTTCAGGAGACTGGCAGTGTGTACAGTGGACTGCTATCTGCCAACACATCTCTCCAGCCCTGCAGAGCTCCACTGGCATGGAGATGGTGCTGAGAATGCAGCAGAACACCAGAGGGCACCTGGGGCACCTGCTCAGGTGTGCATGGGGAATCACAGAATCATCAAGGTTGGAAGAGACTTTTAAGATCATCCAATCCAACTGTCCACCCAGTAACCCCAAAACCACATCACCCATTGCCAGATCCAGACTCCTCTTAAACACCACCAGGAACAGTGACTCCACCACTTCCCTGGCCAACCTATTCCAATGTCTAACCACCCTAATTGGGAAAAATTGCCTCTTCTTAGGGCCATTTCCTCTCCTCCTCTCATTGCAGGCACAGCAGAAAAGACAGTCCCCACCTCACCACCACCTCCTCTGAGGTGGTTGTGAAGAGCGATGAGGTCTCCCTGTGTCTCCTCTTCCCAAGACCAATCCAACCCAGCTCCCTCAGCCCTTCCTCACAGGACAAATTTTCTGGCCCTTTCATGAGCCTTGTTGCCCTTCACTGGACCCACCCCAGCACCTCGATCTCCTTTTTAACGTGAGGGGCCCAAAACTGAACACAGTATTGAAGGCACAGCCTCACCAGTGCTGAGGACAGGGCGATATTTGCTTCCCCAGTCCTGCTGGCTATACTGTTCTTGATAGAGATACAGGGAAGAGCCTGGAAATGGGGTGGGAGCAGCTGACGTGTGCCTGGTCAGCCACACACAGCCCTTTGGCTGGAGCAGCCCAGTGGTGAGGGAAGGTGAGGCAGGGTGGGGGAACCAGGTGAGGGAAGTTGGTGAGGTGTGTAAGGTGATGTGGAGCTACAAGGCAGGGCCGAGGCAGCAGCCCCAGCCTCCTCCCCGCCTCCTGGGCTGCTGCAGAGTCCCAGGCTAGGAGGAGACAGGCTCTGCCTATTCCATAAGAGAAGAGCAACAAGGCTGTTGAAGGGACTGGAGCATAAGTCCCATGGGGAGAGGTTGAAGGAGCTGGGGGTGCTTAGCCTGGAGAAGAGGAGGCTCAGAGGTGACCTCAGCACTGTCTAGAACTACCTGAAGGGAAGTTCTAGCCAGGTGGGGGTTGGTCTCTTCTCCCAGGCACTCAGCAATAGGACAAGGGGGCACAGGCTCAAGCTCTGCCAGGGGAAATTGAAGTTGGAGAGCAGAAAAAAATTCTTTCCACAGAGAGTGCTCAGGCATTGGAAGGGGCTGCCCAGAGAGGGGGTGGATTCCCCATCCCTGGAGGTTTTTCAGCTGAGCTTGGCCGTGGCACTGAGTGCCATGATCTGGTAAAGGGACTGGAGTTGGACCAAGGGTTGGACTTGATGGTCTCGGAGGTCTTTTCCAACTCAATCGATTCTATTATTCTATGATAAGGCTTCTAGAGAACAGTATACATTAAATCAGCCCTGTAGTGAGACCTTGATAAATTAGACAGCTGGGCAATCACCAACCATATGAAGTTCAACAAGAGGAAGTGTCAGATTCTGCACCTGGGATGGGGCAATCCCAGATATAAGGACATACTGTGGAATGAGATGCTGGAAAGCAGTGCCATGGAAAGACTCCTGGGGGTCCTAGTCAGTGGCCAGTTGGTCAGCAGTGCCCTGGAGCCAGGAGGGCCAGCCCTGTCCTGGGGGCACCAGGCACAGCATCGCCAGCCAGGCAAGGGAGGGGATTGTCCCGCTCTGCTCTGCACTGGGGCGGCCTCACCTGGAATATTGGGGCAGTTTGGGTATCACAGTGTAAGGAAAATATAAAGCCACTAGAAAGTGTCCAAAGGAGGGTGACAGAGATGGTGAAGGGCCTGGAGGGGAAGCAAGTGAGGAGCAGCTGGAGGAGACTGAGGGGAGACCTCACTGCAGGTACAATTTCCTTGGGAGGGGCAGAGGAGGGGCAGGCACTGATCTCTGCTCTGTGGGGATCAGGGACAGGGCCGAGGGAATGGCCTGAAGGTGTGTCAGGGCAGGGTTAGGTTGGATATCAGAAAAAGATTCTTCCCCCAGAAGGTGGTTGGGCACTGAACAGGCTCCTCAGGGCAGTGGGCACAGCCCCAAGGCTGACAGAGCTCAAGGAGCGTTTGGATGATCCTCTCAGGCACAGGGTGTGACT
>VWZD01013099.1:1305787-1390646 GCA_013396695.1 Sakesphorus luctuosus
GAGGCGGCCGAGCCCCGTCCCGTCTCGCAGCCCCCGCGCCGCGGCCGCAGCCTCTGCCCAGCGCCGCCCGCCAGCGCCGCCGGCACCGCCTCGCCAGGACGCCTCGTCAGGCCCTTCCTCTTCGCCGTAGGGGTAAGTAGCTCCTGCGGGAGGCAGGGAGCGCGTCCCAGCTTTGTCTGGAGTACTGCCTGCTTGGGTTTCGCTTCTCGGTATCTCAGAATTAGTGCAGGTTTGTTAACCATATGTATGTATGTATGGCCAGACTTGGCGAACGGAGATTTGGGAAGGGCTCTCCCCACGTGAGTGTGCTCTTCCAGCCTGCGCAGTGGATTTTTTAGGTGAGGCACAGCGTGCAGAGAACTGGCTCCACCGTTTAAGTCCTAAGGTCCATCTGCCACGGCCGAGCGAGCTTGGACAGTGACAGTGAAGTCCTCGGGACTGTCACAGCATCCGGTACTAACCGGGTCTGAGCCTGCTGAGCATCCGAGATGTGACAGGATGGGATGGCAGGGAGGCACTGAACTGCCAGGGGACGGTCCCCTACTGAGACTCGTACTCAGGTCCTTGGGATTCGGAGTGTGGAGTGCTCTCCATTACACCACGGGACCCCACTTGACCATATATTGTACCAGTTAAATGCCACTCTGATGCCCAGTCTCCTCAGATCTCGGAAGCTAAGCAGGCTTGGGCCCGGTTAGTACTTGGATGGGAGACCTCCCGGGAATACCAGGGGCTGTAGGTTCTAGTCCTGAGGGCTTCACTGTCACTGTCCAAGCTCGCTTGACTGTGGCTCGGCCTCACCTAAAAAATCCACTGCCCAGGTTTGAAGGACACGCCCACGTGGATAGAGCCCTTCCCACATCTTCGTTCACAAAGCCCTAGCCATACATGCACACATACACTGCGATAATGCGAAGGAACTTCAGCTTAAATCAATGGGAATATTGTAAAGACATCCCAGTTTCATTTCATTTCAGTGAACTTATATAATTTCACTTATTTGTTTTGTTTGTGAGCTTCTTTGATAAAGTATCGTCCTGTGACACTCAGCATTCAGTAAACGTGAGGAAATGGCCTCAAGTTGCCCCAGGGGAGGTTTAGATTAGATAATAGGAAAATTTTTCACGGGAAGGGTTGTAAAGCATTGGCTGAGTCACCATCCCTGGAAGTGTTCAAAAAACGTGGATATGGCACTTGAGGACATGGTTTAGTGGTAAACATGGTGGTGCTGGTTTGATGTCTGGACTTGGCATCTTAAGGTCTTTTCCACTGATAGCAAAAAGCGCCGCAAAAAGAACTGCTGAGAGAAAGTTTTGTATTCCATTAGCAGCAGGGATTTATTTCTGCACAGGAAGCAAGGCAGAAGCTTGCTTGCCTGACAGGTGTCACAGCAGGCTAATTTACACATTTGAACATGAGTGATTACAATATTTCTCATTCATTATGCAAATAATTACAACATCTCATTACATATTGATTACATGCGGAGTTGGGGTGGTGTTTTCTTCTGGCATCAGTTTTGGGGAGGGGTCCTTCTGTTTTTCATCCCCAAAACAAGGGTCTTAGTAGGTCTTCCTTGCTTTGAGCCAGCTGGCTTCTTTTCATAGGTGACCCAGCCAAATCTAGTAGAAAAAACCTTGGCTAGCTACCATTTTGCTCTATTCGTATGTCTACCACTACCTGATTGATTGCCTTTGGTTTACAGTACAACAAACTCAGTGATGACCAAGTCCTGGTAAAGAGAACAGAACATGCTTAGTGATAAAGATTGAGCAAACAGGCCTAAAACTTGGGGAGGGGGTTTGGGTGTCAGCCCTTGCTCCTTCTCACCACCCTTGAAGTTCCTGTGAGTCCCACAGTCAGCGGTGCCACAGCTCCCATTGCCACAAGGCTGAGTGGCTGGAGCAGTGTGTGGTGTTAGCCCGGGATGGAGCAGTCACTGAGCCTTTGTCTGGTGTCTCCCAGTTCACAGGCTCGGCCTTCGGGTCTGCCGCCATCTGGCAGTACGAGTCGCTGAAGTCGCGGGTGCAGACCTACTTTGAGGAGGCTCGAGCAGACTGGATGGATAAAATGTGGCCACAGAAGAGAGGAGACTTCAGAAAGCAGGTACATGGGGGCTGGGGCTGCTGGCACGTGGGTGGATCCCTGCGGGAGCACCAGGCACGGCCACATCCCTCCCCCAGGGCGAGCACCATTCATTGGTACAACACATATTTATCCTCATTATCCTGATTTGTAACTTGGAGAAATACTGGGTTCTCAGCAAATTACAGCAGATGCATTTTCTTACAAGAAAAACTGATAGTTAGTTCTAGAAAGCTGTAATTCACAATATCACTGTGAAAGTTATGGTGAAAAATAGAGAAAAATACCACCTTTACCCATATCTGAACTAGGTCCCACTTGTTTTTTCACCATAAAAAACCAACCAAACGTTCCTGTTGTGTCTAAGTGTTCTCAGAGGTGAACATGAATTCCCAAAGAGGACAGAGCTACCTTAAATTCTGAATGTTAAGCATGATATTTTTCAGTGCTCTGGCGTCTGAAATGCATTTGTATTTTCAGCCTCTAAAATCTCACAAATATGAGGTTTTAGAGGGCTTTTTTACTTTTGAGAGCTGACATTTGCATCCTTTGGAGTTTGGGCAGCAAGAACAAAATTAGTGTTACAAGATTTGTCCTGAATTTAGCTGGCATCCCAAAAGTATCAGTCATTTAGTTTTTAATTACGAATACTTTAAACTAATGCAAACACTCATGTGTGTTTTACATTTGCTTCAATGTTATTACCATGGCTTGTTGTAGAGCAGCCTTGATACTGGTTCAGGCCTGCTTGTCCAAGGGAAACAGGGCTGAGAACTCTGGGAGAAGCTCAGGGTCCTGGGCAGGACTCAGGAGCTGTTTGTGGTGTATATTGAGCACACTGGGACTGCTTTGGAAATGGGCATGTGGGATAACCCTGGTGGCCAGCCCAGCACTCCACAGCTGCTCAGTTATGTCACCCACAAACCCACAGTGGGCTGAGGAAGGAGGACAGGAAGATGTAAAGCAAGAAAACTCGAGGGTAAAGATAAAACAACTACCAAAAATTGTTTGGTAATTGGGAGAAGAGCGAAGACAACAAATGATGCAGAGGCCGTCACTCACAAGCTCTTGTGGAAAGACCAGTGCCCGCTAGTTCATGAGCAAAATATGTTAAATCTCCTAAAATCCCCTCTTTTGGAGGATGATGTTATGTGGTAGGGAGTATCTGTTTGGTTAGCTCAGCTCATCTGCTCACTTGTGTCCCCTCCCAGCCTATTGCTGTCCCCTATCCTGTCACTGCAGGGGCAGAGTGAGAAATTAAAAAGGTATTCATGTTGTGCAAACACCGTTCAGCAGAACCTAAAACATCATTGTGTTACCAGTACTGTTCTGGTAAAAAATCTAAAACACAGCACCAGGTATAAGCTGCTAGAAAGAAAATTAACTCTATCCCACCATGCTTTCTTGGTCAGTGTATATGAACTGCAGGTGAGATGATGATCAACACTTAATATTTTAAATAACTTTGGTTTTATAGTTTTATTTTCCTTCAAAACCTGAAGGGGAAGATCTGATGATTAGCTATCCAAAAAAGAAAACAAAACTGCCCTGTTGTTATAGGCTTAAACTGCCAATCCCCATCTTCAACGGGTAAGTTCTATTTTTAAGAGTTCAGGATTCTCCCAGTTGCTTCTGAGGGCATCTAATTCTTTTATTTTAGAAAAATCATGTCTTTTTAGTGTTCTTATACTAGAGAACTGATATCTCTATCCTGTGCCAGAGAATTAGACAAAAAAGCAATGAAGTTGTTACTTTGATGCCAAATAGTGAATCTTTGTTTCATACAGCATTATTTCTCCTGCCTCCAACCTGCAGATAATTTTTATGACATTGTCCCCACTGTTATGGTTGGAAGGGCATTGATCTATCGATGAAATATTTGTGAAAAATGATTCTGAAAGCTGGAGAATGAAAGGGGGGTGCAATTTGTCTGTGGGCTGACTGCACTCAAAATAAACTTTTTCAGGGGTTTTAAACTTGGAGGAGGGCTGGGTGAGCTGGACGCAAGGGGGAATGGATTCCACATCTTGTGAGCCACCTCTGCAAAAGTGATCCTGGCACAAAAGTGGAATCTCTCAAAGGTGGGTGGTGTGATGTTAGACAGCATTAGGGTGAGGCTTAGTCAAGGCAGGATTTATGCTAACTTTGGCTCATCTGCTGAAGTAAGCATTATGGGCTAGGTCCTTGTTCAGTACAAGCAGGGTAAACCCATGAAGTTGTGTCAATGGACATAACCCCATTCTTTTGGAAGAAACTCCTCATCCATATTGGGCTATTTTTTGAAAAGGAGGGTAGATAACTGTTCTTGAATAAGGAAATGTCAACTTGAAAAGCCAATCAGAAGTAAAAAAGTTTGAAACCAATTTATTTCACATATTTCAAACAAATGCTTCCCATTCTTAAGAAAGGTATATAACCTTATGTGACTGTTTCTGAAGTTGCAAATACTTCCCAGTGGCATTGATGTTCACCAATTTTGTTGCAGGTTAACAGCTGGTGGAATAGCCTGACTGAGGGTCAGCGGACTGTGACAGGTTTGTGTTAGCTTACAAGTATTAGACATTCACAGGAAGAGAAATATGACAAACAGGTACAGTATGTTAAAACAGATGGCTTTCATACCACGTTTAGGTTGTTGGGCTCAAAGCATGTGTAAATTTACACCTGCACATATACTGTTTCTGCTACACTTTCTTCTCACAAACTATTTTTTGTATGCATAAAAAAAATTCCTATGGATCTGTGTGAGAGAGTGTGGAGGATTAACTAAATCCTCCCCCAGCAACATTTTTCTCAGTAACTGTGAAAAACAGCAAATGCTTTTAGAAGGAATAGGTGTGTATATTTCACTGACGTGTGAAAATAAAATTCCCTAATTAGTTACTTGCTTTCAGCATGATGTATAAAAAGTAGCAAGATACTATCCTGTGAGCTTTCCTTTGGTTACAATGTAGTTTCGATTGGTTGCCTAATGCCAATTGAAATCCCCAGGAGAAATGTACTATGTGAAAAGAAATTGATGATAACTTGATTCAAATCCAAAGGAAGCTCAGCCCTATCTATATGTTCTACGTTAAGTATTTATTGAATCTATATTAGCAGGTTGTTAGCACAAGGTTGCTTAAGATGCTGTTTCTGGGTCATTTAACTTTTCTACAGAAACAGTTTTGAAAAAAAATTTCAACCAACTTACTAGCTCTCTGAAGTGTTGACTCAGTTTAATAGATCAGATAAGTGCTGGATGCTTCAGGCCAAAATCTTCTCAGGCCACTCAATTAACAAGTGCTGTCAGGAAGTTTTGTACAATGCTTTGAATTGCTCCACATGCAAAGCCAGGTCATGACACAGGCACTGTGTTGGGGCAGTGAAGATTGATACAGTCGCTGCCTCCCTCAGCATCAAGCAGTAGAAATTGTAGCTGGTAGAGCCTGAGCCATTCGGGCTTACCCTTGATTGCCATAAGAAGGCTGGACTCACTGTACTGAAATTGCTGACAGTTCTGTAACAGTTTGGTTTGGCATGCAGGGGAAGTATTTCCTCTAATAAAAGAGTGTGGTCGAACAGGATGGAGTATTGAAAGGAGATCTATTGAAATTTTAGTTCTAGGATGTGTGTCATAACTTTTGCATTTTGTTGCAAACTTCAAATGGGAATAATTGTCTGACATTTACTGTTATGTAAAGGAACAATTATTTTCTCCTTTAATATTTCTTGCTTTTGTAAAACATTTTAAATACATAAATGCTTGGATAGAAATAGGGAAGGCACTTAAATAGGAAATAATACATTTTTATGCTTCTAATAATCTATATTCCTATTTAAAGTAAAGTAAGATTGCAATAACATCTGTGAAACAAAAGGTTGTGTTTGCTGTTTCCCAAAGGCAACTGTGTCCTAGCAATGCCAATTCAACTTTTTATGCTTGATCTCCAAGGAGAATCTTTACGATTCCCTCAAAGCCAAAGCTCCCACAAAAATGGGTAGGATGTGCACTGTGCATTTTAGGCTTTCCCCAGTCTTGTGCAATTAACTGCAACTGTGCAGCAGATTAGTGACATCTGGGAGTGAACAGCACGATGGGCAGGAAATGGGGCCTCTGAGCTGGCTCCTGTTTCGTTGTCTCTGCAATGGAATAGCAGTTTGAAACCACAGCTTGAACGTTCTCAGCACAGATTTTTCTGGGTGGTTGTGTTCATTACACTGTGTTAAAACAGTTGCAATTGTATTTTTCTGAAAGACTTCCAGTATGTAAATGTAGCTTTCAGTATTTTTCTTTGCTTTTGCTATGCTTACTCTATGCAAAGTAAGAAGTGGATACTGCTTTTTAATGGAATTGTGAGGAAAAAATATAATTCTTGTAAGCTTCCTTTTAAATAGTTGTTTACAGTAAACACTATAGTGTTACATTCATGATTTGCTTTTATACTTTTTTTCTTCTCTTAATAGGTATTATAGCTGCAAATGCCTTTGTATTCTGTTTGTGGAGGCTGCCTGGCATGAGACGGATTATGTTTACATATTTCACCTCAAATCCATCCTCCAGTAAGTGAACAGTAATTTGAGTGGCTTTGCTACACAGGGATGTAAGAGAATCTCTGCTCACACTGCAGAAGCTTCAGGAACATGGCTCGCCTATAGCTCTGCCACCCACAAGCAATCTCAGTCGTGCCCAAACACATCATTCTGTCTAGGCAGGAAATGGTTAAAGGGGGAAAAAATTAGAAGTAATGGATCTGATTTTTTTAAAACAAAAAAACACTGGTGCTTTTCTAAATATTGTAACACCAACCCTGTTGCCTGCTACCTGTCCTTTTCCTGCATTCAGTGGGATGCAGCCCTACCTGTGTGAAGCTGAAGAGACACTCCTCCCACTGATACCAACCCCAGCTGCTTTGCTGCACAGACTGCAAATCAAGCCACTCTTTGGGAAGGCAAATAAATTGTACTACATAATGCCATTCAAAAACTAGACTCAAAATGATTGTTTCCTCCCCGTTTCATGTTCAGTGGGATGAAGAGAGAACAGTCAGCAGTCACATACATGTACACTTTCATCAATAGATAAACATTAGTCTGTATGTTGAGTATGGGGTCCTTGTGTCAAAGCTGCGCTTTGAGTCACTAAAAAAACCAAAGAAACTAAGTACAAACTTATCCTTCACTGTGTGTGAAATATATTGAATAGACTAACTTAGGAAAGCAAGTTACTTGTATTTAATAGCAGAACAATAGGTTTTCATTTTAACAGCAAAGAACTAAAAGGACAAGACAAACATATTTGGAAAGTACTTCCTGCTGTCCTCTTCATTTCAGCTGAAAAAGTGGAAATTGAACCAGTTCTCCTACACACTCCAAAGCTAAAGATAGCTGTTATCCAGATCTGAGCATGTCACCCCAAACACTTGTGTTTTAAATAACGTTGACCTTCAAACCTGCTAATTGGCTTGTTTGCATTTTCAAGCAGTTGTTTCAGTGAGGAGAAGTAGTAGCTTTTCAAAAAAGAGAACTATTTTTGATTTATCAGTTGATTTCTATAGTAAATTAATTTTATATAGCTCATATATTAAAAGTCTTTCACAGTATATATATATATAAACAAAATATCTTTTTTCCAAAGCATAGGGCACATGTCATAAGATAAAGGTTTGCTATGAAACAGTCCCCAGTAGGTAACTGAGACTTTGCAGCTTGTGTATCTCTGGGGTATGTGTTCTGCCTTTCCAAAGGTATTGCATGGAATTTGAAATTTATTCCATTTCTGGCTTTATTCTGTAGCTTTATTTGAGAATTTAAGCATAATTAGTCCCTAATATGTCTTACTAAATTTCTAGTTTGCATTTAAGTAGGCATGTCAGTAGAAGCAAAATAAAACACTTGACTTCTTTGTGTTCCTTGTTTTTCTCTTTTGTAGAAGCCCTGTGTTCTCCCATGCTGCTCTCCACGTTTAGTCACTTCTCTCTATTCCACATGGCAGCAAATATGTATGTTTTATGGAGTTTTTCCAGCAGCATTGTCTCTCTTCTGGGATGTGAGCAGTTCATTGCAGTCTATCTTTCTGCTGGTAATGTATTGACAACACTTAAAAATATAAATATATGTTCATGAAAGTAAAGTGTGTGCATGGTTAATCACTGTTTGGTGACAGGTGGCCATTGCTCCATATTAAAGGCAGTATTTCTTTGCTGTTCTACAGAGTTTTGATGGGTTTAGGCTACTGGGCTTCAAAGCATGATAAAAGTGTGTCTGTTTTTAATTTACGCTTTGCTGTCAGAATAAAATAGCTTTTAAATGCAGACTCATGTAAGTTTTTTGAGGAAAGATTACAGTTACTGTGTACTTTCTGGTGCTTGTCTGCATTGCTGGCATCATTTCCAGTAGTAATTTCTCTTTTTTAGGGGTTATCTCCACTTTCGTCAGTTATGTTGCTAAAATGGCCACTGGAAGGTTTGAACCATCCCTTGGAGCTGTGAGTATCTTGGAATGTGAGAGACCTTATGGTGATCTCTGGAGCCATTTTGAAAGCCTGCTCTAATCTTTAACCTGCTTAAAAGCCAAGAATATATTTGGAACAATGGAAACCAGGAAAGTTTACTAAAACCAAGTAACCAGGCAAGAACTGGTTCTCCTTTGCAAGAACTTGCCTGTTCTTCAAGCATGTTTGATTCTGCTGCAGCAGCCACTCAGAACTAATACCAATTAATGCCAAGGGTTGTAAATGAGTCCTTAACAGCAGGACCTCTTGTCTCTGAGCAGATCAGTTACGTAACTTATTGCAGAAATGGTATTTCATAATTGTGTATCAGCCTTCTGTAATTGAAAACAGAATACTAGGAAAGAGATAATGTAATCAGGCAATCCAACTCAGCATGTGATCCCAGTGAAAGCTGTAGGGCGTGCTGTGCAGGAAGGGCAGCTCTCCTGGCAGAAGTCTCACCAGATGAGAGGTGTGAGGCAGGCTCAGGAGCTCTTGTGGTCGCCTGTTCTTAACAAGTGGTTTTAGTAGTAGAACATTTAAAAACACTTAACTTGCTTCAAGTTTGATATTAACATAGACATTTCCCAAGTTTTAAAGGCTTCTTAACTTACTTTACTAAATAATTTTGATAAAAGCCAAAAGTCAGATTCTCATTTTTTTATTGGAATGAAAAGAATCTGTTTTACTGTGCTGAAGTTAGAACTTTTGGAAGTTCTGTGTATCATCTCTTTGTCTTATGAATAAACTGTATCTGGAGCAAGTTACTTACCCTTAGTCTTACTGATTTGAACTTATTGCAATTGCCACACATTGCATTAGTTTGCTGTATTCATAGCACTTCCACTGAGATTATTTCATGGATACAAAGGCCCCTGTCAGTTAGTACAGTCCAGAGAATTAATTGTTTCAATGACAAAAGATTTTTGTCCCTGTCCATCTGTTATTTATCTTGGTTTTGTACAAGCTTCAGAATTATTCCCTTCATTTGATGGGTTTCTTTATGCTTGATTAATGTATGTTAGAATTTCTAGGGCTTACTTGGGGCAAAGCACATTTACATAAATTGTTATCTTAAAATCAGGGGTGGGGGGTGGATCTTTTTTAATTTTGTAAGAGCATTTGAGGGATATTTTTTCCCAGTACTTATAATTTCAGATATTGAAATTAAATAATGATATTGAAATTAAATAATGCTGGTTTTATTTTTAATCTGAACTTTGCTATGGTGCTTTGTACTTCAATGCTTACCACAGGGCTTCATGTAAAAATAAAAGGCAAAAGGAAAAGGGGTTCACAAGCAGAAAAATAAATTTTCCTTTATGTAACATCACAGCTTACTTTGATGTTTTTAATGTATTTCCAGTCAGGGGCCATAATGACTGTCCTCGCAGCCGTGTGCACGAAGGTCCCAGAAGCAAAACTCGCCATCATCCTCCTGCCCATGTTCACATTTACAGCAGGAAGTGTAAGTGCATTTGAACTGCACAGAAAGTCTGGTCTTCAAACATTTTCCCCGTGCCTGTCCCATATCTGAGCATGTGTCCTCTTCATTTGTGTTTCTAAGCTGTTAATTTTATTTTGAAAGAGGATATAGAATCATAGCATCGATTGGGTTGGAAAAGACCTCCGAGATCATCAAGTCCAACCCTTGGTCCAACTCCAGTCCCTTTACCAGATCATGGCACTCAGTGCCACGGCCAAGCTCAGTTTAAAAACCTCCAGGGATGGGGAATCCACCCCCTCTCTGGGCAGCCCATTCCAAGCCTGATTACTCTCTGTGGAAAGAAGTGTTTTCTGCTCTCCAACTTCAGTTTCCCCTGGCAGAGCTTGAGCCTGTGCCCCCTTGTCCTAGTGCTGAGTGCCTGGGAGAAGAGACCAACCCCCACCTGGCCAGAACTTCCCTGGGTCCCAGGGACTCATCAGAATTGTTGCAGCCCAGAAGTCACTACACTAGTGTGTAGTGAGTTTAGAGTTATCCTGAGTTCCATTCTCCCTGGGTCTGTTTCACATCTGATCTGAAGACGTGAAAGAATCTGGGAGGGGGAGGCAGGTTTGCCTCTCTGAGGAAACCTGCAAACACATCCTGTTTTTTCTGTTAGGGGATGTTTTTTATAGCAGCACTGCTAACAGGCTAATCCAACGCTAGTACAGTGTCTTCAAAGAAAAACTTACCAAGATGAGAAACAGAGAATTTCACTTCTCATGGAAGATTACATTCCAGCCCTGGAGGAATATTTGCCTCTTCTTTTGCATATCATCTTTTGAGACTTTAAAGAACACTTTTGGGATTTGAAATAGACCACTGAGACTTTCCTTCATGTGCAGTACTAGCACTCCATTTTTTGTTTTATTAAGTTCTTTTATGACATCCACTTCACATTTGAGAAAAGCTTCTCATGTAGATCTTAATCATTTCAATAAGTTAATCATCTTTGGTCCACTACTTAAAGTTTGTTTTACTGCTTAAAGCAGTTAATCCAGGTCATTCCAAGATCATGAGATTTAATACTTTTTGTAAGGGAAGCTTAGAGATTTGAACAAATGTTCTTAGATGTAGCCTTTGTGTTTTCCTTGCACTTCTGATTGAGTGGAGGTTTTTTTCTGTGTGCCACCCTTTAACTGTATCTTTCTTAGAAAAGATGGCCAGGGTAGAAATACTGACAGAGCCACAGAGAGCATTGCCATGATCAAGTGCTCATTGCAACAGCAGAGCAAGAGCAATAATGGCTATTGCAGTATAAAGGTAGGAATAATTTTAGCCCTACTATATAAATATATTTGATTTTACATATTCCTTTAGCCTATCTTACCTATGCTGTAATGGGCTTTTAAAAATAAACAAGCCAATGTAGCAACAGAGCTGCTATTCTAATACATATTCTACAGGAAAGAAATGCTGCCTAAAGTAACATTTATTCCTAACATTAAATCTGTAGTAAAAATTTGTGTATTGGCAGTTCTGGTGGCTTGTGTTTCCTGAGGATGGGAAACCATTGCTCATGTTGACTGTCATCCTGATTTTCTGTCTTCCAACATACATATACTTTAGAACTAGAGTGTGATGATCAATTTAAACCAGATAACAGCGATGCTGCCCCACACATTCCATCTGCTTGAGGGTTGAGTTTGGGAGGACAGATGCACATAAATCAAAGCTACATCAGAATTAGAGAATGAGAACGTTTCAGTTACATATTTTGTGGTGTCTTCCACAGCATGTGCTATTTCAAGTAACTTCTGTCATTGTCCTGACCTGAGTGTGGAATGTATTTTGTTTGAAAAAGACACATCCCTACCCTGCACTGTTCTGTAGCTGCTCAGGTCTGTTTTCACAGCAACTACAGCTGAGAGCAGAGTCTGTTGTTTTAAAACAATTTATTTTTTACAGTGATTAATTTATTATAAAATTTATAGGATGTTTTTTGCTCTATGCCAGAATAGAAAACTGTGACCAGTGGCCATTTTATGCTGTGACTGATCTGTCCACTCCATGTTCTTTTCCTTTCTAGGCTTTAAAAGCCATAATTGCATTTGACACTGCAGGACTTGCTTTAGGCTGGAGACTTTTTGACCATGCTGCACACCTTGGGGGAGCTCTCTTTGGAATGTAAGTCTGTATTTACTAACCTCTATTTGGTTTGTTATTTAAATCAATCACATATTTTTTCCTCTTTACCTCCTATTACTGCTGAAGTGTAGGGGTTTTTTTGGAAAGTTTTCTTAACTAGCATTGAATACAACTCCCTGTTGTTCTTGCAGTGCTATAAAATTGTGTGGAAAATGCTGTTAAGAGATGCTTAGAACTGGAGGAATTGAGCTGAACTGCCTTAGAATTACAGATTAGATGTCAGGTTGTCCTGTCACCGTAACCTGAGCTGGCTGACTGTCCAGCTCTTCCCAGGATATCGAAGAGAGTCACAAGGCAGAAAAGATTCTCACAAAACACAGCATGGACAAATTAAAAGAAGTTTAAACAGCTAAAAAATGCATTTGTCTCAGTGTTTTTCCTCTAATTGCCAATTTAGAGAGAGCTACAGCATTAATATACGCTCAGGCCAAATTCCTCTGGGCATCCTCTGCTGCTGCTTTCTCAGTGTTGTTGCATGGCCTTTGTGTGGAGCTTTCCTAATTAGTAAGAACTACTAGAAACAAGTTTGTAGGAAACAGTTCTGTATTGTTCCATGAGTCTTTTCCCTTCAACCCAGTTGCAGTGTTGTCTTAATTTGCACATTATTGCTAAGAGCATTTTTAAACATTTTACGTAGGCATTTGAAAAACCTGCCTGAGATTTCACTGGGCCAGATTTAAATGCAAACCAGTTTGTAGACCAAAATGTTTGCTATGTCTTGGCTTTGGTGCCTGTAAGTTCTGTGGTGCAGTCTCCTTTTTCCCCTTTTCTGGCATCCCAGATGCATCTAATGTGATCTGGTCGATTTTCTGTAACTCCTTTCTGCCATAATGTATCTGTATCAGCTTGTTCACTGCAATGAATGAACAATATGCACTATAATGCAGATTCATATACTGGAAAAGGATAGCAGTGAAAACTGTCTTGAATTGACAAGTATCTTCCTTTCCTCACCTGCATGTGTTTTACCTGTTTGTTCTACTCTGTGACCATTTTGGCCACTTCATCCTTAAATAAGGCCTTTATTTAGGATATATGTTAAATGGCAATATATTGTCTATACCAGGCCTCCCAGAGCATTGCCCACTTTGGAGAGTGGCCAGTTTACCTCTTAGAAAAGTGCTTCAGGACCCAGGTGTGGAGTTAGGCTGAAGGTTCTCCCACAAGCCTATTTCCATGTGGTTGCTTCCCCCCAGTGCCTCTCCTCTCCACCATAACTTCCCTTGATTAATCACTTATACTGATATTCTTATATTGGCATATATAGTTTTCTATGAATGTAAATTAAGCAAGAACACTTTGATAGATTAAATCTTCATTTAGATGCTTATTGAAGAAAATTCACTTTGAGTGGAATGTGGCTGTTCATTATGGGGCAGTTGTATTTACGTAGGAGAAAAACACTTTTACTTGGTGTTGTCAGGAAATGTTAGCACAAGCAACAGAACTGTTTTAACAGTCTCTTAAGTGGAGGTAGTTTTTTGTGTCTTTTTAAGAAATCACAAAAGCATGAAACTAAAGGCATGGAAAAACTGTTCATTCTCAGGCCTGAAATAAGCAAGAACACAAAGTTAACTGTTTGGAATCAAGAGAACAAGTGGCTTCCCTGCCACCTCCCAAGCATTTTGTTCTTTGTGCCTCAGTTTATCTTGTCTTCTATGCCAAGCATGTACTTGGTTTTAGTGATGAACCTCTTCTTCCTCAGATGCAGAGAGAAGTTGCAGTTAGTTTTAACAGTTATTTTCTTTCCCAGGTGGTACGTGACTTACGGGCATGAGCTCATATGGAAGAACAGAGAACCTCTGGTGAAAGCTTGGCATGAACTGAGGACAAAGAGCACAGGAAAGGGAGGAGGTGGAAGATCTGACTGATTCTAAGACTAAAGATTCCTTGTGCTCAAGTGGTATCTTACTTGAAGATGAGGGACTGAATAGGTTTTGAAGGTTTTTTTGCTACTCCATTAAACCTCTGAGGAGCTGAAGTTTCTAACATAACAAAATTATGTTACAAAAATGCATATCCATAGAAAATGAACTCTGACGAAGGTGGAACAATAAAGGTTTTTATCCTACTGCTTTCTGAAGTAACAGTCTGCATTACATTTTTAAAGATGGAATAAAACATGTTTTTCAATTAAGTGACCTATATCTCTGTCCACAAAAAAAAATCCAAATGCATACAACTGATTAATACTTTGGAAAATACACGTTTTAAAAACTGAGGAAGTTATTGGATCACACACCTCCCTAATGTCTGCCAGACAGTAAAAGGTGTTTTCCTAGAAGGCAAGCTTTAGACAAATTGGACTCAACATAAGGCTAAGGTGGTGAAGTTCAGTAGAATTTAGTGTTGAAAAGATTGGATGAGATGAGCCAACAGTCTCTTTTGATCTTAAACTTGAAATACTCAAAGCAATACTGGGTTGTCTGCCAAGGTTTACATACTGCTAAATGGTCCAGCTTTATTTGTTAGCTGTGGCTTATTCAGTTTGTGTTTTCATTTCTATCCCCTTCCAAGGTGCTTTCACATCTTCCTGGATTTTACTATAGTGGTGTCTTTCTCATAATCATGTGCAGGGGAAGAAAGATACACTGTGGGTTTTTTATATTCTACCATGAGTTTTACTGCTTTCTGTATTCTTTCACTAAGTTAATTTGGGGGTGGGGTGAGGGGATGTTCTTTAAGTTGTGCTGTATTGTTAACTTCCTTTAATGTTTTTCTCAAAATTTTAAAACTGTAACACTTGGTTCAGAATCTGGGAGTCCTAGAAAACAAGCAGCTCCAGCAAAAATAGTTGAGGTCCCTGAGATCAGTAACACTGTAACCAGAATTAACTACTAAAGTAAACCTGAGGGTAGTACCACGACTGATGTTCCTATTTTACAAATAAAAACAGAAATTGGATTTGGGGTTTGCTCTTGCTCTGTGCCTGTCCTGCAGGGATGATAATGAACCCCTTGCAAAAGGCTGTGGAGTTTTCCCAGATACACACTGGTGGATTCAAGCCCTTAACTCTTCCCTGTGAGCAGAGTTAGTAATTCCAGATGGACTGATCTGACAATGTGCTGCAGTTGTAAGAAGCAACTTGTGGGTTTTTTTACTTTACAACAGTGCCTTGCAGAAAAATACATTTCCTGTGTGGATAAAGAATACATAATGCTGAGTGGTACCAGTTTTAATAAATGATGGAGTTAAAAATTGCTGTAAATTCCATTACTGTCACAGGCCAGTGCTTGTCTAAACGTTCTTCTCTCTTGGAAAAATGAGGCACTTGAGGATTTGTTACTCTGTGTGCCTGTCAACTTAAACACTTGAAAAAATGAAGGCACTGGAGGGAGTACCTAATACTCCTTCGCTCTGCTGCGGAGTTTTCTGACTTTCATTTCTAGTCTGTCACATCCCCCTTTGCTACTTCGTTGTGTGATGCTCAGGACAAGCATCCTGCCAGTTTTCAGGGCCCCAGCCGCGGTGCAGCCCCGCCTGCAGCAGAGAGGGGGCAGCCGGACACACGGGGAGTGACTGCTCAGCACAGCGGGGAGAGGCCGGCAGAGGCAGGAGGTGCCACGGAATGCGAGCATTTCCTGCCCAAGAAGCTCAAAAGCCACAGCTCACAGTATTTCACATGTTAGGTTTACATCTTTTGTTGTCTTTCTCCACTTCCTTTCACTTCGTCCGCCCCCCCCGCCCCCTTCCTCTTGTGCTACCTCTTGTCCACTCAACAACTTACCTGGTCCCTTCAACAATTACGTATTTGCTGGAAGTTCTTCAGAGATCCTGGCTGAAAGAGGGGAGTAATATTGCAGGAAATATAGTGTATAAACCCTGAAGGACATCGTCTTTCACGGGTCTAGAAAAAGCCGAAGTTGCTATTAAGTTCTTCAGCACAGGCAGCCAGTACCTCAGAGATGTCATGTCCTGTATCACCTGCAGAGTAAGTCGCACTTGTGGTATGTTAGACCTCCCAAGGCAGGGTGGTGTTGCTGCACGCTTTCAGCTTGCAGGAAGCAGCACAAAGCACCTGAAAAACCATCCTGGAACTGCCACAAAGGTTTGGAAGTTACCAGCTTTTCAGCTGGTGGCCATAGTTTGAGGGTCTCATGCCTAAGCCTTAACTTTAGGTTTCAGAGCATTCACTCTTCAAAAGGCTGTTCAATGTCTGAATCTCCTCCCGTTATAGAAACCCTAGAGGTGTGTAACATATGGAGGGTTGTACAATAATCTTCACGTGGCCACACAGTCAGTTTCAATGTCATTTTGCACCTGAGCCTTCGTGCAGCATTGTCTGGCAAAGGCAAACTACCTTCTCTGGTCTAAAATGACTTTAAAACTCCAATAGGAAACTCAGTTCTTCAGTCAGTCAGATAAGGAATGCCCTGGAGTTATGACAGCTCACTAGAGTAAATAAGATACCTTTCTGGCAAGCAAATACCCATCTTGCAAAACCTGGCATCAGCATCTGTCAGTACCTTAGTACTCAGTCACACCTTTGAATGACAAAGAAATTAGAAGAATGAAAAAAACCCCAAACTAAAACCTCAACCCTAGGAAAAAAGCAACAACAAAGAACCAACAACCTAAAACAAAACCAAACACACGGAAAGACTTTCCTCTTCCTTTTCAAAGAGATTATTGTGAATAAAAATACAATGTGGTGATTATGCAGACACTTGGCAGAGACAACAGCTAGTGTTTGTGTAGGAAAACAGCAATAACTATAAAGTCATGGTTAGTCATGCAGAGGCACAATCCTTCACCCTTTTTTCGGTGGCTTTAAAGTCTCTTTTGGCTTTGCCATGTTTAAGGAATATTTTATTTGTCATCTGCTCTATTTGGAATTTCATTTTAGTTTTAAAACTATTTGAGCTTTCAGCCCCCATTCCTGGCAGCAAGAGCTGTTTTGCTTTCTGATTTGATGGCTTTTCTTTGTCTTACTGTTGCAGTATTCTGCCCCCCTCCCCTCTAGCTTTTAATCATGACAAATCTTCTAAATGCAGACAACTTTTTAATCTCATCCAGCATCTTCTGCTTTTCCTGTCTGAGTTAGCCTTTGTGCCAATTTCATCCTACAAGCTGTGATGAGCAGCTGCTCAAAGCACTCCCTGATGCTGTAGGTGGGCTCTGAGACATGCAGTGCCAGAGCTGAATTCAGTACTAGGAAGTGGCAGGCACAGGATGAGCAGAGACATCCGATTTTATTCGCCAATGTCTTTTGCTAAGTCAGGCCTAGAAACAAGGATCAGAGCATCATTTGTACTCTGCCAATGATAACATGACAAAGCAGGTGTTCTGTTTTCTCCCATGGCTGTAAGGTCTATTTCCCTTTACCAGATATCATCTATTTTTAAAAATTACAGAGCAGTTCTAGAAAAACAAGAGCAAGATAAAATTAAGAAATGTCTCCCTGCATATTCCTAAAAGTAAAATTATGTTTGTGGATTTTTCAAACAGCAAATGAATTGCAGCATCCAGTAGCCTACATGGTTTTGTGACAAAAGTTCTGTGTGGGACCAAATCATTTTTTACCTGAAATTTCTGACTCTCCTTGCCCCAAATGACTTGTGAGGGCGAGGGGGCGGTGGTGCAATCAAAGGTGCCAGTAGCATTGACAAGTGTCAAATCAGATATTTAGGACAGCAGGGTCATCTGAAAAAGAATTTCTTTTTATCCCTTGATAACTGTGTTTCAGAGAGAAGCCAAACAGTCAAGAAAAGGTTCTGCCCAAGTCGATACCCAGACTTCCCCCCCATCAGAAGCAAGTGCAAATCTGGACTGAACTGAAGTGCTAATACACTACAGATACAGTACTGCTCAGCTGAAACAAAGCAGTAGATCTTACCTTCTCAAGTTCCACTGCATGATTTGTTTCTTGTTAAAGCTTCATAGAATGGTTTGGTTTGGGTTAGAAGGGACTTTAAAGATCATCTAGTTCCAATGCCCCTACAGTAGGAACCTTCCACTTGACCAGGTTGCTCAAAGCCCCATTCAACCCTGAACACTTCCAGGGATGGGACAGCCATAGATTTTCCCAGCAACCTGTTGCCAGTGCCTCACCACCCTCACAGGGGAGAATTTCTTGATATCTAATCTAAACTGTCTCTCTTTCAGTTCAAAGCCATTATAGGTTATCTTATCAGATAACCTGTAACTAGATTATTACATTCTAAAATGAACTGCCTGTCTAGTTAGCCTTTAAATAGATGATTTTCTCATAGGAAGCATCTCAGTTTATCCTCATTCTTCACTTTTATAGCCTTGTATTTCATGGTTTGGTGACCTTTTGGGAGATTCAGCTTCTTCCGTAATAACCCACTGAATGGGGAATTGTGGAGGAGCACTATGGCCTGTAGCCACTTATTACATAAGACCTAAAATTTCAAAAGCCCGGCTTATCCCCCATGTAATTCCGTCCGTTTCAGTGGTTTGTGCCAGGACTGTTTGGTTTTGAAACAGAATGTACAAAAGAAAAGCTGTGATTTCCAGTCTCTGGCAAACAGTATAGGATGTAGGCCGTATATTAAGATAGATAATAGATGCTTGGATTTTGGTCAACAGGCAAGCAATATTTTAAGAGTGAAGTGATTAAACTGTTAATGTAAATAGAGGGAGGGGGATTAAGAGACGTGGGATTTTCTGCGCAGCTATTAGAAACTAACATTGCAAGGCTGCTGTTTCTAACCGAGATCACTCATTTTATAAGCGCCAGGTTTCGCACACAAACGCTTTCTCTAATCGTAAGTGGTTACAGCTCCCTCGAGGGTATAACTGAGCAGCACCAACCAGCGACCGCGGAGCAGCGTTCCTCGCCTGGCCGGTGCCCGTGACTGGGCGCTCCCGGCACAGGCACCGGGACTCGAAGGCGCACGGACAGAGCCGCTCCCGGGGGCGCGGGGTCCGGTCCCGCCGCACTCCCTCCCCCGCAGCTGCACGGGGCTCCCACCGGCAGCGGGTCACGTGTGCGGGCCGTAATCCCGGCGAGGGGGTGTCGTTCCCGGGGAAGGGGGCGGCGGGAGGAGGGGCTGCCGCCGATGAGGGCTGAAGCCGGGAGCGCGGCCGGCTGCGGGCGCCGGAGCCGCGGGCGCCGCTGCGGGCGAGGCGGGGGCTGCGGCCGCGGCCATGGCCTGGCCCTGCATCAGCCGGGTGTGCTGCCTGGCCCGCTTCTGGAGCCAGCTGGACAAGTCCGACCTGTCCGTGCCGCTCACCATCCACAACTACTCGGACATCGAGGNGCCTTGCCCGGCGGCGGCGGGAGAGCGGTGGCCGACGGCCCCGAGCAGCTCCGGCCGCGCTCGCAGGCGGACGGCGGCCACACCACCTCCTACAGGTAACCGGACCCGGCGGCCGCTCCTAGCCGGGGCTGTTCGTGCCGGGGCGGGGGACGCTCCTCCGCAGCGCGGGGATGCCGCGGGCGGGAGCCGCAATCGAGGGGAGGGGGACGGGGGCTGCCGCCTCGCCGGCAGGCTCAGCCTCTCGCCCAAGCCCCTTTGCTTTTGGAAGAGTGGTCCGTTAAAGCATCGCTTGTGGCCGGGCAGGTGCCTGGCCCTGGCGGCCCCTGTGCGTTCCGGGGCAGCGGAGCCGTTCTGGGGCGCGCTCAGGGAGGGACAGGAGGGGCACGCCGCGGGGATCCCTGATGCCAACCCTGGCACACCCGTTTGTAGGGAGACTCGGCATCTCCGACAGCCTGAGCTGCCCGCGACTCCTCTGTGCCCAACAGCCGCACTGAGCTTCCCTCCCCGAATCCCTCGGTGCCATCATCGTTTTCCCTTTAAAACTCCTGGAATGCGACATTCATGGCGAGCCAAATTACAGCCTTTAAAGATTAGTCAGACAAGAAGATATTTTCGGGCTTTATCCCCTATGTCATCTACTGGGTAATGGAAAAAATTGTCACAAACCACCTGTCTCAAAGACTCTTGAAAAATTACTAAGTGACTTATGTTCTCGATGCCTTCCTTTCTTTCTGAACAGTATGACTGATTACAGATGCTTATTTTCTGGAACAAACAGTCAGGCAGGGTGCACCTAAATTCAACTCTTGTTCTTACTGACGCTCCCGATGGGAGGAAAGAGGATTTCAGCTCCTCCAAGGCTGCTGTTGAATATTGTATCAGTTTCACGCTGTTACCACACACTCCCTCATAATGATGTTTGGCAGATTTTAATATACCTATGAGATATATTAATAGAGTAATTATTTTTATTGCAACAGATTCTCAAGTATTTAGACATTTGCTACCTATTATGTACCTAGGAGACATTTCATCACTGCAATTCATTAGATTATGTATCATAGTGCTTTTAAGACAAACTAGAGGCCCTGGGGAGGATTTACCAGCCTGCAGAGCAGTATTGCTTATTCCACTCCTCCCTACACAGGCAGGTGCCCTGCTCCATGTGCAGTTAATGTGCAGACTTAGGAAGAATAACTGCAGTGCTTGAATTTGTGAGCTGTTTTCTCCTTTGCCACATCTCACAGGACAATCCCAGAGTGATTATTATTCTTGAGCCAAAACAATTTTCAATTTCAAAGCAGCACAGGAATTACTTCAGAGAAACGTGCCTAGAACAAGACTAGCAAGGTTCATCTCCCAGAAACACATCCATCTCCACCTTTTTGAAGCCTCCCCCTGCTTCTTCAGCCTAACCCCAGAGGAACGCTGCATTAGCCTGCATTGGATCTGCAGCTACCCTACAGCTGTTCTGAATGCTCAGCAGTCACCACCTTCCTTCACTCTGATTTGTCTGTCCTTTCACAGAGCTCTCAACTATTGTTAGCAAAGAGTAAGACATTTACCAATCACATGACAACGTACTAGCGGGGCAACATACCAACATGCAAATCAAAACACGTTTTATAAAAAAATAAGACTTCAAGTTAGTTGAGGAACTCCTCACTGCTGAAAGGAGGAGGAGTGTGAGATAAGGGTGGAGACGCAAACCAGGGCAGCCCCACCAGAATACAGTTCTCATGTAAAAACTTTAAGCTGTTTGAAGACACAGAATACAACTGATGCAGACAGGACTATATAAGTCAAACCACTTTTGCCTTATTTCAATAATTTCCATGATTTCTTTGGATCATCACATAACACAACATTGCATTTAAGAAGTCCCTGTACCACTGAGTACACAGGAGTCACAACAATGAACAGCAGAAAAGCACACAGTATCTTCACAGGCTCCAAGAGACTACTTTAATTTATATTTGTTCCTTTCTGATTTTTAAAGGAAGACCAAGCAGGTACTTGGCAGAATTTCTCATTTTCAGTTACACATGGGGCACTGGGTTTGTATTTGGTAGCTCCAGTCATGGCAAAGCCCCAGCACTGTTGCTTTCTGACACAGGAAGGGGTGATCACACCACACCCAGCTTTGGTGAGCCGAGCACTCACAACCACAAGGACATTTCCACTAGCACTGCTACAGCACACTCCTTTCCTCCTACCTTATTTCCCAATGGCAGCATTGCAGTCTGTAAACATTTATCTCATCTTCAGGTAGCAGCTGAACAGCACCATTAAGGATTGTTGTTCTTCATCTTCCTCTCTGACAAAGACTACACAGACCCTGCTTGTTGACAGTTTAATAACTGTCCCTTGGTGGCCACACACACCTCCACTACACTCTGACAGCAGGGACCTGCCCCACTTCCTGTAAGCTGCACCCACCCACAGGTAAGAAGCCAGAAGAAAAGTCAGATCACCTGTGGTGAGACACAGAGCAAGGCAGGTTTCTCTAACTAGGGGCAGGTGTGTCCTAAGGAGAAAGCTGATGAACAACGTGATGTTTTTAGGGGTTGGGAAAAGGGAGAGTGTCCTGCACAGAGACATGTAGGCAAGGACTGCTGCAGGTAGATGGTTAGAGAGGAGCAAAAGTATGTAAACCACATTTTTGGTAAGACAGTCATTGCTTTGCTAGGGAGAACCTCAGAGAGACTCCCTCTTTTCTGCTGTTACAGATGCTGCCCATCCCTATAGCCCAACCCTGAGGACTGGCCTCGCTGTGTGGGGAGCTGTGTCCACTCCCACAAGAAATAAGTCATTTGAGTCCTTTGTGCTCTGGGTGCTTCAGCAGGCTCTGCACCCAGCCAGGTCAGGCATACACCATGAAGCTCTTCCTGGCAGGATTGGCTTCTGCAGTGTGGACACTGCTGGTCAGCAGCCTCCAGCTGTACTTTGTAGCAGTGTCAGGGCTCAGCAGCTGACTGGGCTTGCTTAGTGTGAGAGAGCGGGCATTGACAAGAGTGCAGAAAAGCTGGCATTAATACATGGTCCACTCTATGCTTTTAATGGCAGCAGTGGTTTCCTTGCTTAACTCTGTAAGATGTTGGACTTTTCTTTTTTTAGGTTTTGTGGTATGTTGGTTTGTTGTTTTGGGGGTTTTTTGTTTGTTTTGTTTTGTTGTTGGTTTTTGGTGTTTTTTTTTAAATTCAGGACTTTTGACTGCATGGTTCTGCAACAGCCTATTGGGTTTGTTTCTAAGAAGCATTTAAGTGTAGCAGTGAGTCCCCTGTAACATTCAGCAGCATTTGATGTGCTTTTGTGCATCAGTGCACTGCTTCTCCAAGACTTCATTCTGCACTCTGCTTTAAGTTTAGAAGGAAACTCAGCTGCATACAAAACTGTCTGTACATGGTGAAGCTAGTCAGCCTGACCTGGCATTTCCCAGCACAAAATAAACCCACAGGATCAGTGACTGAGAGCGAGTGAACCTTTCTGTGGCCAGAAGAAAGATGTGCAGGGGGTGTGTGTGGAGGGGATTGGAAGAACACCTGTACCCCTGAGGAAGCCAAGACTTTTTTTGATTTGGAAATAATACCTCTGAATAAACTGTGGAAGGATGGCACAGCTGCCTGCCCTACAAACTATTGCCTTATGTCCCCAGATCTTTGGGGCAGCTTCTGTCTCCCTCCAGTCCCTGGATTTTGGTTGAAATTCTGCAGGGTCTGAATGAAATCAAACCCCAGTGGGGCTGCACCGTGGGAGCTCAGGCACACAGGCCAAGGCAGATCAATACAAGCTGCACTTGAAAGGCTAAAATGGGATGTGCTCCAACTGTGAAAGGATCCCAGGGACTGCTGCAGAGGGTTGCAGTAGATTATACCTTACTGACGCTGGAGGAGGCACAAGAAAGTGCTGAGTGGCCCCTCTGCACTTTCCCAAGTGTTTGTCCTTTGGCATCATGGGATTGACTTCTCCCTTCAGCAGTAAGTTGCAGGTGCCGTGTACTTTTGGCTTTGCACACAATTAATTGTAGTACTAAGTCTTGATTGCATTTCGCAGACATTCTAGAAATAGAGAAGTGCTTTACTTAGCTCCCTTAATAGAGGATGAGAGAAACTGGTGCTGTCAGCAGGTATCTCCAGCTGGCTCTGTTCTCTGGATGTCATCTTCTTACCTTGTTAGAAGGCAACAGGGATAAGGCACAGCCTCCCTACCAGGGCATCAGGAGGAGAGCCCTGTTCACTACACTATAGGTCACTTCAGACTTCAGTTTTCCTTTCGGTAACCTGCCAGTTTTTGGAAAGCACTTGAAATGTGTAAGTGAAAATGTTGCATCAGAGCTGTGAGTGATTGTTTTGCCTCCTCTTCCCCCACCCACTGGCTTTGCTTATATTGGCACTCAGGGAACTGGGAGGATGATTGAATTTCCGCACACATGCACAACACCAGCCCTGAGCAGAGCCCAGTCTCTGCATCTGGGGGTTCCACATCACAGGGGTTTTGAGCAGGCGTGAGAGTCAACTTCTTCACAGGTGAGAGGTACAGCAGTAAAGCAGACCAGACTGGGGACCAGAGGTCAGCAGGGTTTCCTGCTCACTCAGAGAAAGCAATTTTGTTCTGATGAAACGAAACCACATAAATAGCTGGGGCCATTAAGGGGAAAAGTGTCTGATGTGCCATCACTAACGGGTTTTGGGAATAGCAGGGTGGAAGATAGCCCAGCAAACTGAATTCCCACCTTCTTGTATGAGAACTCAGCATGTGCCATTCACTGCACTGGGACCATGGAACAGACACCCCTCCACCAGGAGAGATGCCACAGAACGAAGGGGAATGATGGTTTTCCCATAACTATGGATGCAGTGACAGAGGATTTGACATGGCTGTCTATTCACCTGCCTTCAAATGATGCTAGTGCAGAGAAACAAAGTGAACTGTGGTGACTGCTTCACAATGAAAAGCATCTTATTTCAGCTGTGCAGGAAACAGAGAAAATACCTGCACTTGTATTCAGCAATGTATGGGAACAGAGCACACACCTGAGCCAGCAGGGTTAATAGTACTGCATATACTGCTCCATCCTTGATCCAGCAAAATCTTTAAATGCACGCTTATCCTCAATAATAACAGTAAAGCTTTTATAATCAAGGCTTACAGTTATCGTTACATTCTTAAGTATCTTGCTGCTTGGGGAAATTAATACTGAAGCCCCTGATTTTTATGCTATTTAAGAAGTAAGCTTACTTGGTGCAGGCATTGGGATGGATCCAGAGGGACTCACTGTGCCCTGCATAGCCTGGCTGGGGAAGGGAGGGCTTGGAGGGGGACAGAGGCATGTGAGGAGAGACCCAGGTGAGCTGGGAATAGGGGCTCAAGAGAGGCTGTCTGTTGTCTACATATGCTGCAGAACTGAAATAGAGAAATTCAAAGCTGTTGCATAAAGTAGGGGGAATTTCCTCCACTCAAAGTACACTCAACCTTCTGCCTGAGAAAAAGGGGAAAGAATGGAAAGTGGGATAATGACAGAGGTCAAAACCCTCAGACCTACCCACACCCTCATTCACACAGCTCTGGTAAGAGGGGAGCAGCTGCCCATCCTATCACACCACTGTCAGTACTCCTTCCCTGGGGATCTGTTGGTGAGCAGAGCAAGCTCCTAAAACTCAGCATAAGGCAACAGTTTGAGGCTTAAGGTTTTGTCTGGTCCTTTCAGTCAAGTCTTTTGCTGTTGCTTCTTTCCTTTGAGTTATGAGCAGCTCTGCCTGACCTTACTGCAGGTGAGAGCTAAGACAGGAATTATCCAGGTGTCTTCTTGCTTTCCTCCACTATAATTCATGTGCGGTGGTCTCTCTACCTCTCTGCTATGTCTTTTCTCTACCTCCCTATTTTTTCCCTCCATCAGCTTTTCCTTTCCTCCATTTCTGTCCTCATGCTGGGTTCTTTGGCTGGGTAGGAGAATGGGCACAATCTGCTCCTGTGTCCAAGGATTAAAAGGGCCTCCAGACCCCACCGGTGTCTGACACAGCTCAGAGGAGAAGCAGTTTCATGGCTTGGTTATCCAGAAGGGCTTCTGACTTTGTCCATCACACAGAGCCCTTACCTCTGCAACCATGACCCGTGACATTTGCAATCCTCCATTTGTCAGGACATGTCACAGCACCCTCCCTGGCCTAGGGAGGTCTTTGTCAAGAAGAAAACTCAGCCTTGTCCTCTGGGAGAGCACCACTGGCCACATAGCTCGGCCTGGGCAAACCAGGTGCATGGCCCTGCGAGGAGCCTGCAAGGAGCTGTATCACAAACAGGGAGACATTTCACCCCACACCTTCTGCCCAAACCCCTTGGACACCAGTCTAGCTTCCCCAGCAGACATCTAGAGTAGTGTGTACTTTGAAAAGAAAATAACAGAGACGCTCAAGCTGTGCACACAACTTTCCTTCTGAAGGGAAAATTGGAGAATTGTTCATTATGCTGTTTAATTCTCACTGGTGTGCTGGATATGAGAAAGAAGAGGACAGTGAAAGAATGAACACAGGCGAGCTCAGGCAGCATAGCTTTGAGTTATGGTCAGCTATACAGAATGCCTTTTTCTCCACTTCTTAAATAAGAAATGGATTGTAATGCAGCAGCTCAGAACTGCCACGGATAATTAATCATGGAAAGCAAACCATAACATAAAGATGAAGTATTAAAATGACAACTGTGATGGCATTAGTGGTGTATGATGGGGCAAAGGATTAGTACCAATGCTGAAGATAAATCTGTATGGAAACAGTATGGTCAGTATTTCCATCATCTGCCTCCCCATGTCCACCAGAAGTGCTCTCCCCCTTGGTGAAATTAAAAAACTTTTTAGGTTAGATTTTCACTAGGTTAGTGAAACAAAAAGGTTTTTGCAGACAGCTTTCTGTGCAAGGCCAGAAATCATTTGTGGAGCACATGAAATGGGAAGAGCTGGAAGCAGCACATAGTTCAGTCACTACATGGCTTGCAGCACCCAGCAGCTTGAGACGCAGCAGCACCAGCACACCATATTGTGAAAGAACAGAAGGACCAATCCCAAATCCATCATTCCCCAAACATGCCCTGAAGTCTGCGAGGCCACAGGGTGAATCCCCCCACCTGACAACCACTGTTGTCTAGAGACAAGGGGAGGAGCAGGAAGAGGAGTACAGCAGGAAGGATGAAGATGGCCATCTCCAGCAGCAACAGTCAGTCTTGCATATTCATCCACAGCAGCAGCTGGATGTCACATCACACGAGGGTACAAGGGGGAAGGAAGACAGTCACCAATCCTGACACTTGACATCTTAAACATTAAAAACAGGTCATTCTTCTTCCCAGGCTTGGAGTAGCTCATGCATTTTGACTCCATTCATGACTCCAAGACTGATTTCTAGTCAAGTCACCAAACTGGCATTTGGTTCCTTCTGACTCTTGGCTATACAGCTGGAGGTGGGAGCATGTGTCCTGCAAACTTAAAGGCAAAGCAAATTCAGTTAGCTGCACTTTCTATATCAAAGGTTGTAATATTCATTTCTTGTTTTGTTTGTACCCTGGCTCCCAGAGGAGTTATATTATCTCTGTTTGGCCCAACCCTTCCCTGTGATTCAGAGTCCTGGGTTTCCCCAGTAGAAAATCCCAAGTCCAAACTGGAGACACTGCTGTGGGTCTGGGCTGTGACTGTGTCTACCCTCACATTTCTGAGTCCGAGGCTGAAGCATTTCCTCAGTGTGTGTAGCTGCCTCAGAAATAGTTTTGACTATCCAGGCTGAGAGGAGAATGATTTGGCTTCCAGCCAAAAAGAGGGTCCTGTGATCCAAAAGGGCTGTGTTTGGGGGCCTGCCAAATCAGCAAATGATCTGCTATAAAGCAGTGAGACAGAGCTGGCTGCACAGACAGGCAGCACAGTCATTCACTGCAAGCTGGGGACACGCTCCATTTCAGCAGGGAGACCAGTAGGCACAAGGTTGAATGGTTAGGAATCAATGCCACCAGCATTCTTGAGGAAATCAGGCCCATTATGTGGAGTGGCAGGTTCCAGTTCCTAGAAACTGCTGGGACGTAATTGATGGGTTTGTACCATTTTGCTGGTATTTTGCCCAGTAGCTCTGTGTCGTCCCCCTGTCTGTGCAGCAGAGCAGAGCTCAGTTCAACTCAGCATTCACACACATTTGGGATTCCCTGCTGAAAAGTTGCCTTCTTGGGCATTACTTGGCCAAAATCACCTTTCTGCAAAGCTTCTCCCTTACCCTGAGGTGTCAGAGCAGCAGGAACCCCAGTACCAGCACAGGGAGAGCCGCATGGGCCCTCACCTGCTGGTGAGCAGGCACAGACAGCAACGTGCAGAGAAGGCAGAAGGCAGTGGCTCAGGGCAGTGAGAGCAAACTGATTATAAACAAGATTTGCAATGCACAGAGACAGCCCTGACAGAGGCCTAGTTTTGCCTTCTGACAGCAGAAAGCTCTTCCATAGAGCTGTATCCGTTACTGACTGAGTGGATTTTAGAACTGACTCCACCTTCACTCAAGCTGACAGACTGCTGCCAGCCCTGGCAGTGCTCCTGCCCCTTTCCTTGTGCCTGTGCCTGTACTCATCTGTACTGACAGGGGGCCACTGCCAGCAGCTAACTTGGTCAAGAAACAGTTACTGATTTTTTTGGAATTAATTTTATTAGCATGCTGGTTTCTCACTGGCTTAGATACAGTCCAGGGTTGTACCCTTTATCTACAAATCAGTCAAGAAATGAGGCAGCATTTTAAGGCTGAGTCTATTATTAGAACTAAAACATAAACCAGGCAGTGGTTATGTCATTTTGGTGATATACTAAAAGAATCAGGTCCAAACTACACACTCTAAAATAATGCTCCACACTCTAAAACTTTAAAATAAGATTTTTAAAAGGGGAATTTGCATCTACTATCAAATAGCAAATAGCATGCTTGGGGAAAAGGAAAATCAGAAAGGCTATGATGAAAACTAAGCTGGACACACTAAAACACAGCCTATTTCCCTAGCCCAGGCACAGCTCAGGACTCAGTTTTACCCCTTGCCCTTGTGTATAAGCAGATAGTAAAATATGGATATTATTGAAGTATTCCAGGGTATGAACATAAAGCTGTCACATCTTGGTTAGTCACCTCTCTCTTCGCTACAGAAAGTGCTTGTTGGTTGCCAGAGATACATACACAAACAGAGCAGACTTCTGTCTCCTGAGAGCAAATGAGCCAGCTCAGCTGGCTGCCACTGCAGCATCCAGGAAGTCCTAACAGAGAGGGCATCAGTGAGGCCTGTTTGTGGTAAGGGGTACAGATAAGCAGGGAAAAGGCTGCAGATGGGAGATGGCAGCCAAGCTAAGCCAGACCCTGCCATACCATGCACTTGAAACATGTGCTGCCCCTTTCTCAGTGCAGTCTCTGCACCTGTTTCTCAGATGTCACTTGGCTGACTTATCCTTGGAGTGGTGATGCCTTCTCAGACATCACTGTGCAGATTTGAAGCACTTGCTCCCATCAAAAGGAAAATTGTGGGCAGAAGCATCTGCCAGCTGAGATGGTGTCTCCCTTTGGATGCATTTCAGACTGAGCTGCCACAGCTGTGCAGCACAGCACACACTGGCAAACCTGCCTGCTGTTGAGAGCCACAGCCAAGGAATGGAACATCAGCACACTCTCTCCACATGGAGGGCCAGGCACCAGACCAAGGTGTTTTACATTGTGAGTGGCCAACTAGGCAGATGATGTTTTACACTGTAAGTGGTCAATGGGCTATCATGCAAAAAGTCACCCTGGCTTTGTCTTATCCAGGAGGGAAGTGCCAAGCACTGCCAAGAGAGAGGACGTTTTTCAGGAGCAAAAGGAGAGTTAAGTCAAGGCAACCAGTTAGCCCAGTGTATGCCCTGTTGCATCTTTGAGCATGGGTTTTCTGAGAGGCAGGCCCCTACACTCAGTTCTGCTTTTATTCTCAGTATGCCTTAGACAATTTCAATCTTAGGAGCTGATTGCAAGCAGCCTTGCCTTCTGGCTTTGCAACCACTCTGAGCAGAAGCACCCTGTGACTATGTTGTGGTTTATGGGTTCTTCTGTCTTGACAATCTCATTTCAGACAAGAGTATCGCCCATGGACTGGAGCAAAACCATCCAAGCCTATAAAGACAAAACAAGGCTTTATTATCCCAGAAGACCATTTTGTTCAAGAGTCAAGCTACAAGGCAGACTTCAAGGTAATTAACAGTTTTTAAAAATCCTAAAGTCAGTGTGAGTAAAGCCCAAAGTGTACACATCAGGAACTACTAATTTTTTATCAGTGTGGTATGTTTAGCCATGTCCTCGCTGACCCCTCTTTCATCACTGCCCATCAGGTAATGTGGCCATCCCTTGCCTTCAGAGAGACATGCTAGACAATGTCATACTGTAACTGGTCATAATTCAACCCAAATCCAAGATCTTAAGCTGCATGACAGAAAGTTCAAGATTTGATTCCCTCAGGTGGATACCTTATGTACAAGGTGTGTGTCATCCCCTCTCTCAGAGCGGTCAGTGTGCACCAGCATTAGGGCTGCAGTGTGAGATTCAGCCTCTGGTAGTAACAGAGGGCCCCCAAAACTCCCCATCCCCACAAGAAAGGAAAGTGCACACTAACAAGGCTCTGGTTTAGCTGCTTTTGCATTAGACCACCAAAGAAAACAACACCTCAGCCACAGAAGGTCATTCACAGGCTGCACTGACTCAGAGAGCAGAGATGGGCTGGGGCTGAATTCTCCAGCCGCAGTGTGCCATGCTGTTAGAGGTAACAGCAGCTACTCCAGGGCCACATGTAAAAAGTAAATCTTTGCCTTGGAGGAGACAAGGAAGAAGTGTTTAATCAGCAGACAGTCAAGTGCCTCCTCCGCAGAGGATTGCCAGCACACTGCTGCGACAAGGCACACAATGGGTATAGCCAGCTCTGCTGAAAGTGGGACAGTGACCTCAGGCAAAACAGAATTTGCAAACCTCAACAAAACTTTCTGTTTGCTCTTAATAGTCTGGGCTGCTTACTGAGGTGCAGCAATGAGGATGGAAGGTATTCCTGTTCTAGATGAACCCCTCAGAGTCGCTATCCCAGTTCACAAGAAAGGGACAGAGAAGACTGGAATGCCAGACACAAACACATGCCAAGGACACTGCACTCTGGACCATGCAGGCAAAGGTCCCATGTCCTGGAGCCCCAGGCCACCACCAGGACTCTCTCACAGACAGCATGGGATAAGTGTAGTCAGGAATGAAGGTGATGCCAAGGAGCCATCAGTTCAAATAGAAGCCAGACTGTCCCTGGTTCACACTAGATCGTTTGGACTTTCCCTGTGGCCTGAAACCCCTGCTTTACCAGATGTGAGTCAGGTTTACATTCTGTCCTGACAGCCTACATGAAGGACGCAGGGGAATGGTTCTCCCCAGCTGCTGAGCTGTGCACAGGCTGTTTGTGACATCTCACTTGTTCCTCAGTGTGTCAGATGCATCCCTAGAGGAAAGGAAAAATCAGAACAACGAAACAATAACAATCAGATCAATAGCTTTCCCTATTTCCCTGTACTCTCTTTGCCTGTGGTCTTGCTCTTCTTTCTCTGCTTGGATGGTGCCATCAGCATACTCAGCAGAGCTTTCCACTCTTTCGTGTTTTATGGACAGATTCACCCAGAGTCCTATGGCCAGTCCTGTTTCAAAACCTTTGGGTTTTCAGCATTAGGGATGACAGAAGCATCCAGGTGTCCTTCATGCTCCAGTACAACCACCACAGCTACATATTGCATGTAATTATGATTCCACAGACATTACAGTGAGTAACCACTGTTATCTCTGCCTTTCCTTCAGACCTGAGGAGTTTACATCCTTACCTGAGTCCTTGCAGTTTCACAGCCTAGCATGGCCAGTAACCAATTTTTCTTCTTTGGGTACTCCAGATCTGCACCTCTGTTCACAGCAGACATAGATTGTAGTCCCATAAAGCATTACAATGGAACGTTTTGATGGAGCCTGGATGGCATTCTCCAAAAGGTTAAGGACCAGACACACACCACTCTAATTCCTTTCACTTAAAATCCAGCACCAGGCCAGCAGGGAGTTTGTTGTGATGTTTGTAGAGTATCTGCCAGCAGGGCTTGGTGAAGAGGCAGCTTTTCATCTTGCAGAAGCTGCCTCCAGCCAAGGCCTGCCCAGTTATGGTTATCCCCATCACACCACACACCTCAGGGTCAAAGGGCTGGGTTACAGCTAAGCCCCTCCTCACTGGCAAGCATCACACCTGCCCTTGAAACACCCTGCACGCCAAGGCCAGTCTCACTGATGCTCAGCCAAGAGCTAACACTTGTTGGGTAGTGGCACGTTACAGGGAGAGCAGATAGATCCTCAGAGCACTCCAGACTCCTCAGACTCTCTAGTCAGCTGTATCCTGTGTTGCACTAATGTTTCTCTCTCCCCTCACCCCACTAGATCCCAGAGGTGAAGACCAGGTTCTCCCCCAACCCTTCTGCTGTTTTCCAGGCGCCATCACGGATCCTCAACGTTTGAACCTGGACCCTCCTCACACCCAGGCAGCTTAAACGTGATGTTTCTGTTAAGATGTATCACTATGCAATTTTCATGAGGAGCGTTAAGATCAAAGAACTGGTGTTATCAAAAGCAGCTACAGTGATTAATGACATGCACACACACTTTCTGTTAACACAACAAACCGCAAAGCGCTTGGTTCAGAACTGGCAAAACACACTGCGAGGAGTGACCTAGTTTTTCACAGGAGCAGGTTCATTGCTATGCCAGCTGGCATCACATTAGGAGATTGACTTTGGGCAGCAAAGGTAGGATTGCAGGCAACATCCCTATGCATAACTACACAGAGTAGGAGGGAAAACAATCACAAGCGGGATGGATAATTAAAACCCAAACCAGTTTTATTTAGCAACACCCTCTAAGTAGGCCAGTGAAAGACAGACAGTAGCCTGGCCCTTTCTTGAGGCGTTTTGGAAGTAGGACCGCAAATGGCATCATCAGAAAGCACAGCTTCACAGGGGCTGGTCTGAACGTCCAGGATTGTTTTAGAAGCTGGAGGAAGCCAGAATCATTAAACTCTAAAATAAATCTGGCTCACACAGTGTGTCTTGGGCCTTTCCATCTAGAAATTTCCAAAATTGAAGGGCTGATAGAGGAGCAAGAGAGGACTGCAAGGAGACAGCCCTGACAGCACAAGGCTGGTTTGTAGAGGAGTGCACAAACACAGCCAGGCACCCACCAGGCTCCTCCAGAGGATCTAAGATACTTCTGTAATTTGTATAGCTGTTAGGGTGAGTGTAAATATTGTACATGGATTTTACCTAAAGCAATTTGTGATCCTTTAATGAAAAGGATATGCTTATACTTTTAATAAATGTTAACTCTTTGCATATGCAAGGTGGAAAATATTGCCTTGAAATTCCTAAATTATTGCCTGTATATTGGTAATGCTAATGCTAAGAACAAACCACAAGCGAATGTTACTTAGAAACTCTTCTTAAAGAAAAATGTAATGTATAATGTAAGCCATCTGTCATTTTTAAGATAGGCCATTTCAAGTGTCATTGTTTTGAAGCTGACTTTTTTAGATTGCTGAGCATTTAACTTTTGCTAAGGTACATGTGTTTTAAGAAATCATTTTTTTAGCCTTTGTTCATCAAGACTTTACAATTTGTCTTAATGAGTTATGCAATATAATTAGTCTATTGCTTATTTAAAGGTTTTACTAATTATTTTGGGGGAAAAAATCGAAAAACTTTTACTTTATGTGTTTGCAACACATTTGTTGTCTAGAACAAAGGGAAACCATCCTCAGACTTGAACAGTGATCAGATATTAATTCATCTGTAATGAAACAGTCTAACACAGGAGGGTATTTTCTTAAACTTCCTACTAGCTGAAGTCTAAGGCAAATTTAATGAACTTGGGGATTCTGTAAACACGTATGCATTGCTGATAATTCCCATAGGAACAATTTGTGAACTGTTGGCATGTGGATTGTACTTGGAATACATGCAAACAGCATCTTCTCATTGCATTATGTCAGAATTTAATGGAGCCACCTCTGTTTGCTATAGCAAGACCAAACACAACTACCAGAACAGGGAACACCTGCAGGAAGCTGTGTTTGGTTGGGACAAGGGATGGCACTTCCCACATTCATCCCTGGACCCATAGGAACCTGCAGTAATCCCAGTGCTTGCCAAAACAATATTTCAGGAGATTAATTTTTCAGGAAATTAATTTGAAACATTCAAACTGTACTAAAAGTTTTGCATGTTAGATGTTTCTAAGAATTCAATCTGCTTGTTTAATCTCTTTATAATGTTTTTAACAGTTTTGTTCAAATAATTTAAGTTCATTTCAATCCTGGACTTTATTAACAGCAAGAAAAAAAGGAGAAATTGTCTATTCTCTCTTCTTAATTCACTGTATTTCTTAAAACAAAAAGCAACCCAGGTTTAAACAAACTGGTAATATAATAAGCTTGTATTTTATCAAATGGACTGGATTTAATTTAATAAATTAAAATGTATTTTGTCTATTGGTTCTTTCCCACATTTTTTTTTGTTGTTGTAAAACATAACCCCCAGGTAATTCAACTTGGCAGTACAATTTGTCACTGCATGTCTGTCTGGCACACCTGCATGAGCAAGACAGCAGAGCACACCAGACACCAAGCAAGCCATTCCATCAGCACTCAATTCCTTACTCCTGGAGCTGCCCTGCAGGCACAGCCCCCAGCAAGAACAGCTTCTAAGGCACACTTCAAGCTGTGGCCCAACTGCTGATCCAAAAGCACAGCTGCTTTGCAGAGGAAAGCTGTCGGTCTGCAGAATCCATAATCACTTAGGAGACTTTTCCCAGACCTTTTCAAAGGGAAAGCAAGCTATTCAGCAAGCAGTCCCTCACCATGGAAGGGAAAAGGATGAACCAAGGACACTAGTTTGCTACATTCCCTGTCAAATGCACAGAGGGTAGATAGACTCTGATGCAGGTGCCATGATCCTGAGACCCCTTTCAGACACGCCCATGGTGTTCCCTGTTAACAGTTTCACCTCAATTTCATTCTGCCATCCCACACAGACCACAGGGATTGAATTTGAACAGAGACCATCACTTTTCAGTTACTCTCAGTAACACTTCTGTCAGTAAAGGTGCTGAAGGTACAACCACCTTCCCCAGACACTGCAAGGCCAGCTTTTCTAGCTATGTCTCAGAAGCCTTCCAGGTGAAAGCCAAAAGCTCATGAGGTGCTGCCTGGCTCCAGCTACGTAAGGGACAAACAGAAGGACATCTGAGCAGGTACTTACCACTGTAAGGTCCAAGGTGATGCCACTGGCTGCCAATGTCTGCAACTTACCTGATTTTGTATGAAAAATGAAAGGTATCACGCTAAGTTCCTCTGAAGAAAGCAAATCTACATGTGCTTTGCAGGCTCCAGGGAGTCACTATGCCAGGACTGCTTTCAACGCTGTTCTCACGCTAGTATTTGTCTTCCCAATTGCTCTGGGCCCATGTCCAAGTCCCTCAAGGCTTTCCAACTGTGAATCACACTGCAAACAAGGGTTATTTGACACATAAAAAAATGTCCTTTAAAAGGAAAGTTTTACACCTGAAGCTTTATAATTTACTACCTCTAGGGTGACACTGAACCTGCTTGTTTTGTTTAATCCTCCTGACACCTTGCCTGTTGGGATGCTGAGGGTGAGATTTGTGCCAGGCAGCTGTGAGTATCTGCACTGCCACATGCTCAGATGAAGCTTTGGTGTGTGAAATACTCTACTGCTCAGAACAGTTCACAAGCAGCAAGTTACTGACGTGCCTGCTTTCATGAACAGCACATTTCTCTCTGCATTGCACTGATTTTTTTTGAGGGTGAACAATCAGGTGCAAACCTATCAGCTCTGTCTTACTCATACCAGTTGCCTCTACCTTGGCCACAGTAGCAATGGACCATTGTGGTTTGCCACAGATGGATTGCTGGTGCCACACACCCCAGGGAGGCTGTGTTTGTTTCCAGGGCAGAGATGGCACAGGTGTGGACAACCCCTGGTTTGTGGTGGCACAGGCTTTGACATCACCCAGACCACCTCAGGACCCAGATACACCACCTGTGCCTGTGCCAGCTCTGTGTGCAGACAGCTTAATTCCCAAAGCAGTTGGTCCATCGCCATGTGAGCACAGTGTGCCTGCCCCCACATCCCAGGATGTGCTCACCTGTGTGAGGGCAGGGAGGGAGGCACTGGGGGCAGTGCCAAGGGCACAGCCAGCCTCCCTCAGCCACCTGTGCTAGCTCGGAGGCACTTCTGTGGGATTTAGCACAAACAAGGAGTTGTGCCACATTTTCAAAAGGCAATGGCATATTAGTCTGCTCACAGACACCCACTGACCTCCCCACAGTGGGGGAGAACATGGGAGTTTGCTTTGCTTACTTTTTCTGGTTCCTGTCCCTGTCAGGTGTGGGTGCCCAGAGATGGCAGCAGGCAGGGGGGTCTCTGTGAGGGGAGGGCAGTGGGAGGGTCTTTGTGAGGGNAGGCAGAGGGGGGTCTCTGTGAGGGCTCCCCTGTGCTGGACACAGCCTGTCCCTGCTGCCCTCAGGCAGCCAAACCCCTCAGAGGGACAGACTGGGCCCAGTGCCTGGGGGATGGAGGAGGCAGCAACCAGGAGCAAAGGACTGAAGAAGCCAATTTGAGTAAAATAGGAATTGTGTGGGGAAACATTTTTTAATTGTTTTTTCTTATTTTTGTTTCTCACCATCCAGCTCTATTTGGCAATTGGTTCAACTAATGCTCCCCAAGTCGAGTCTGTTTTGCCTGTGGCAGTAACTGGAATGTGATGTCCCTCTTTTCATCTGCAGCGACTGCCTTGATCTGACCAGAGCAGTGGTGGAGTCCCCAGCCCTGGAGGGATTTAAACGATGTGCAGATGTGGCACTTGGGCACACAGTTCAGTGGTGAACAAGGCAGGGCTGGGTTAACTGTTGGACTCGATGGTCTCAGAGGTGTTTTCCAAACTAAATGATTCTATGGTAAATTATCTTTTTTCATCTTATTTTCTCTGCCATTCTGCTGCAAGGGAGTGAGAGCAGCTGGGTGGGTGTCTGGCAGCTGGCCAATCTCAACCCACCTTGCTTTTCAATCTTCCACACAAACCAATGTCTTGCTGCTTAAACAGGTTGCTCTGGGGGATGAAAGACTGGAGCTCAGCTCCTGGCTTCCCTTCCCCCAACCTCCAAAACCAGGAGCTTTTCAAAAGAACTAGGAAAGGGAAAAAATTATCTTTTCTTTCAGTTCAATTCCACAACTACTAATTTTTATCCAGAACTAACTAGGACATTCTGAATTCACACAGCACAAAAATATCAGTGGATTTGGAGAAACTTTGAGTGACAGCTAATAAAAGAATTTATTGTAAACATACGTATCTTACACAATTATACAGTATAATACAGATAACATGAAGGATTTAAACACTCAGCATTACAAATAGGGGCAATAGTTGTAAAGAGATCTTTAACTTGTATCTAGACTCTTCCAAAAGCCAGAGAAATACACCATAACATTTCATCACACTGTATCACCTGTAGCATTCCACAAACACCTGAACAGGTGTGTGAAATTCCACAACCTATACCTCATCTCCAAGCAACTCCCACAGGAACTTCTCACAACAAATTTTTCTCCCACCCCTATTCAAAATGCAAAGGACTTGTTGCAAACGTTTCCTACATCTGAAGAACTAAACAAATGTGTCATTCCCTATCTGCTTTTAACAATTTATTTTCCTTCAGCAAACTTTATATACTATTCATATGCATCTCATGGAGAATAACTCGTGGTTGCTCAGAAATGTAGCAATAGATCTCCTTTGCAAGAGCTCCATTAAGAACGAGGGGTCGTTACGTGCCGGCTTCAGGGCCAGGCTCAGCACTCATTCTGAAATTCCATTCCTCACAGAAAAGCAGGACACAGGCAAGGAAACCACAATTTGCAAATAGATGTCCAAACACAAGCTCCGGCACCCTCAAAAGTTGCTCTGGGCATATCACAATCCCAGAAACTAAGCCCACAAGGGACAGGGGCTGGAAATGCATGTGTCACATAATCACTGAATATGCTGAGTTGGAAGGGACCCATCAGGATCATCAAGTCCAACTCCTGGCCCTACACAGGACACCCCAAGAGTCACACCATGTGTCTAAGGGTATTGTCCAAACACTCCTTGAACTCTGTCAGGCTGCTGTGACCACTGCCCTGGGGAGCCTGCTCAGTGCCCAAACACCCTTTGGGTGAAGAACCTTTTCCTGATATCCAGCTTAATGCCCCCTTGACTCAGCTTCATGCCATTTCCTTGAGTCCTGTCACTGGTCACAAGAGTGAAGAGATCAGTATCTGTCCCTCTGCTTTCCTCATGAGGATGTCGAAGACCACAGTGAGGTCTGCCCTTAAGTCTCTTCTAGGCTGAGGTCCTGAATAAACCAAATTACCTCAGCTGCTCCTCATATTGCTTCCCCTCCAGATCCTTCACCATTCTCATGGTCTCCTTTGGACTCACTCTAATAGCTTAATGACTTCTTTATATTGTGCTGCCCAAAACTGCACACAGCACTCATGGTCATTGCAGATCACACCACGACTGAGCTTGCCCAAAAGGCTATTCCCACACAACTTGCAGGCTGTCATGAGTGACAGAGATCTTGAAAATGTCCTTCTCTTTTGTAAAAGCTGTGTACAGGGGTGCCTGAAAGCAGAGCAGACCTGGAATTCACTACAGCCTACAAAGCATGGGGCCTGCAGTTCCCCAGATACCTGGGTCTCTCTCAACTCAAAACTAAGCTGAAGCATAATCACCGCTGCTTGACTCCGTCACACTGACCTCCGCTGATAAACGAATGTCAGGGCTAAGCTGTGCCCTTTCCTTTCGCAGGCAATCCTGCACTCAGCTCACCCCAACAAGCCAGGATTAGCCTTTGAATCCAGAGCATCTGTAATGTCCTTCCCAGGGGGCATTTAAGTCCTTCTCTGAATGCTGTTTGGAATTCATCCATTGGTCCCATTTCCTGGATTCAAGGGTCAGGTTCTGCTACTCTTACAGCGAAGAGAACTGCAGCTCCCTGTTAGCTGTGATGAACTGAAAGGGCCTTTCCTGCAGACCCCAGTTTCATTTAAGGGGAAAACAGGCAGCACCTCATCAGAGGTACACAGTGCTTTCTTCAGTTTAACAACTGCATCAAATCTATGTTACTCTCCTTGAAGGCCTGAAACCACCCTCTGAACCATTTTTCACAGTTCATGCACACTACTGGAGTTACCATCACCTCTCTTTCAGCCAAAAGAAAGCACCAAAAGATAACATTTTGAAGATTGCTGTTCCTACCCCAGGCCAGGAAAGATAACTGTAGCTTAATGTTTATAAAAGGCTTTGTATTGTCAAAGCACGGCACCAACAAGAGCGAGGCCTCAGTACACCCCTGTGAGGTAGGTATCCTGCTCCCCATGCTCAGAGATGGGGAAACTGAGGCACAGAGTGATTAAATCAAAGGCCATGCAGCAGATCAGAGACCCAGATGAGATCAGCACATTGGAGGTTCTGGCTCTTTGACCCATGCTCCACCCACATGACAACACTGCCACACAAAACAAGCACGCTGAAAGCATGACAGTCCCACAGGAGTCCCACCAACTTCACAATGGCTTATTCACACTACCAGCAAGCCCCCATGGGGCAGGACAAATGGGTGGTGGATGTGGGGTGGTCAGGATGTTGCCAGCGAAGCCTTCTTCAGCGAGGTGTTGGTAGCCAGGCTGCAGACATGTCTCCCTCACCAGTGATGTTCCTGAGACAGGTAAGTGCTGGGGTTAGTAGCAGAACTTCTTCCTGCAGTCAAGACATCAGAGGATCTCCTCACAAGCAGCAAATCTCTGATTTTTTGATCCTATCAGGCCTCTCTGTGTTGAACAAAACTTAAGCCAAAGCAGTGCTGCTCCCACAGCACTTCACAGTCTAAGCTGATTATTGGGGAACATCCAAAATATAAACTTGTACAACACAGCTGGTCACCTGCCCTCCAGCACACTCCAAACATTCTGACAGCCTGGAGAGGCACTCTCTGGACAAGCAAAGTGTTTCAGCCAGTCCAAGCCCACAAACACTGAATATTGTCCTTGCTCCTCTCCCTTCCCATATAGGACAGGTGGTCAGTAAAATCTTACCAGGCCTGACCACAGTTTGCTCATCTTCACTGAGGATGTGCCACTCTGCCCTTTCTGAGGTGACTAAGAAAGGCGGCATCTGACACCTCCTCTATAGAGGCAAGGAATTTGGTCAGGTGACACTTAGCTGAGTAAGCTCCTGATCAGCCTACCCAGCTGTGTTCTCAGGCCCATACACCATGCTCAAGCAGGACTGGCAGAATTTGTTGCAGCCATCACCTTTCTGCTCCCTCACATCCAAACCTAACCCAACCATCTACTTAAATATCCCACCTTTAAAAGATCCCTTTGACCTTTCTCACACTCAGAGTGCCAAAGCAAGTGCCCTGCCCACTGCATGGGGAAACCAACTTGTATGTAGACTGCATCAAAAAGCATAATTTCTTCTCTTAAAAACCAGTTCAATCTCATCAACAGAGCTGTCTCAGAGGGACCAGGCCTGTGCAGTCTCTCACAGCTAGCAACTCTATGCAAACTGACAATGTTTGTTCAGCCACTGAACGTACACTTACCAAGTAAACACTGACATTTAACAACTTGATTTGGAACAGAGCATCATTTTGTTGCATTAAGGTGCATCTTTAATTGGAGGTAACAATCTAGTAGCCCAATGTTATAAATGTATATAAATGTCCTACAGAAATACTGGATTTGTCAACCCAACTTCAGTCATAAATCCACCTTTCCTGTAGCATCTTCTCTGCTCTATTTCATTGTTCCTCATTTAGTATCTTCATATGTTTGTTTGTGAGGAAGTCAAGAAAGGGAATATTACAGATGGCTTTGTGAATATTCATCACTGTGATCTCTCTTGGAGTCCTGCAGGGAATGCATCAAAGATGCTATTATAATACATAAAAAAAACATGTGTCCATAAAGAAGCAAGTTAATAAATTTACCAAAAAGGAGGAGAAAAATAAAAACATTGATTGAAAAAAAAGTATGAGAGGCGGTATTAAAGCAACAGAGGAAAAGCATTAAAATGTCACAGCACAAAAAAAGCCACTCTCAAGACTGGAGTAAACTTCTTGGGCACTAGGACAGGAATATCAAGTGCTGAAATATTAATTCTTAACCTTCTGTAGCACAGACATTGTGTATGTATTTCTATAAGTAACACATACACATTTGTTTTATACATATTATGTAAATATTTATATATTGCATACAAGTGAATATTTAAATTAAGCATTTTCTCATAGTGCTATTTTCTTTAATCAATTTCAAGCTATCCCAAATCATGCTGCTGAACAGAAATCAAAATGTGGCCTAATCATAAGATACTAGAAAGAAATTCTTTACTGTGAGGTTGGTGAGGCACTGGAAGAGATTGCCTGGAGAAAGTTGTGGATGTCCCATCCCTAGAAGTGTTGAAGGCCAGAGCCATCTGGTTTAGTGGAAAGTGTCCCTGCCTATGGCAGAGCTTAGAACAAGATGGTCTTTAATATCCCTTACAACCCTAACCATTCTACGATTCTATAAAAATCACTCAGTATATGAGCCAGAAGAGCATATCTCAGTAAAGTACAGACATCATTTAGGTTGTTTCAGTTCTGGCAGGCCATGTCTAAGTTGTCTACACAGTAACCTGAGATAGACAAGAGTGAGCAGGTCCTTCCAATGGGGTTCTGTAGAAACAGGTCACCTGCCTTTGAGCATGGCAACACCAGGAATCCTGCCTAAGTCTTCAACGTTTACGTTTCCATCTTTTGCCACTAGGGAGCTAAGGAGATGACACACCCCCTTAAAAGGCTTGGATCTTCCCCCAGTATAATGGATAAATTCCCTCACTCTCATAGTGTGAGCCACACACAGTCTGACTAAATGCCTCAAGCCATTCAGGCCCTTAGTGCTGGTGTAAGTGGCCCCAGGGGAATCAAGCTGCTGTACCTGTTCTGAGGAGTGGTCTGGTACGCCACAGCCAGCGCCTGCCGCAGGATATCACTCATGAGCTGTTCGGTGGCCTGACACAAGAGACAACATTGGGAGACAACATCACAAAAACAGCAAAGGAACTTGCTATTTGGTCAAGTATCAGTTTAAGAGCAGCAGAAATTTTGGCTCACTTCAATCCTCAATCGTTCAGCAGAGGGCAGTTCAAGATGCCCAAGTGAGTTTTATTACTTATGACGTGAATATATTTAACAGAAAGAGACCAATAGACACACAGAGCTCAGACTGTAACTGTCCAGCCTGGGTTTCCTCTGGACCTGCAAGGCCGTATATGCACAGCAGGGTGGATCCAATGTTCCAGAGCCTGTGCTTCAAAGAGTATTTCAGGGCCCTTCCTCTCACACACCAGAGCTGGTTTTGCACATGGCAGACTGTGGATGTTCCTCTGGGAGCTGATACATGCTTGTCAGCCACTCTCTGTGGTCAAGATACTGCCTCAGAAACCTCCCAGCCTGAGCAGCAAGACACCAGCAGTGTATTCCCAATACTTGGCTTAACCAAGGTTCAGTCGAGAGCTAATTAAGGCTCTTGGCTTTCTGTGCTGTATCAAAACCAGAGCAGAGATTTCTGGGACATTCAGTCAGGAAAACTGGCATAACCGTACAATTATAATGGAGCAACCTGATGGTTACAATCTGTGTCTACAAATGGATATATCTGTACCAGAGTTCATCTGTGGTGAGGAACAGGGAGCACAGCATGGGCATGAGTGCATATGCCAGCTGGAATCAATTAGCTTCTGTAAAACTCATCTGACAAGCAGCAGTCTGTATAAATACCCCAAAAAGTGATCTTTGGCATGAAATATAGCAGAGTCCTGCTAGAAATAATCTGTGTTAGCCTTCAGTCCAAACCCAAGAACTCCAGCTCCATGCTGTTCAAAGCTTTGGTACAAAACCATTTCTGTGTTTTTCCAAAAGTGATTATGGTTTTTTACACAAAGTAGAATTATTACTGTCTATAGGAATTCAGCAGTCTCCCAGCAGAGACAACAGAGGGAAAGCACCTGAAAGGTATTTAGGGAAAAATAGCTAACTTTGTATAAAATAATCAAGTCTTACACAGCTCTGGCCGATTCACTCTCAGTTACAAAGGGAAGAACAAAGTAAGGGGTACTTTCAAAATTACAGCGTGGGTCAGTATCTTAGTGATAGTGAGAATATGCAAATCACTATTCTGTGTCTGAGCCAACAAATCAGTTAGAGAGCAGAAAACACTCATCAAAGGGTATGACTCATTTTGGGCAGATATATACCTCTCTATATGTGCAGAAAGACAGACTCTGATCTCCTAATTTGATAAACGTATATTAACAAAGATATTCCATCTTTGTTTCTAATTACTGAGTTAATATAACTACATATAAATCCTTACTGTGAAGTAACTTCTTACCTTTAAAATCATATCTTCTATTACTGATGCATAAACATTCTTTTGTACCTCAGCAGGCTGAAAAGAAATCCCTATCTGTAAAATATGAGAGAGGAAAAAAATTAGTGCGTCAAATAACAGAACTCAAGTTGTACTACAGATTAGATGAGATTAACAGGGAAAAACTATTACAAAGGGTAGTTAAAAAAACAGCAAGTAGGCACTACAGAATTTTCAAGCAGTATAATCTCAGGCTTCATTTAAAAAAAATCTTGAGAAAATTAGCACAACCTGAAGAAATGCCTCTAAAAGTCAGAAGGAACAAAGGCACTTTTAATTTTTGTTTCAGAAAGTCCACAAAACCCCCAGGCTGCATTGGGCATATTTGGATTGAGAAAAGAAGCTCTGTTTTAAAACTGTACATATATTCAATCCATCTACTCATCATCTTCCCTGCACCCAACTATGGCAACTGAAACCACTTTAAACAGTACTCCTGGTACAAAAGTGCCACATCAAAGAGTGTCTTTTCTCTCAGTCCCACTCTCACTGTGCCCATGCCTTTGTCACCTATGTAGCAAGAGTCTAGATACACTGCAGAGCCAAAGCTTTGTCCCTTGATGTCAGCATTTGAGGTGGAGACAGATCCTTTCTTTCTCCCACAACTGCTCCATGCAAACCCCTCTTGCTCCTCCCATCTCAGTTGGTACACTCTCTCCTACCAGGCAAGTCAGTCTCCCCTGTCTCCTTCCTGCTGCTGTGACAAAACACCTCGCTCTCTCTTTGTTTTGCCCTGATTTGAATAGGAGGAAGAAATCCAAGCAGTAGAGAAGTTGGCTGTGGCCTAATCTGTACTGCAATCCCTTCTCAGGAGGTGCTATTGAACAGCACTGGTTCAAGCAACAATCCAAATCTTTCACATGATGGGACAGGAAAAATTCATTGCTAGTGCTCCTCATCCCTCATTTATCCTTGCTTTTAGCCTTCCAAGATGATTTTTTCTGTGCTAAGCCTTGCAACACAGCCACTCTGAAATGAGCTCGAAGCTGGCACACTTCCCTTTCTCCTGCCGGCAGTGCCATGAGTCAGAAGGTCTGATTTTTCCTGGGCATTTCTAAAAGCTGTCATCAAAAATCCAGAGATAAAAAAAAGGCAACTAAATAAATGCAAGACCACAACTAGCTTAACAACAGCTCCAATTAGCTTTATGAGTCACTTATTACCTTCTCAGCAGTGTCCCTCACAAACTCTGATGCAGGCAAGGAAGCCATGTAGAACTTCATCTCTTCTTGCTTCTCCTCCTGTTCTTTCTTAATGTTTATTTTTAATGGCTCGTTAAAGTTGAGAATATCTACTTCCTCTTCGTGTTCTGGTTCTTGCTTCAGATACTGCTGTAGTTCCTCCAGTTTTCGGCACAGCTCCTCTCCACTGCTGTAAGACGAAGGGCATTCTGGAAAAGAAGCAATCAATTAAACACATGATAGGTTATGAAAAGCTGTTTATAAACAGATGCACACTCAAAATATGTTAGGAAATTTAGGTAATTGCAAGTTATTTTTACGGTTCCTACCAGACACAAGGATGAACAGAAATGCAAACAGTCACTGAAAGCCTTCTAATTATATCTTTATGACACTCATGGTCCTCTCCCTCATCTGCTCCTACACCAATCAAGAAGGCTGCATTTCAAACAAAACCAGGCTAATGTCAGTCTCCCAGAAATTCTCACAGAAGCTTTTTAAGCTTTTTGGCAACTGGCAAACCAGTCTGATGCTCAACTTGCTTAGAGAAGTGGAGTTTTCACTATGCAAGTACTATGTAGCACTAAATCATATTTTACATTGTGACAAGCCTTATCATGCTTTTTAAGAATAAATCAGAAGACAGATTCTTTTGTTCAAAGACAACCACAAATTTAGGGATTTAGATAAAAACAGGAAAACGTAGATATAGGCTTCCTTTCCATCTTCAACAACTGCAATGCAGGGCCAGATTTCACAATGTATAATCAATTCCATACACTTCTGTGAAATATCTGAAATCCCTGAGTGATCAGAACAGAAAAACATTTGGCTTTGGGAAAGGGATTATCTGAAGGTGAAACAAGAGAGCTTAACTGTGAAGAATGGATGAAATTAAAGATGTATGCTTAATACATACTAAAATGAACTGTGGGATCCCAGAGCTATGCCAAGTGGAGCAATGCAGCAGCTGTAATACAAAGTGTGAACCTTCATATGAGCCAATTCACCTCGCTTTTGGAGGTACACTGAGCTCCACACTGTCACTGCCAGGTTTGGTTTTTGTGTTTTGTACCTGAACTCATTCACACTGTTTGCATGGTAAGTCTTAAGAGAGGCTAAGCTTACCCAAGGGCACTGCCATTATTCCCTATGCTGACTTTGTGTATCCCCTCATAAAAGATTACATTTGTGGTGCAAGAATCATCTTTCATGAGATTTATCTACACTGGGTGTCCAAGGACCCCAAAGCACAATAAAACCCAGAAAAACATCAGGACTGATAGAGACAAGGGACAGTCTCCCTTGTAGGCCTGTCCTTACAATCCCCAACTTTTATTATTCCAGAGTGAACTGAGTTAATGACAAAGCAAGAAATCCCCTTCTCCTGAGGCAGCAGCACAGATGTGCACACACACAGTGTCTCAAAGTGTTTAATGAACAGTGTCTTTGGCAGAAAGGAGCTCCCTGTCCCTCCATACTCACCTGGCTCACTGTCTATCTGTGTCAGCACATCTTCAATGGAGTCCTCTTCGTTCCGCAGGGTCTCGGGGTCAGGTGGAGTGTAGCCGTGGCACCGGCACCAGTGCACCACGTGCTTTGTTTTCAGGGGGGTGATATTGTGAAACCTGGGATGCTTCTCTACGATTTCTTGTAGGATCTTTCTCACTGTCATCGCTCGTTGCCACTGTGACAAACCAAAGGGAAAGCTCATCACACTGGCTAAAACATTTACCATTAGCCTACAGCCCAGAACAATAAACCAGGTTGCAAGGAAAAGAAAAGGAACATGACTTTCTCAGAAGCCAGAATGACTTCTGACAGGTCATTTAAACTTTGCTTTATCGTCCAAAGTAAGTCTCAAGAAAAGGGACATGCATTTACAGGGCCTCAGACAAATTTGTCTTGACTTGAAATGTCTCATCTCCCAAGTAACACCTAAGATGGCACAGTGCAAGAAATCTACTAGAGCAAAATACACTTCTTAAAATCTGGTTAAACTCTTCAATCATCTAAAGTGGCAATAGCAAAGGGTCTTATCAGTGTTAACATCTTCCTCATAAAACTACACAAGATGGCAAAGTTATAAAGAAATAGGGGGGAACATAACAACCACAATACACAAAGGTCCAAGTTAACTGAAATATTTCTCTTTGGCGAACTGACAATTGACTTCAGCACTACCACTGCCTATGGCAGATCCCTCAATTTTCCTCCTAAAGAAAGCAGACACAATCCCATAAAAAGATAAACAAAGTTGTATAAATTTCTCATGACTGCAATATGCCACAGAGGAGTGCTGAGGATAAAATGCTAACAGGACAGTTTGCAAAAATTTTGAGTTTTAAAATGCTTCAAAACTATCCTATTTTGAATAACCTGAAAAATGACCTCCAGAATCCCTTCTGCTTGGGAAAGCCTCTGAACAATAAACTGGATCACTACCTGGACACAAATCAGTGCATCTTGCAGTAAGGAATGATGCCACTTAAAGTAACAGACTGATTCGGAAAACAAATCAGCAAACAACAAGGCAGGTTCCATAATTCAGAAATCCTTCTTGTATTCCTAAATTCCTAATGATTGAAACACAGGAGAGGATTACCTCAGCTGCCCTCCTCTTCCCAATATTCCAGCTGTAATACTGTTCCACTGAACTGGCACAAAAAGAGCTTACATCCTCACCTAAAAAACACAAAGTCAAGAACTCAATTAAGTTTTCAGTAAGATGGATTTTGGTTTTGATGTTACTTAGTAGAGAGGAAGAGGGAAATGTGTTTCATGCTCACAGGCTCAATGACTGTAACTAATTCTTACAAATGCTGTGCTGTCTCCAAGAGACTAACACTGGTTTTTGGATGCAAAACCAGCATTCTTCTTGGTCACATACAAAACCACTGGTGGCTGTGGGCTGTTTTTCCACCCAAAAACTGTATCATGTAACCTGTAAGTCTGTTCTGCTAATCAAAATCTCTTCCTTTGGAAAACTCTTTTTCCCCCCAAACAAATGACAACATAAAAATAAAACAACAGTGAAAAGGTTTCCTGGGAAAAGCATGAGAGCTCTATGTAGTAAAAACTTTACTGTGCCTTTCACTCTGCTGCCTGTGCTTGAAAGGGTCTGCCCTACCCAGCCCCCAGGACCACTTGATCAAAGTGCATTAGTTACCAGAGAAAGCTGATACATTTTCAATAATGTACATGAGCAAGCAGTATGAAATAATAAAGTACCATATAAGATTAAAACATTTCTCTGCAAATTACCACCTTTTGTTTTCAAAAAAAAGCAAAAAAAACCAGTAACAAATACAAACTGTTGTTGAGCTATTTTATCATACTTGCAAGAGCTCTGAAACCCTGGTATTAAATTTGGAGGAAAAATAAAAAAAAAAGCACATCAATTAAGGACAAACCAGGGAAAAGAAGACCTACTTGCAGCCATTACATGAAGACGTACAATCTATTTCTAACCAAAAAACATATGCAAGTTATTAACAGCTGATAACAATGTATTTGGCTTTACTGGAAGCACCTAATTCTAAGCATCTTTAGAATAACCCCTGGAGTAAGCTCCCTGGGAGAACGGCTTCATTTTGCTCCACCTTTTAGTAACTTCTGTGGCTACAGAATATGCAAGACATTCTGTGGGTACACTGAGAATAGGAAGCAAAGTCTTTTCATTTACTGCTTACTTTTTTCAGCAATTAATGGAACCTTCTTCACTATTGCTGTTAAAAGCTGCTGGACGTTCTCCAAATACTCTATGCTGCAAGGGATAAAAAGAATCACAATGAAGAATGTTGGAAGCAATGAATCAGCTGCAAAAGGTTTCAAAAAGCACCGCATGGTTTAAAGTCTTTAGCCCCAAGGCATTACAAACAGCAGTGTGAGGTTCAACTGTTATGCCCCAATCCAGAGAAGGTATTTCAAATAGCCCTTCCTCATGCTGAAGTGTCCACATCTGAAGCTACATTTTCAAGCTGAAGAAACTGAAGACAGCCCTGGAAGAAACCCCTGCATTAAGTGCAAGCTGCAATACTACTTTGAGGGATAAGATGCACCTACTAGTGCAGGCTGTCCCAGCAGGAACGTGGGATACTGCATGGGACACTTTGTGTTATGGGAGTTTACTTAACCACACTGTTTAACTGTCAGGAGCTGTATTTTCCTACAACTATTTTATAATTAAGATAATTTCCAGTGTGTAGTGATTTAAGATCTATTCCTGTCTCCTACACATACTCTCCATCAGGGTAATGACTGCAGGGATATGTCAGGATAAGAAAACTTCTCAAAACATGGAGACGGGAACATCAACCACTGGAGGAATCAGGAGCAGAAGGAACATCCCACATACTGCAAGAAATATGCAGAGAAAATGCTGTAGACTTGAGTTCTAGTGAAAACCCACTAACAAGTACTTGGAAGAGCATCACAAACAAGGCACTGGATTTCACAGCATCCAGTGAACAAATACTTACTATTATTTAATTCCAATTCTGAAGCAAGGCAGCCCTCATACTAAGTACTTGCAAAAGTACATGACCTTAACAAGACTAAAGAAGCCAGAAGATAGACAGTTCTACTTATTTCACATGTCCCTTTTTTGACCTGCATGTCACTGGGCAGTTTGACCTTACTAAGGACACACAACGGCAATGGGAATTATCCAGGCAGAGGATGATAAAGAGGTTTTAGCAGCTTGTGATTTTAGCAAAGCCCAAAACAATGGCAAATCTTCAAATAATTTTCCCCCTTTCATGAGCCCCACATAGAAATCCATTTAAAAAGAAAATATTGCAACACTGTCTGAAACAAATGCCACTCAACAGGATTAGTACAGTTACAGCAGTGTGTGGGACAGAAGATTTTATGATGTATTTCTAGATCAAAAGTAACACTACTGCACCTATCACTAGAACCATCTCCATTCTGGTATTTCAAAGATCAGAAATCCTTATAGGGAAATGAACAATTACTTGATAACATAATTCCCAAGTTCAGAGCTCTCTTCTGTTTTCACTGCTGCTTGGCCGTCTTGGGTACCCACAGAACTGCAGCTCTGTCCAGTTGAATCAGGCTCCATCTTAACTTCAAAGAAACAGAACACATTATAAGACAAAAAGTACCAGTGAGCTTGATAAACAGTGTCTTGTGAGACTCCAGTAAGACTAAGGTTCTTACATAACATCACTTCCTTTGTTGTTTGCATTCTGATTGCTAAGCATAAATAAATTTGACCTTCCATTCTGCAGAAAGAGAGCCATCAGAACATGTTTCCCCTCCCCAAATCTCAACATGCTCACATCTCATCCTTTTTAGAAAATCTGCATAACCAGTTGCTGCTGTTTTGCATACGACTGAGTGATCTAAGCTGAACTGCTGCAAATGTACCTGGCCATTTTGTAAATAACAAGCTCAGTTTAAGCAGTAGTGACATCTCAAAGCAGTAACTTTTTTGAAGACATCACTGATTCTGACATCTGAACTTTCTCATGTCTGGGACACAGCTCTGGAGAGACAGAAGCAGGGAGAGAGACGTGCCCAACCCAGAACAACCAGACAGTCTGCTCGTACTTCTGGGATGGAGAGACAGAGGACAGCTCTGCAAGAACTTGACTTCAAGTGTCTCAGCTCTGCCCCATGCTTTATTCTGGGAAGTACTGAACTTACATCTTCCCCTCTGTGCACACACACGTGCTGCCTACACCTCGTGCTTCTGGACAGCAACCTCCAGCCCAGTCCACCAGAGTTGCTGTGTGAGGACAGCAGTCACTGTGATGGAATACTTGCTGCTCTATGCAGTTATGCAGATAAGGATTGAAACAATGAATGGTTATGGTCCTGATAGTATCTTTCTAGGACATTTCCTTTTCTCTCTGTACTTGTCTATGCTTTGGGATTTGTTGAGGGGGAAGTCACTGTGATTTCCTAGTCCCCAGGTGCCATTTTAACTTGATTTAAACCCTACTAACAATGGAAATTAAGGAACCCACAGACACAGAGTCTACTTTCATAGTCAGGCCATTTACATAAAGCAGCATCAGCTTATTTCTGCTACTTATCTTACTGAAAAATTCCTTCTTACCTTTAGTGATGGATACTGTAGAAGGACTAGGGACAGTCGTACTTGCTGCTGTAACAGCTGAAACTGCTGAAATTTTGCTGGTAGAAAGTGACTGCAAAACTGGAAATGAAAAAAAAGGGGCAACAAAGAAAAAAAATCAAATTTTATATACTTTGACTAATAACCATGTTCAGAAGCAACACAATGTTTTTGAAGCACAAAGTCTAGGGATGAATTCCTTGCTACATTTTCTTCTATCTCTACTTCAGACCATGTATTCCAACTGTGACCAAGTGCTACTCTGTGTCAAAAGGGATTTTCAAACACCATCTGTCATCCTCCTCTGCCCTTTACCTTTGTTCATAGGCATGAGTATTGTCTGAACACCTCCAGAAGCTGTGTTTACACCGAGCTGTTTAAGCTGGCTGGGAACTGTCAGAACAGCCTGCTGTGGACTAGACTGATTTGAGTGGATTTTTAGCAACCCTGCAAGAAGAACGGAAGACAAAATGTTAAATAAAACATACCAGTTAGTTTATCTCCAGCTACTTCTCTCCCTTTCTCCTTGAACCAGGATGGCATGTAAGCTAGCACTGCCACCCTCTTAACAAGCCACAGTTGGGTGAACTGTCAGGACAGGTTTATACTGACACAAATGAGGGCTGAAACGCTGGAGTGCTGCACCACAGTGTGCACAGCATTACATGCTGCACAGCGCTCCAACAGTTGTAAAGCAAATCTCGTAATTACCTAAGGAATCTTAAGCAAAAGTTGATGTAATGCAAACCTTTCAACTGAAGCAGGCTCAGCAGAGTAAAACACTCTTGTCAGAGCAAGACCTTGTGCTCAATGGTCTGGTAAGCCAGTGAACCACAGCTCTGTTGTACTCACACAGCCACTCTCACGGAGGTATCCCAGTGCTGCAGTATCCACTGCAGCCAGCAGAGCACAATCAGCCGTGTTCCAACCATGTGACAAGACCAAGACTGCTGGAGGACATACCTGAACTGAGTGTTCTGTGTCTTTCTGTAACAGGTACTGAATACATCCATAAGGATGGCTCATCAGACTATCAAGTACATTAAAGAGGGGACTGAACTAAACCCCTGATTTGAGTCAAGGCCAAAATAACCAGCAGAATGTTCAGATATTAACAGCATTATGAATGGCAAGACTTGGTAACTTTGGTGCAAATCTGCACAGCTCCAAGCTGTGCACAGTCCCACAGGTGAGGAGTACTCAGCACCTGTCTGCCAGCTCTCTCTCTCATCCACAACACGTCACCTCCTTCTGATGACATCCCAAGCCACCACAGCCAGCACTCTGACACTGTGATTTGAGTCTATGCCCATCCTTTGTACTGCTAAACCAATTATTTTCCACATAATTATATTCAATCTACAGCTAACTTTTCTTCAGATTGTGGAAGTTCATGGGTTTCTATTTCAAAACATTGACAACAACAGATTTCTTAGCTTCATGATGGCACTCTTATACTCATGATTTGTCTTCAGATAAAGCTTCCATTCTCTTTATATTGTATTATTGTTTGAGAAACACAGCTGCCTTCCAAGTACTAGACATGCCACGTCTCGTGAAAATGTCTCTTGGTTTTGAAAGATGTCCAGCACTGGTCATTAAGGCTTTCACCTCCAGGCAAGAAGGGTCACACAGCACTACCCATTCCTCTGTGTGTGACATACTGATGTGTCAGGTTACCACAGCAAGGGACCCAACACCAAGGCCAGTAAGAAGGGACCTTTTCAATTAACTCTACGAGGCTGATGGGTGGAAGACATTGCTTGTTGCAAAACAAGAAAATATTTGAGATTCTTTACAAAAACTTGCCTTTAAAAACATGAATGTTCACAATTTTAACACAGTTTTCCACAGGGCTTTCGCTAGTTTGTTAATACATTGAAATAACATGTTCTACAGCCACTGCTTCTTTTGGGGTTCTTGAAGGAGTTTTTCATGATTATGTCAGTGCTTCAGGTTACAAAAAACACAAACCAAACAGAAATCAAGACAGTGTTCCCACACCTAAATGGGAAATTTAATCTGAAAGTTATTTATTAAGGTGTATTTCATACCCCCCCAAAAAAGACACCCTTGCTGCTTTCTTTGCAAAGAGAAAAGAAAAAATTCCTCGAGTGTTTCTTGCAGGATTATGTTACTCTTAGGAGCCTATGCTGTTTATTTTCACGCTCTGGGTAAAACATAGTCATAAAGGAGAACTTTGAAAGACTGAGTACCAAGGAAACAAGAAGAGCTGCTTCAAAAAGACACTGTCAGATGAGCTCAGTGTCTCTAATTTTTCTCTTTTCTGTATTTTTACTCTGCTTTCACTTCATAAGAAGCCACTTCAAGTGAACAGAACATGCCAGCGGGTAAATTAATCTAAATGAAAATTTCCAATTTTAACCCATAACACTCAAACTTCCTGTACTTTCTCTCCCTCACACAAAAGATACTGGAATACAATAAAACTGAATAAGGAGAACTCCCCTCCCCATAAGGGCAAGTCCATCTCTATTACCTTGAAACATCCCAGATCCAGACTACTTCACTATACTTAATGGATTTTGACTTCAAAGCCTTCAGTTCCCTCTAAACAACATCTCTTTTCTTTCTAAGCCAAACAGAGCAGATGCAAAGCCTCAGAGAGAAATTCTGCTCATGCAACTTCTGAGTACAGTGGAGTTTCACTTTCACAAATGAATCAAGTCTGTAGTACTGCTGGTACCTCGATAGTTTTGGCACTCAGTGACACACTGTGCTCCTGAGCAGGCACAATGCATCTTCTAGCGAGAACCTGGCACAAAAACTAAAATCACTCTCCAATACCAAAGGGCAACTTGGGCTATTATTTGTCACAGATACAGTCAATGCCAAAAGAATGCCAAATTAATAAGACATTTCCTTGGCTAGGCCAAAAGTTATGTTAATAAGATGTTTTAGAAAGCATGACTTTACTTTTTCACACCCACAAATGCAGGTGACTCTATATTCTTACACTTACAGACTAAACAACTCACACCTGGATTTTAACTTTCTCTAAGAAAGGCATGAAGGAAAGTTTAATACCTGATACTGTAGCTTTTCCTGTCACAGGCGTTGCTGTAGTCATCAAGGAAGCAACACTTACAACAGTGGAAGTCGCAGTTTTATTCACTACTGAGGAAGTAGACTGGCTCTGGCTTACACAGATTTGGTGTTGCTGTCCAGATGTCTTTGTTGCAGGAGTTCCAGGAGATGATGAACTGGAACCTGTATGATCTGTTTGCTGCATAAGAGGCAGAGAGGGACAACAAATTCCTTTTCACGTCACAGGTGATTCAAAAATACACACAACAAGGTAATATCTACAAGTACCAAACCCAAATTTATGTACCAATCATTGGGAAGCAAGAGCTTCAGATGCTCATATCTAAAAGCTCCCACACAATTATGGTACATACAGAATGGAGGCTGTGGCAGCACGGTATCAAATCTCCACTTGTTTAATCTTTGCCTCCCCACAGGCAATAGCAGTGGAGAGGCAAAGATTAGGGGCTAACAGAAAGAAATAGGCTAGGGAAACCTTCAGAGTGAATCATATGCTCTTTGTTTTGCTGCCTCCTCCCCACTCCATGAACTGCAACTCCAGTCCAGGTGGACAACCTGCACCAACACAAATGTTTTGCTTCCCACCTCTCTCTACAGCAAACCACCTTCTTCCAAGGCTGCACCGCCACAGCTCCCCTGGGGAGAGCAGTGCCATCTTTGAACACAGACAGGATCAAGGAGCACAAAGTCAGGCCTCTGAAACCTGCTGACAGCAGACTGGGCACTAAGCAGTGCAGGGGCAGTGATCTCAGCAGAGACCCACAGCCTGGGTACTACGAATAAGAGCAGACCCACCTGAAAGCTGACTGGGAGGAACACTAAGAAGCGGAAGAAAGCAGACCAACTCCTTCCCTGGGATTGTAGTGGCTAAGGTGTAAACTCTGCATTACAGAATATTGACAATGTTCTTTCTCACCTGGCTCACACCATTTGTGGGAAGGGCCACGGCAGGAGCAGCAGCTGTGGTGATAACACCTCCTGATACTCTGAGCACAGTGGTACCAGGTTTGGAGAGCTGGGATGAGGCAGGCACTGATTTTATAGACCCATCTGATATTTTCACCAGTGATGTCTGTCCACTGGATGAAGCCTTTGAGAACAAATGCAGCATAAGCAAAAAGGTTTATTTGTTTGGGTTTTAAATGACTTAAAAACAAACAAAAAGAGAACAACAACAAAACAAACAAGAAAAATGCTTTTTATATTACTAGCAAATATTTTCAAACTACTTTGGGAAAAATCAAACTCTGGCAACGACAGCTGGAACAAAATTATCACCCCAGAAATCAACTTTACCAAACTGTAGACTTTCCTAAATTTTGCATAATCACTTACAAGTACTCTTGGGGAGTTTGAATTTCATAGGGACTACCTGGTAGTTTTCAAGAGAAGGGGGAAAAAAGAGGCAGTTTTTAAAAAAAGGGATACTAAAGACTATTAACAGCTTTAGCAGGTGACCCATTTCTAAGGTTCAAATATTTAAGCACATTTTTGCACCTGACTCTATTCAGTTTTCCAATTCAATTTCACTAAGAAATCCCAGAGCCCATTTACAAACCAAGCTTACACAGCTTGGAAGCTGACCCCCTCTGAAAAGAGAAAGCAAGCTGGAAATCCGTAGTCTGATATGCTTTCCTCCTCACAGTACAGCCAGCAACATAACTGTTCAAAACCCCGTATCAAACCAAGCAACTATGAGAGGAAATGCTCTCAATGGGTGGCTGTGGTTCCTATACTTTATGTGACAAAAAGTTAACTTGGTAAGACAGAAACACATCATTTGTACATCACCTGTGTAAACAGAGCTGCTTTCTGTCCAGTTATCACTTTTAGGGCTTGTCCTTGTGTGGAAGATGCTCCAACTCCTACACTGCCCTGAACAACTGATGCTGGAGTCAGCTGCTTCCCAGAACTCTGAGGAGAAGGCTGGCCAACCAGAAAGGTGCCCTGATCCAGAAATAAGTTAGGGAGGTCAGCACTTTGAAACACAGTAAAGAGTCAACAGAGATCTAGGAATGTCAATACAGAACAAAAGCCTGTGGCTACCATGCAACAACACTTCATCCTCTGAAACAAGGCACTGCTAATTATGGTTGATGCTTCTGCACCAAGAGCTGGACACAGCCTTCTTGCTACAGAACACTTTCTGATGGAAGCAGATGGGAAGAAAAATTAATCAGGATCTAGACACCATAGTCCAAGAATGTTTTGTGCACTACTGAACCACAGGACTTCCACCTAACCCTCTTGCAGCCTCAAATGCCAATGTGTTTCAACTGAGATGCTTATGCCACTGACCTGGGGTGTCTGCTTCAGGATGTAGGATGTGTAAGTGAGGTGTTGTGACAAGTTACTGCTTGTGCTTTGGGTTCCTCCTCCTCCTCCACTACTCGTAGAAGAACCAGATTGAAGATCTGTAACCAGAGGAAAAGGCTTGATCTCTTGGTAATTAGACAGTGTCAGCTGCTAAAGCATACTTGTATGTACAAATATTTGAAAACACTTGGCAAGACATTTGGTGCCCCACGTTTTTCAGCTAAGTAACATTATTACCCAGTACAGAAGAGTTTATATGTGCTGCTGTGCTCTCTTACAGCTCAGCACACACTATGAACAAAAGGCACTGTGGGGAAAATAAGGAGGGCTGGGGGCAAGCAAAGCTCTATCAAATGAAAATGCTACCCAACAGATGACCAGTCTTTTCATCACTATTTTGCAGGTTATGGATCTGCAACAAAAGCCCTAAAAATAAAACACTCTGAAATCCCACTGGCTTCTTAATTTTACTTTTGTTGGCTGTTTCAATGCAATTGAATCACTGGATACCAAGCAGAGGTAATTTGCAGTGACAGTTGGATATGGCTCTGCTTCCAGAAGGAACGGACTGAACGATGACTTTTTTGCAGTCTCTCATTAAGAAAAAAGGGTACAAAAAATATATTCATGGCTCTGTCATAAAAACCACAAGTATTTCATCTTCCTCAATGCCTGTGAGATTTTTCAAAGCTAGACTGACCCAGTTGCCTCTTTAAATCTCAAGCAAAAGGGCTCCCACCACAAGTTCTACAGCCCCAAAACACCTTCAGCAAGGCCATCTACTTCCTCAGTGATACATACTCTATTGCTGTGCTGCTGATATTTCCAGTCCTATATATTAAGCTAAACAATACCTCAGGCAGGCTAAATCAGAACTGGAAGCAAAAAGTTTACATCCAATTCATCTCCCATCCCAAACCTAGCCTCAAGAATAGCATTTTGGAGAAGGCTCATGACAAATCCTTTTATCTACAGAGTGCAAAGCCTGCAGCTTTCTTTCCCTACAGCAACAGCACATTATAAACAAAGCATTTCCCCTCACAACTATCTTAGCATGTTATTCTCCAGGTATTTCACAGAGTTTGATTCACAAGTCTATTAACAAAAACCATGTTTCAGCATTGAGAGCACTGCATGAAAAGCAGTTTCATCGAAAACAAAAGCCACTTGTGAGATCAGCCTTAAAAAGCACCTCATATGGGTTGCTGTGAACAAAGAAACTCTACCCCACTACTAACTTCCACATCACCAGGATGCTTTATAGCAAAAATGCCAAACATATTAATTATGCAATGATTACATGATTTAACTCATTAGATTTCCCTGCAAGACTAACTAGCATTATTTGTGGCTCGCAGTATGGCTCCTTGGGGTATCAGAAGCAGTTTTCCTTTCCCAGAAGGATTCTTGCTGTTGGTGGTGAGGTACAGCTTGGTGCCTGGTGGTAAGTTTGCCAAGTTTGCCAGGTTGGTGGCTGGTAACTGCAGTGTAGCCATCACTAGAAAGAAAGAAAAAAAAGGAATAAAATTGCAGCTTGCAGAAAGTAGGAAGCACTGAAATCTGCAGAGGATCAAAGTACATGGAGTGACACACAGCTAGCCCTCAATAATCCCTACTTAACTGCCTAACCTCAGATTAACTCCACCACTGATGCACAGACACTTTTTTTAATAGGTCTGGAAAAAAATCTGTGTACAGTGCCACTTATGGCTGCAGGCCAAAGCAGCACAGCCATGGGGTCCTACAGGCCTACTCCGGCCCCAGGCACCACCCAGCACCTCTGCAACAGTTCAGAGCCTGAGCTGGCATGCTCAGTTAGAGCCAGCTGTGTGCAGACACAGGCAGGGTGCTTCTGCCCATACGCCTGTACCTGTAAGCACTGTGGAAGGGGTGAAAATGCAATAAAGACAGTCCTGCTCTTGTTGGTTGGATTTATGGGGAGCCCTTTTAGCAGATAAGGACCATAATGTGAAGCAAAAATGTGAGACCTGTGTCCATGAAAATCTACTGGGTCTCCAGCACATTCCTCCATGTATCTATCTGATCTCCACTCACAAACCATTGCATATTTTAAAGCTCTTGTGCTCCCTCTTCCTTCTTACAGATAATGAGTTAACATTTTCTCTAATCTCAGTCAGCCTGAACTTTCCTACAGAGATGTCTACTCATTTTGAAGTTTTTCAATTACAGTTATTTTGCTGTTGAATAAATCATTATAGACCTATCATGAGCTATTAACAAGGAGTAAAATCACTCTACCTGAGCCTTGAGAGGTACTTTTCTGAGAACCTGTGGAAGAAACCTGTGCCTTTGTTATTGTCTGCACAGGCTGAGCAACAATTGTCCCTCCGCCTCCACTCACGATGGCTTTGGCTACACCTTGAGTCACAACCTGCTTCGAACCAACAGCCTTTGCTACCGAAGAGCCAGACTTTGCCACAAGTATCTGGCCACCACTTATGGCCACCGCTTGTTTCACTGTCGACTGTAAGGCAGAACCAACTGGGACGCCAACAACCTGCAACAAATAAGGGTTGGATGATGTGCTGCTGGCAAGAGCAACCGTGTGAATTCTCGCTGGTACACGACCTCCATCTCCAGATATTTCAGGACACTTCATGCAAGCCTAGTCACGTACAGAAGCTATTCATTCAGAGAGAAAATTAAATCGGCAAGAGGCCAATCCCAAGTAAAACGATAAACTCTTAAACACAATCAGGATTTCAGAGCACCCACAAAAGATTAAGTTCATTCAAATTACAGGGCACTTCCTTTTTTTCTGATATATAAGCAATGGCTTAGTTCCAGCTGAAGATAAAGCCTGCCTTGGCAAATTACAGAGATGTAGAAATTCACTTTCAGCACATTCATGGGAACAGATTCCCCGGGAAAAGCAGAATTCACAAAGTGCTTCAATTTTATGTGTTGACAGTAACTGCAGGGAAACATGAGTTTGCATACCTGCTCAAACAAGCAAATAAGGCAGTAAAAAGGACAATGAACTGTTGCAAATGCAAATAAGTATTTACTTATGCAAACATGAAAGTTCTGTATGCAATCTCTCATTCTTGGCACATCATTTGACTCTATCCACAATGGAAACTGGCAAGAATGGAGACAATTTCTGACACATCTGACATCTTGTCACTGCAGCGAGCCTTCTCAGAAGTTGTGCCATTCCTGTCATAGCAGAACTGCATTGCCCCAGCTCCTACAATAAACACTTGAGTTGCCACTGAAGAAGGACTGATTTCACCCAATGCTAGTTCTGGCCCAGTCTCCACCCTGCTCCCTATTTGTCCTGTTCTCTTGTGTTGCAGGCCTGCATTCCTAGGAAAGAATTTACCTTCTCTTACAAAAAGACCTGGATGAGTTTCAGGAAGAGCTAATGATGGCAGTCAGCTTTCTGGGCTGACAGTTTAAAAGCACCTCCACCCCACTGTTGCGACAGGTTGGACAGAAGTGGGAGATGTCCCTGTATACAGTGAAATGCAATAGTGCCTGCTCCCTTTCCAAGGACTACGTGGAAGCACAATACCAGCCACTCTGTGCACACAAGGAAACCAGACAGCCACAGTGCTGCCAATCTGGGAGAAACAGCAAGTGTTGCAATAAAACCACAAGACAGACAGCTCACACCACACCAGAGGTGCCCAAGTGCCTCATACCTTAGACTGCACTGTCCCCTCACCCGTGCTCATGACTGGCTTCTGTGGGGACAGAGCCAGCATGTGGCTGCCCTTGACAGTGACGTACTGTGGCACCGAGGGCTGCGCCGGGCCCGTCCCCGGGAGCTGCGGCTGCTGGGGCAGCTCGCCTGGTTCCTGCTTTATTATCACCTGGGAAACAGGAAGAAATAGTAATAAGAAAAGCCAACTCCTTAGATCATCGAAGATCATTTTTGGAACAGCCTGTCAGCAGGGAAGGGCAGGCAACAGTTGTGGTTCTCACTACCACACAGACTGGAAGTCAGGGTTGCCCCCAACACAGAAGCGTGTGGGGTGGTGTCTGTATTTACAAAGCATTCCACAATTGAGACATGTTCACAGACATCACAGATACTCGATGATCCTTGTGGGTCCCTTCCAACTCAGAATAGTCTGTGATTCTGACATAGAGCCACAGAAATTGCTAGCCATATTCCAAGGGACTCAGGTAGACCTGACTTCAGATTCTGCATCTCAGCATGAAACCACAACACATTAAAGTTCCAAAATTATAAGCAACTTCCTGCTCAAAGCATGTTCTGAACCTGAATTTTTTACTTCTATCCTGCAAAATTACAGCAGATGTAATAGCTATCAATACTGTAAGTCATCATAGCTGACGTTATTCTCTTGTGTGTATGTTTTACATTTCTCTGGGATAGGCTCTACATGTAATCCCTAAGGGCAGCAACTCAAAAAATGCTGTTTGAGGGCTTTTTGTGTTAGATTACTGCAGGTACTGTAGGAAACATTCTTCCATCTTTTACTTGGATCACCTCGTATTGCCAAAAACAACTTTAAATTCTGAATGGTAGCATTTAAGGAAACATTATCAGAAGTTGCAACGTCTGAGATTTGGAAATCACTGTATCATTTTTTAAGAGGCTTCTGACAGATCTACAGCAGTTTAACTTTTACTGTATCCCACTAAAACAGCTTTTAAAATATCAGCCTCAATATGACAGCGATTCAAAGAGAAATCAGAAAGGATGAAAGAGGTAATAAAGAGAAAGATGACAGGTACAGCACAGCCACAGGGAAACACAAGAATACAAGACACATATCTGAGAGGTGTTAGAGAGCTCTTGGCAGCAAGATACATTGGTTTCAGTAACAGTTTTACAGGCACTGGAGTTATATGGTTTATGGGAAAAGTCAGCATGAAATGACACTATTGGGCTCCTTATCCCAGCACAAAACCCAGGAGAAATACCTTTGTAAAAGCTCCAAGTCCTCCAGTGACTGATTTGGGGCTTTGCACCTTGGAATGACTCCCAATGGGACAAAGGGGTGGCATTGTGGCAAAAAGAGAATCCTCCTGCTGTAAATAGGAAGACATGGTGCAAAAAAAAAAATCAGTGAAATATAAGAAATATAAGAAATAAAACAATACAATATAAGAAATAAAACAACTGACTCCTAATAAAGGGTGGCATGGACTACCTGAGCAGGCCAAATTACCTGTGCAAATGTGACATTTCCAGAATCAGTCAACACTTAAGTAAAAGGAGTTTATCTTACTTAACACAACCTACAGAGCAAATTTTATTTATTTTTTTCTCTCCAAAAGCAGTAACTGTTTCTTACCATATCATACACAGGCAAAAGAAATTGACTCATCTTCTCTGACCAGCTTTTTATACAAAGCATTTCATGTAAAACTAAAGTAGGCTGATGAGGGATCTTTTCAATGCATATAAATACCTGATGGGAAGGTGTAATGAAGGTCAAGGCAAACAACATTCAATGGTATCCTATAAAAGGACTGAGTCAACGGGTACAAATTGAAATATGGGAAATTATAAAAAAATTTTTGTTATTGTTGAAGGTGATTAAACAGAGTAACAGGCTGCTTTGGACTCTCCAGCCTTGGAGATGCTCAAAATCCAACAGGACACGTTCCAAAGCAACCTGCTCTACTTGACACTGCTTTGAGCAGGCGAGTTGGACTGGATGATCTCCAGAGGTCCCTCCCAACCTCAGTCATTCTGTGATTCCACAGACAATCTCAGAGAGAGAAGACAATAAAGGAAGAAACAAGTTATGGAGGTGAAAAATATTCTCTCAAATAAATTTATGCTCTCCTCTAACTGGAACAATGCAATGGTATGCAGTTTTTCCAGGCAGAACCCACCTGGAAATGACAAAGCTATGTAATTAAACAGAGTAAAAAAGCACACCTCCAAAATCATGCACATGGCACTTCAGTATCTGAGGCTGGTAGAAAAGTCAAATGCATTTGAGGAAGTTTGTTACAGTATAATTGTCCTCTTTTACAACTAATGTGAACTCCAAAGCTATGGTTTCACAATCACTTGGGCCATCCTTGGGTTGGATCATGACCAGAAATCAAGCCCTCAGACTCCAACCTAATACTCTTGACATCTTCCTTGTACTGACACACATGGCTGAAAACACATTAGTTTTCAAGTAGATTGTTGTCTGCTCTGCTTCACCACATCCCTGTTCACCACCTGTTGTGCACAAGGGGTAACAAACAGGGAGAGGTGTGAAGACAAGCTTAGAGGTATAACCAGTCCTCTCAACAGCAGCTGCATATTGGGCATTTCAGAGTGGATGAAGAAATACAGCCTCTTTAAAGAAACCATAAAATCACAGTTTTTTATCAACTAGAAGACATAAATCAAAATATATTCCTGTTTACAGAAGTATGTTTGTTTATGTTTGGTTTTTTGTTTGTTTTTTTTTTGAAATATCCTGAGTCTTTTACTTTGCCCTGATATGCAGAATTCAACTGTTACAATGACATGTACTTACTTTGACTCATCAGAAACCTGTCAGAACGAACTGTTGTAAAAAGTAAAGACTAATGAATGATTTTCAACACAGTTAAGTGAAATCCATCTGAGCAGACAGACTTAAAAGCTAACTAGCTGCACACCTGACACTTAAAACACTACTGCAAATTAACTGCTTCAGACAACAATCACCTTTTTCCCTAACAGACATAAGAAGAATCTCAGTTCCAAGTGTAAGGTGATATGCTCTCTGCAGGCTGACTGACAAACCTTCCCCCCACAATATCCTGCATTAATATTGTGGCTTGGAGACAGGAAAACGTTCCTGTTTTCAGCAGCACACCCACCAGCTGCTTTCAGAGCCTCACTGACGCCACTTCTCTGCCAGAAATATCATTCCTAGCACAAGATGTGGGAGAGATTTTATGTCAAACAGCTCAGCTCTGTACCTTTTGGGCTTTGCAGATCAAAAGCACGAACTGTATCTATCGCTGTTTGTTTACATATCCAAATGTTACTCCACTGTTTACACAAACATTTTTCTAAATATAGGCAGTTGTAAAACCACTAAATGAGCTATTTTCAGGCTGCTAGAAGCAGCTGCTGTACAAGAGTAATAAAGAGAGTGAAGGTTTTGAGGTAGGCACCCCTAGTTCAATCACACACTGCCAGTAACAGAGTGAAGAAGATCAAAGTCAACTACAGAAGAGCCTTTTTGAAAGATAAGATCTTTTGGAAGTTATGCCCTCCATGGATTTCTTTGTAGAAAAGCAAAAGAGCAGTGCCTTTAACAGATGTGTAGGCAAGTCTAATTAGAGCTGCATGAAGTGACACTATTCTCTTGTATAACCACCATGTTCTCACATGGCTCCATCTGTTAGACAGAGTAAATCTTCATATGAAATGACAATCAAAGGAACTTTCCTGAAATGCAGCATTTGTAATACTAAAAAACCCTATTTAATAGGAAGCTGGACTTTAAATGGGAAGTACGCACCTAATGAGAACATTACCTTGACAGCTGAGGTGACAAAACTGCTCCCATGAGTCTTTGACACAGGAGATCCAGTTCCATGAGAGGCCTGGCAGACACTGCTCAGTTTGCTGGTCGGGCTCCCTGCACACCAGGAAATAAAGCAGATGTCGGGTGAGGACAAGGCAGTGAAGCCACTGCACACGTGAAACCTCTTCTAACGAGAAACATAGCATTGCTTTCCACTGTGTTGTCCAGGAGGTACATCAGTGGGAGCTGGCATGGGCACAAAACAAATCCACTACCGAATTCCCACCTGCAGAGTCCATGCCCCAGAGAAGGCACTCTCCAGCCAGAGCCCTGTGTGCTGCAAGCAAATGGTCAGGCACCCTCCTGAGTGGCCGAGGATATTAGCTCCTGGTGCAAATACGTGACATGAGAACAGTAAACAAGCCACCAGTCAGAACTTTCTGCTGCAGATGTAAAGTCCTCTGCTGGTCAGAAGCCCTCTGAACCCACACTAGCCTTGGACACTGGCATGGAGAAATGCTTGGAGTGGGAGACAGAAAAGCCAGAAAAGGAGGGAGACAAAGTTCCAAAGGAGACAAAGGAGGGAGACAAAGTGAAGAGTAACAAGCAGAATGGACAGAGTGAGTAGGTGAAAGGAAGAAACAGAAATAAGGAATTAAGGCATTGGGTCCTCTGTGGAAGACTGCTCTTGCTAAATGAACAGACAGATACATGTGCCACAGCAGTCTCCAGACCCCCCAGATGGATGGGGGCTCAGTAGTAAACTTATTATCAGTGTGTACACAACGATGCAGCTCAGCAGTTTTGTTACTGCTGCTGAGTTGGTTCGTTAAGTTTTGTTTGTTCAAGAAACTCCAAAGTCATGGATTATACTGAAGAAAACAATTACTATTCTCTCATACAGTGGTACTAGGGTCTGCACTTAAGTTTACAAGTAAATGAGCAGCCATTTCTGAAAACACAGGCTTTGGGATGGCTGGTTTTCACAGAGCATGAAGATCTCACTGCTCTTTTTAAATGCAATCTGCAGCCTTACCACAGACGTCCCAGTAGCTTTGTCTGTAGTACACACTATGTGCAATCCAGCCTGGCTGCTGTTGTCAAAAAGCCACTTCCACACACCCTCTTGCTCCCTGACACAGGGTCTGGTGATGAGGCTCTCCAACAAGAAAGCTCAGTTTGGGGTGGAGAGGATTTTAATTTTCCACTCTGCCTCTGCTCTGACTCATGCAGGATACAGGGGAAGCTGCAGGAGTGCAGGCAGGGAGAGGCAGCAGGCAGTTTCTGTCAGGCCAGCCTCTACTTATATTACACTACTGTGGTGGGAAACTGCACCTTTAATGGCACCAAGACTTGTATGTCCACATCACCTGGTGCATCTACAGATGTACATGTAGAAACTTCTACTAGAAGAGCCCAGAAGTTACCCAAACCACAATAAGCCACTTAGGCAGAGTAGACAGTCAGGCTGGAGGTAGAGAAACAGAAAAGAAAAAAGGCACAAAACCCCCAAACAACCAAAAAAATCCCCACAAATAAAACCCTACCAGTGAAACAGCTTCAGTATTACCAAGAAAGCTGTAAAGTATACTTTAAAAATTCAGATATGACTACACTCCCCCTACCAATTTCCTCTGTGATGAAGTTAAAATGAACATGACAGCTGTGTTCTCTCAGATAAAGGGAGGAACTGTCATAAAAAGCAGAATTTTTGCACTTTCCATTCATGCCCAGCAAACAGTTTGTGTGACATGGATGCTGCACTTCCTCACGTGGCTCTGGGCACCCTTTTGAGATCCTGGGAAGCACATGCATACACAAACAAGTGTGTTTTAAAATAGACAGCAGTTCCTGGCCACAAATCACAACAAATAAATGACTTCTGAGGGACCTTTCCTCCAGCCCTGACCCAAAGATTACCAATTGACTCCCATACCCATCACCTGTGTCCTGAAGTTCAGTTGTCCCCTTCACCCCAGCCTTTTGTAACCAGAGGCAATCCAATTAGAGGAATTCAAACCAGCTGGAGCTGGACCAAACAGAAGCTGAGAGTAGTAACAAACAGCCATGGTGTTCTCCTGGTAAGTGCACTTCAACACATCCACTGCATCCCACACTGGGACCTATGACTGATCTGCCAGGCACTGCAAGCTCTCCATGCCTTTTGCCCACCTCCATGATACAGTTGTCACCCAACCACCTGTGTGCTGTTCCTGTCTAAATCTGTGCACCACTGTCTACATCACTTTCTCCTCTTTCCTTTCTGCATGTGAAGAACAGGCTCTCTTTGAACACGTATCTGTGATTTTGTATTTGGCCTTACACTGTGCAGTTTCCTAAAGGAAGTTCTGTTCAAGTCTGAGATCCCCTTAACCATGTCACATAGACCAGCTGTGCAAACCAACACCACCTTCCTCTTTCTCTGCAGAGTACTGTTCGATCTTCACAAGCTGAAATACTGCTGTTATACTGATCATTTTAAAGGAAGAATAAACTTGAATGGGCAAGACTAAGCCACTGCCTTCTGTGATCACACTACACACCTGTGCTTGTGGCTGCTGCTCCAACCATCTGTCCAGGCTTGTCCACAATAATATATGGGTTATTAATGACTGAACTAGTAGAGCCTTGCTTCATGTGCACCGGAGTGGACGTTGGGGTACGAGGTAGCGGAGATGGACTAGGGGTCGATATTGGAGAACCTTAAGAAAAAAAGTCCAATGCTTCTAGCTTGTAAATGTTGTAAGAACATAAAAACATGGCAACAGTAGTACTTTTTAAAATGGCTTAGGAAAGGAACATTTTTTGAGGATGCATTTTCCAGCCTGAGTGAGATCACAGGCCTTGGAGAAGGAAAGAGGAGACACAAGGAAAGGAAAAGGCATCTAAAGCACTGTGGTTCATACCTACCCTGGATGTGCTCTGCCTACCAGGACAAGCAGGGGTCCAAGGGAACTTGAGAAGTCATCTGGTCCATCCCTGAATCCTAAGGGATATTACCTACATCATTCTCACTGTCAAGGAGATGAAGGGAGAGAACTGAGCTCTCCTTCCCTTGTGCAGCCCATGGTACAGGCATTCAGAGCCTTTTGGGAACTGAGAATTCATGTCAAAAGGCTGTGTGGTACAGCAGCCATCAGGCAGGCATGAGCACTCGAGTCCCTCCACTACTCTAACTACAGCAGAAACCCTTGAAATCAAACAGTAAAATGTGAAACTTCTGGGTAACAGGGCCAGGAGAGAGAAAAACTAGAGAGGAAAAAAGCTGCATGAAGGGGTAAACAAGAAATACAGAGAAAAGAACAGGCAAGGAAGTGATCAGAGAAAGGAGACAGTAGCAAGCACCAAGCTTCAACTGCCTGTAATCTACTTTCTTAGCAGTGGTTGACAATTAAAACAGAACATAAATTCTGATCAAATAAAATCCCCATGTCAGTTACTGTTTTGAAATCTGAAAGGAGTAACGTTCCTCAGCAGTCAGCAGAACCTTGGAAAAATATTTAGCAGAGTAACATTTAAATAGCAAAGATCAAGAGACAATAGTCCAAAGATTTTAAGAAAGATAGGATGGCCCCTGTAATTCTTGCTTTGTGGGAAGCCTTGAGAAAAGAGGATCAAGAGAAGAGCTTATAAAGAAAGAAAGCAGCACTAGGCATAGGTTCAAACGTAAATCAACCTGAGTACAGTTTTAAGATGTCAAGGAACAATATTGAAATTTAGATAACAAAACTCCAAACCAGACACACTTTAAGAAAATTATCTGGAAGCAGATCACCAGAAATTACACATACTGATTGCTAGTGCTTCCTCCTCTCTACCATGAAGACCAGAAAATGAAGAGATGCAACAGGTCACCTTTCAGCTTCACAACAAGTGCCATGGTGAGCTGCACATTAACACTTTCTAATGTAAAACATCATCCACCGGATGGCATAATGCCCAAGCAGGGAAGGGACCACAGGTAAAATGAGCAAAATAGCACCTTGCCCATGTTTGGTCTGGAAGCTGCCACATTCCTCACTGCAATCAGCTGGCAATTTAATCCAACACAGTGAGGACTTTTGGAAAAAGGAGACCAAAGCTGCTCTGTCTGAGATGTGGCAAGTGCAAGAGGACTGTTTGAATCTACAAGGCTGAACCTAATTATTTGCCCAATAATCAGGAAAAAAATTTCTTTTTAATCCATCCCAGCTGTCTGAAAGCAGGGAGAAGAATGGCTTCTTCCTACATAAAAATACTCCACTTGGAAGATGTGTCCTTGCCTGGGCCCTTCTGTGGGTAGCAGTCAGTTCAAGACCATCTATTTAATAATTAGACTCATTCAAGAACAGCTCTCATCCTGCTTTTGATCTGTTGTGAAGCATTTTGCACTTGTTTTTTTTTTTCCTTTAACATTAAGAAGTGTGTTCAGCTCCTTATTCTAGAGTCTCCTACTGCCTGATGTTCAAAGATGGCAGAAAATCAGGGGAAGGACACAAAACAAGTCCAACTGGTTCACTCTCTTGTTTTCCAGAGGGAAGTACTCAGGGAAGTAACTAACATTCACCTGATACAATCTTGCAACTCATGGTGATAGGCTGGAAGGATTTTCCTGGTGACTCTGCAGGGCTTGGACTCTGACCTTGAGGCACTATTTTACAGCTAGCTGCAATGGGTTGAAAGGCTGAATTTCCATGAGAGCCAAAGGCAACTTTCTGTGTGGCTAACTTGGTGGGAGTCCGTTCTATCGAAGATGGCAGGGAATAAAACGCGGCATGTCTTTCGGTTTCAGCATTCCCAGAGAATCCTGATTAAAACAGGGAAAAGAACACAAATACTTCTTAGGGTGACACATCTAATTCCTTACTGTGCTTCTCTACGTGAACAAAACTCAGGTAGGACAAACACACTCTTGAAGGAAGGAAGGAAGGGAAAGGAACTGGTGGGAAACACTGAATGAGGAGAAAGTGGGGTAGGTGATTCCTCCTGTGCAACCCTGTTGGATTTGTTGGAACAAAAGAATAAAATGCTACCATGCACAGCCTCTTCAGCTGTGGCAGGTGAGCAGTTACTTCTTACATTTTCTTGGAATGACCTTTCCACTGACCAAAAGCTGCTAGTAGTTTCAAGTGTCCTCGGTTAGGGCTCCACAGGACTAAGGCTGGAACTCCTCCACAGAGAATCTCCCAGTGTGCATTTTGGAGTAAGAGCACACAGAGACAACCTACTGCCTTTTGAGCTGGGTTAAGGAATCCACTTTACTTGCTGTAGATGGAGATCAATTAACCTGGAGCTTCCTAGAGAAGCCACTGCGTGTCAGCCTAAGGAGGAGGCAGGTTTACTTCCTTTGTATTGGCTGTAGCACTGCTCACTAAAGGTGCTGCAAATCTTTCTGTTGGAATAAAAAACCTGTGCATTTAAAATTTGGTTGTGTTTGTCCTTTTTTGCCACAAGAAAAAAAGCCACATTTAAACAGCAGACACAACATTCTTCTTGCTGAACCCGAACACCACTTGGTGACATCACGGCGCCTACAAGGAAGCACAACATGCCAGGCACCAGCTTTGAGCACAGGAGTGTGGGGGTAAAGGTATTTTGAAACACAAAGTTTCTCAACTAGGGAGTGCAAACCATAACAGACACCCTTGTTTCTCAGGCCTGGTAACCACGGTCTGTCACACAAGCCCTGACACCATGTGCTTCAGAAAATAAAGCTACATGCTACCAGAGAGAGGCACAGCTTTTCCAGCTTCATGTAAGCCCCAAATCCCAGCAGAGTGCCCATGAGGCCAGCACTAGCTTGTTTCAGACAATCCAGAGAGAGGATCCTAAGCCATGAACTGATGTCCCGCCACAGGCACTGCATTTCTTGATCTTCCATGGGAAGGCGAGAACGAGACCCTGACATGCAGAGATGCCATCATTCCTCAGACAAAAATACACCACCCTTTTTAACTTTTTTCAACAGTACAGTAACTACAGTTTGTAGGGATTTCTCTTCCCCCATAGTCAACTCATGTTAGGCACCAACAGATATACTGAACACACCACTAGACCAATTCCTTAAATGTATGTAAGACAAACAGAAACCTAAAAATACCTCTGAAAATAGTCTGCTAAGAAAAGAACCCAGAGGTGCTATTCAACCACCTTATTTCAACCTGCATCTGCTGTTGCTCCATATTCACTACATTTAGCAAAACAGAGACCGTACAATAAGCTTCAGATAAAAAAAGGCAAACAAAATCCAACATCAAATAATCTATAACAATTTCTGAATTATAATTCAGAACACATTGAGGAAATGACCATCTGCAGTGAGCAAGGAACAGGTAGCACTGGCAACCTTGAAGGCATAAGAGCAATAAAGAGAAGGTATCCAGAAAAGCCAAAGTTTCAAGAACTCAAACTTCAGTGACACCCATTTGCTTTACCTTTGTCCACAGAAGCATCTGGGCTGGAGTCCCGCAACTGTTTAATTGGTGAAGAAGCTTTGACTGGTGCTGGAATACTCAATGGCAGTGATAAAGTTGTAGGAACATCAGAAAGTTCAGACTCTGAAGACTGGGAGAAGAGATACTCCTCACCAAGGGAATGCCTGTGGAGCTCCACATCCACTACCTTCCAAGAACAGGAGAAAGGATATTAGTGATTGGTAGTAGGTAAAGATATAAAAAGTGAAAACAACTATGCCTTTTTATTTTAATGCCTAGAAACCTCTCTTTCCTCCACCTCTGCCTAACATTTCCATTCATTTCAGGGACAGTTCCCAAAGATCCAGCAGCACTTAAGACAAAACTTTGCAGTATTCAGTCCTGAGAGTAAAACAGCAACATCTCCCACTCCATGGGAAAATCTGAATCGTAAACACTGGAAGGATTACAAGCATCCCACTAATAAGGAAAGGACTGCATTCCCCTGTAGGGAAAGGCACAAAACTGCAGCTTGCCTTTTCTGGCTTTTTTGATAAGACCTTGAGAAACACACCACATGATCTACTCTTCAAAAGTGTTCTTCAATCACAGTAGACATGTCACATTAATGTTTTCTCTACAGACTGAAAAGCTGAAGTAATGCAATTTCACCATAAAAATTTCTATTCACTACAATACAACAAGGGGAAAACAATATCAAGACAATTTTGGGAATATAGCAAACTCTGGGTCATTAATTCATTTATTTAAGAGTTTATTTTCCATTAAGGTACTGAATTTGACAGACACAGAAATTCAGTTGTACTTAATATACTGCAAAATTTCAGCAGAATAGTTTGCTGATCCCTTTAACTTAAACTCTTTACATATGAGCTCTGTAGCACATCAGAATGCAAATCAAAACATTTGGTACCAACAGCTTCAAAAAGAAATACAAATTAAAACTGTAGTACAAACTAAGTTCTTTCTGAAAGAAATGCTGAAACAGTCTCCCCTGAACCAGCAAGAGGAAAAAAATGACTCTTGTCATGAATAGTGACAAGGTGTCATAATCATTTCATCCATCAAGAGAGCAAAATCTACATTCTAGAAATCGTGAAATCAAATGGGTCTGACTCTGTGCTTAGTCCTGTGCATCTTTTCTTTTTAAACATCCTTAAGGGACTCAAAGTACAACACCCACAACCCTCTGACTCACCGTTTCTGCACCAAGTGTCTGCAGGCCTGTGTAGGTCCTGTCCAACTGAGTAAAACAATACAATACATTAACCAGGGTAAAGCAATACATTAGCTAGAATTTACAACACAGATTGTTTGAAAGGAGTTCACACTGTGTAAGTTGAGCAGCAGCACATACAATTTTCTGAGGCCACAAGGTCAGAAGTCTGCATGCTGTGTTAAGTGCCCCTCTTCTGCAAAAAAGCCAACCATGACAAAAAGCCCACACTAAAACGGGAAGGAGCAAAAGAGCTGAAGGAAATGAGATTGCTGAGGAAATACTATTCCAGTCTAAGAGGAGTACTCAAGCAGTGCCCTTTTTTATTCCTCATATCAATATAATGAAATGATAATGAGAAAAACTCAGAGATTTAAACTGACCAGCACAAAGGCTACATTTACACTACAGTTTTTGATTAAATAAACTGTTAACAGTTATTTAACTGATATCAGCTGATAAAGAGGCATAACATGCCAGGGGTATCTATTAAGATACCTATAGAGAGAAGCTGGGTTTGACAAGCTGCCAGCCACAGAGGAGTGCTCAGCTTACCCATATCCCCTCACAGCAGCCACAGGCTCAGCACACGAACAGCAAAGGTTTGCTGATTTGAGCTCCTGTGTGCCAAGGACTGGCTCAGTTTTCTGTAGGTTGGGCCTTCTTCACTGTCCATCATAGTCTTACCAATTTCTCCCCAAGTTGTATCTCCCCAAATATATGTTACTCATTATCTGCATTAAATGTTCCCAAGCTGCAGGGGAATATCTTCAACCTCCTCTACTGTCTGTATTTGGGGTTGCAATAAGGTATCTACATTAGCATGTAATTCACTAATGCAGGCAGAGTTTAAATAAAATTAATGCTGCTCAAAGAAACAGGAGACTAAACCAGCTCAGGACTTGAGTCTGCTAATGCCAGGGACTACTAATTAAAAGGAAAACAAGACCAATGGCCTAGTTTTCCAGCACTGCTCCATACTATGAATCTCACTGAGTGCTGCAGGAGTGAGTGGGTTGGAAAAGAAAGCTCTCCTCGAAAGAACACGGACAGAATGGGAAATCTCAGCCCTCCCTGCCCAGTCTAACACCATAGATAATCACTAGCTGATACGTGCAAGTGCTGAAGGAACAGCGCAGACAAAGCAGTCACTTTACCAACAGAAAGACAGCCCTGCAGCTCTGGCAGGTTAAAGCCAGTGAGAGTAGGATAAAAACCTCAAACTGTAGCGAAAAAACAGTTAAATGCTTTGCTGCTCTGAGCAGAATCAACTCCAGCTGCTGTAAGGCTGAGTTCCCTGGCTACTGCATCGACTCCAATACAGACACAAGCGCTCGGAGCCTCTTCCAGACTATGCAGGAGAGCTCATTTAAATGCCTTTCTCTAAAGTATTTTGTTCAAATACCTTCAAATTGTGTATGATATCAATCCTCTTGTTCTGGCTATCCTTGAAGTGTATCTGCACTCTCACAGGGAATTCTCCCCAGCCTCTCCTGGTCAGGTGAAATGGAGGTTCTCTGGAAACAAATGGTGATTACAGTTTGATGCAGAAGTGGTAGAGCTTTCACCCACCTCTTTTTCAAAAAGCCAAAGACTGTTTCTCTAGCAGACAACTAAAACTATCTTCAGGCCTGCTATTCAACACAGAGGGAATGTAATCACAGCAATGAGAACTTTATGACTTTGGACAGCTGAAAACATACTTAAACTTTGCACAAGGGGACAGGGAAGAAAATGGTAAAAAGCTGCTGGGTGAGAGTCATGGGAAACAACAGTTTTATTTTAAAAAGAAAAGAGTCTGTGTTATGTCATATGTCGAATGAAAAATACTTATTTCAAAAAACCTCAAGCCAGCTCTCAGGACACAGCTGCAAGGTGAGTTTTAAATGCAGCATTTTGCAATCACTTCCTGCTGTTCCCAATCTAGCAGCAAGAAGGCACATGCTTCATACAACACCCAGAGAACAACATACAGACAACAAATCAAAATTAACTCAACCACTCTCCTTCTCCAAGCTGAAAAAGAGGAGTGTATTTATCTGTAACATTTACTGTTACTTTGTATTTCAGCTTGTTATTGTAAATCCCAAATGTAGTTTTGCAACAGAGCAAAAGGTGAGAGGTTTATAGGCTATTTTTAGTCCAGAACATTGATGTTCACTAAGATGACCGAGACTCTGACACCAGAAATCAATTAACCAGATGGGATTAAAACAGAAGACAAACAGTGCTGACATCAGAAACTACTGGAAACTGAGTAGAACACAAAAAGACAGCAGTCAAGTGTAATTTGGTTACACAAGAACCACAAGGGAGTTTGCTTTCGTCCTGCTCAGGGTTGTCTTCTCAAAAACATTATTGAGCCATACAAACACTTCTTAGGTTAAGTCTTTCTGGAGTTGCCTTTCAGTAGTCTAATTTTGCCAGATGTAGGTTGCCATTCTGTACCCAGGCAGTCCTCTCATACCAGAGGGGAACTGAATGTCCTGAGCAGAATAATTTCTTTGGGAAGACACCAAGTACTTTGAAGGCATCCTCCCTCTTTCTTCTTCAGAAGAGAAGGATGAAAGAACTGACAGGGAATTTCCCTGCAGCAGCTAACAGAGAGCTGACCTTGCTCATCTCATCAGGGTCACAGCTTGGAAAAAAGGTTTGGAATACAGGTCTGGGAAGGGATAGAGAAGCTGCCCTGTTTCTGAGCACCAGCACCATCACACTGATGGGAAACTGAAGCCAACACCACTGATCCCACTACCATGGAGAAATATTTGGGAGTGTGGCATAATTTCTTGCCCAAACACACATGTAGCATTAAAAATATGGGCAAAACAGCTTGATTAGGCTCCTCTTTTTTTTTCCACAATGTAATACATGTTGGAAATGCACAAACCCATATGAATAACACGAAATGAAACAACTGAAAGAAGGAAATTTAAAAAAAGTTTGTTTGGCACATTTTCTACATAAAACTCACTTATTTTTACCAATAATTTGGAGTAAGCCAAGTCAAGACAGAGGTTAAATACACACATGGAATACTAAACCAGGAAAAGAAGTTGCTAACTTTCCAAGAAACTTGGCACTGTAAGCCTGGCAAGCATAAAGAGTGGAATAGTGACAGGAATAATTCCTTATTACCTCACTTCTACCAGGTCATTAGGTTTGTAACTGGGATGGAGGAAGAACCAAACTTTCTTGACAAAGTGATTTATGCTGGGTTCTCTCCGAGAGCCTCGGACATACACCATCCATTTATGGGTTGACTGATCATTTTCTTCTCTCTTGTCAGGGGGAATGTACCTGGCAAAGAAAATAAAAAACAAACAAAAGATAAAAATCTCAAAGAGACAAATACTGCAAAAAGTATTTTGGCAAAGTTTTGGCAAAAAAACTGGGGATGGTAAAATGCCTGTGGGAAACTTGCCCCCTGTGCAGTTCTGCTCATTTGTCCTTACTCTGACAGTTCATCCAGGAACAGATACAGGTCCCATAACCTACTCTACTCTTCTAATAAATTTTCTCTATTTTAATGCATAGCTCCCATACGAAATCACCCATTTAAACATTTGTCTCCTAATTGGGATAACTTAATTTTAACATTCTACCATGGTCAGACTCTTTTTCCCATCCTATTCTGAGATGCCAAGCAACAAAACTGCACCAGAACACAACATACAACTCTGTTACCACACATACAAAAAATAACAACCCTTCTTGGAAATTTTTAAGAAACTTTGGAGGCAATACTTAGTTCTGGGTACAGCCTTAGGCAGATTTTTGAGATGCAAGTCTAATATTAGGCTTTGTCTGCAAATGTCTGATACTTTCTATGCAAAAGACTGACTTGAGTAGTGCAAGGGTGGAGAGCTAAAACCTGGAATTGTTCACGGTTTCCTAAAATTAATGTGTTTTTTCACTAATTTCCTCAAAGTTCAAAAGTTTTGTATATTTACTGGTCAATTTTTTTTAAAAAATACCTTAAACATTCATTTATTCAGATTATTCTGGGCTTTAACAATTTTCCTCATTCTGGTGGTTTGGTGCATTGTTTTGGGGTTTTTTTGTTTAAAAATAACCCCCCACTACTCCTATGGACACACTGAATTAGCCAACTAATTCAATTAACCAACACACTGAATTAAGACAACTTGCTTTTCCAATTTTCATGGGGAAACTTCAGATTTCTAACAGATGACAAAAGGCTGAAAGATTTCCCTTGAGAAAAACAGATCTCTGAACTTCCCTATTTATACATATATAAATAAAACAACTACTAAAACACCTGTTCCTCCCAGAAAAAAAGCTCATGCAGACACTCAAGGAGAGCTGCCTTGGCTACCGTGATTATTCAAAGACAACATCTCACACTGTGACAGCCTAGCAATTTTATTTGTCTCCTGATTTTAACCTGCTATTCCATTTAATCCTGAAATAAAGGACTGTCCCTCAGGCTCTGGATACTAACTTGGAGACGTTGCCAACCACAATCGTTTTCTTCACATAAAGCCGTGAAGTTTCATCATTTGACAGTCCGGCATTTCGTTGTCCTGGTTTTTGAGAGCTTGAAACACCCGAACTGTCCTGAGGGTAGGGGAAGAAAAAAAAGGCAAACAAAAACCCAAACATTCCTCTTAAACATCATTTTGTTTGGTACTAGAAATGTAAGGTGTTGTTAAAAAAATAAACCTGCATAAATGAAAGACCAACAACGAATCAACCCTAAAAATACCTAAATTGCTATCCAGGCACGTTCAAGCCACTCAGGCATGAACAGTGCTCTCCTACCTAGCCAAGAGTACATGGCATGGCTTAGCTGAGCAGACATTGTGAGACATCACATGGATCTGAGCCATGACTTCAGTTTGGTATTCAAAAGCACTGCTACTGCACTATCTGAAAAAATCAGGCACTGCTAGAATGGCATCATGTTGGTCACTAATCAGAAACAAAGCTAAACATCCCACAAACTGTGGCTGAAAATCTAAATCTTTCTCATTCCCAGACTCTCCTGCTTTGAAAGACTCTGATGCTGCTTCATGGTGAAGAATCAAGGCTGGGCTCGAGACAGGAATTCAGCAGGGAGAACAGCAGCCTCAACACATCACTGACGTCTACGTAAACCCACAAATCCACCACAATGCTTGGGGCACAATAAAACCAGCAATCTTGTAACACAACTCCACCTATTAAGTAGCAGCCAAGACTCCCTTGTAAAATGATATGACCACCCACGGTGCCAACACAAGTGGAACTGTTGTTTGCATGGGAATGAGAGGCTTTTCTATGACTCTTGGATGAAGTGGCTGTCTAGAGAATAAGGGCCTGCCATTCTCTAGTGACCAAGAGAGCTGGTGCTGCAGCTTCCTGAAGTGCCCTTCACTGAGCACTCACCAGATGAGGGTCAGTGTGGGGAGCAGAGGATTCATTAGGAACCATTGCCCCTTCTCTGTTAAGTCAGTGATGCCCCAAAGTGGAGCAAGGAGCTGTAGAAGGCTGGGATGGCTCCTGCTTGTCACTCCCTCAGTCACCTCTGGGCCAAGGGCTGTGTCAGTCCAAGATGTACCAACGTCTTACACCCAAGCAATGGAGCTGCTCTATCAGTGCCCTCAGTGCAAGAAACAAGTTCTGTTGGTCTGCTGGGTTAGGATATAGGTGGGTTCACATTCCGTATGGTGTATCTGCCTTCTGCCAGAGACCCCAGGCAGGGCTTCAGCAAACTGCAGCCCTGTTTTCAAGGGTGTCACATTGCTCAACAGGGGCAGAATCATTGCTCTCTCTGCCATGTATTACTGCAACTTGTTCACCTGCAGAACACAGCCATTTTCACTGAGATATTCATCCCTGGCTTGGGTTAGGGGCCGTACTCCTCTGGCACGCCTGACTGCCTAAATGAACTGAAAGGAAATGGAAGACTTTCATCTCAACTACTGAGGCACATTTCACCGGCAGACAGTGACTGAGCCTTCCTAGTGGAGCCACCTGCAGCCAAATGAAGTATTTGTGTGGCTGCATGGTGAGCCATAAAGGGAACGGATCCAGGCCAAAAATAACCCAATAAAAAGCACGAGGGAACAATGACCGAAGGTATCCTTAACCTGGGTCAGTCTGGTTCAGTTGAGCAAACAGTGGTATTATAATGCACAACAGCAAGCAGCACTATCAACAGAAAACCAACTCAAACTATGCACTTGGGCTCCACCAGCTCACACTCCCAGGGTGAACCAATCCTCTAGTGTTACTGTTTTCACCACAGGCTGCTGAGGCCAAACCCCTCCAGCGGATCAACCTCTCCAAGCAATGCAGTCCCCATAGGCACCCAGGGCCAGGCAGCAGCATTACTTCCTAAAAACACTGCTGAGAATGACACATCCTGCTCTTCCCTCCAGGCTCTACCCTCCTGACCTGACTTCCATCTGCACAGCAAAGCCCCTTGCTCAGGCTGTGAAGCTCCTCCTTGCCCAGATGCTACAGCCAGATAGAGGCAAAGCTGTGCTGACACCACTCTCCCCAGGGCCTGCTGAGCTGCTGGGCAGGGCTGAGTTAAGAGGAGTTACCCACATCACAGACACTTCAGTTGGCCTTACAGCAAAGCCAGGCTGAGGGAGTGGGATCAAGCAGTTGGAGAGGGCAAGAAACAGATCTTCAGCAAGGTGGGTGAAAACATGAAGAGCTCCAGGTGCCAGCACTGAGTCCACAGAGCACACACCTCCAACAACTTGACCACCACTCGAGTTTTACTTTACCCGGCCAGCATTTCTGCTCTGTCTCTGGTCCAGGCTGTTTGCCAGCCGCTCCTCTGTGTCCAAGTTGCCACTGTCTTTGTCCAGGAGAAAGTCATTGTGCTGAGAGAGCGAGTCGCTCTCCGAGTGGTTGGCAGAAGGAGTGTCTGAGCCCTGGTTAGCTGGAGATGATGATCTTGAGGGTGATTCCAAAAATTTCTTGATTGAAGGGTGATTAAGAATTGTTGTATCACAAGACCTGGTGCCCTGCAGAAAAGAGGCAGATCTGGTCACTGTAACTCTGCAGCCCAGATAAAAACAAAGCTGTGCCAGAACAGAAAAAGTCAATATATGAAAGAAGAGCAAATATTTAATCAGCTGCCCTGCAAGAGAAACACACACTGCAGAAGATAAAAGCTTAAAACAGTTCTACAAAAACAGCACCACAAATTGAATCTGTTCCCTTAGGCCTTTTGATCTCAGAAACACATCAGGTTTTGGAAAGGAAGACTGCAGCCTACTCAAATACCTACAAAGTCCCTTTGTAAGTCACATCTTCTCTTCCTGTGCAGACACCTATGGTCTCTCACCACACACAGGAAGGCCACAGCTGCCCAGCTCTTGCAGGCAAGCAGGGTACTAAGTGCACAGGGCTTTGTAGCTTTAATACTCACTGACAGTCTTGTCAACACCTGTGAGGCAAGCTACACATATTAGCACCCTGTCTGCTCCTAAGGCTTAACGGAGGATAAATAATAATGTGCTTAGACATGCTTGCAAACTTCCCTCAAAACCGACATCTTAGAGCTAATCTTAGATCCTCCTAAACCTGCAAGGAGCATGACAGGGTGGGCAAGTGTTTAAATCTCTTTTGTTTTCTTCGTGACTGTGAAAAAGACCTTTTTTGATTCCTGCATTTACCTTTAACCTCAGAAGTAGAAGGAAAACACCCATTACTCAAAGCAAGTGCCCCTCAGCCACTTCTTGTCCCAGCTGCCACATCCTGGTTTCACCATGAACCAAGTCAGGTGAAACACCCCTCTGCCAGCAGCAGAGCACAGCCAGCCAGCTTTGCTGCAGCTCCTGAAACCCCTGACACACCAGAGTGGCACTGACAACTTTTCTGATAGGCAGTACCAGCTGAAAGAGGCTTCTTCCCTGCCCAAACCACCTGGATCAACAAACCTGCCACAATTATTCATGGGGAGGGGGTAGGTCACAAAGAAAAACAATTTAAGAAACTAATTTGGGATTTATTTGTTGCTTTATTTGTTTTATTATTGGTTTTTTTTTTCTTTTCCTTTGCATGTTTATTTTTAATCCATGTCAATTCCCTGATCCAAAATTCTGCCAACACAATGGAGGGAGTGGTGTGGGGGTAGACATCAGCACCCCTATGGAGCAGCAGAACTGCCTTCAAGAGGTGGCAGCAGGAGTGGAGTTAAACATTGTCTCACTTTGGTCTTTAAAGGATCATTTGAGAACATTCTTTCCAATTGTCCATTACGTACACAAGCAAAGCAATTAGCAGCTCTCAGTTACCTGCTTAACAGAGTTATATCCATATATCCAACAGCAGGGACACACAAGTCCAGAAAAACACCAGACCCCAAACCAAACCACCACCGAGAACCTCTTCTTTTGCTCATCAAGTAAAATGACCAACACCTTGTCCAGTAATTTGTGGAGAAACATAATAAAGTGTAACCATGAGGCCTCATAAGACTCAAAGCTCAGCTGCACTGGGTTCCAGAACTGTTCATATTTAAGAGAACAGGTCAGGAATTTGTTAATCATCTTCCTAGAAGTTCAGAAATTCAACTGCAAAGACTCCCGTTCTACCAGAAGCAGAAACAACACAATCATTCACCGCAGAGTCAAACATCCATCAGCAGCAATTAAAAACAGACAACAAAGAAAACTGAAACCAGTAACAATTTCAAAATAAAGAACTGTTTTAGCCTGCATGCAAATGAGGACTTTTAGAAAAAACTCAAAATACAATTGAAAATACAGCTACTCTAGCCATAATGACATAAAAACTACTGGAAAACTAAACAATGCAAGGAGCTGCCAGTAAGTTTTGTGAATACTTCAAAACAATTACAAACTTACTTATTTCTGGCACGTGTGAAAATCAGCAGGGAAAAAATGAACACCCTACATGGCAAAACAAGGGACAGTACAGCTCTTGCAGACACATGGGACACATTAGATAAAGGCACTTTCAAAGATCAGAACTTAGATCACATTCTTCAGCTGCCCACACAAAAATCAAGGGGGGCAGAGGGATCTCCAAGTCTCCCAATGCTTCCACAACTTTTTCCAACTCCAGTTGCTCAACTCAAGGTCAATGAGAGAAAAACAAGCTGAACTTTTTTCTTTTTACCCAATTCCAAGGCTTCTGGAAATCACAGTAAGGAAATCAGAAGCAGCATTGAGAGCCACTGCTTGGAAGAGAAATTCTTATGGGACCAGAGTGAAACTCATCCTTGCAACATTCACTTGCAGCTTCCAAAAATCAGCTCAGATCTTTACTGGAAATCAGATCAACTCCCTGAACTGAAAGGATGGTAATGAAATACCTACACTGGTAATGAACTACATGTCATTTGGGAGTCTGCACAAGTCATGAACACCCTGCAATTAGCAGTCATTAAGGGCAGAGTGCTCAGAACTGGGGTTTAACTAAAAGGGTTTGACGTTTTTTTTTGATCTTGTGAATTTTTAATCTCTCTGTGATATCTCTTTGATTTATCTCCTGCTCTACTGCAGGTTCACCAACCCTTTAAAACAGACTGGCTGCCAGGGTAAAGGTAGGATGGTTTCATGGCATTGCCCAACTCTCTGAAAATCTTGATTTTGTTTTTTTCTTTCCTGAGTTCCAAAACCCATCTCCTTCCACTCTCCTCCTGTGAAATGGGAAAACAAGTTCCGCACTTTTCAGGGTTTTGTCAGGACAAACTGCACAGTGTCTGACAAGAGATGTGCTCTCAGGCATGAATTGATGAAAAAAAAAAGGTAGAATATTTCAGAAACCAGAACCAGGGGTTGCTGAATAACTTCTCAACTGCCTCCTGAAGACTCCTCTCTGCCGAGTTCCTCAGGCCCAGCTGGTGATCACAGGTCTCCTCTTCCACTGCCACCCCAGTGCCAGTTTGCATTACACCATTTCATTACATCACACATCCAAACCAAACATCAGCTGAATAGCCAGTGAACTCCACACCTTCCTTTGCAAATATTCTCTCAAGTCTTATTATTCCCAGCGTAATTTTTACCTCTCCAGCTTTAAGGAGACCAGCAGATGCATAATAGTTGGCCACAATACAGGCACGCAGCTTATCCATCATCCTTCTTGCTTCAATCAGGCGCTACCAAAAGAAGAGATAATATTTAGTAAAAATAACCACTGCAGCCATCCCCAGACCCCCATACACCAGAATCTTAGATATTTATAAGAATAAAACATTTATACCTGATCTATAACTTCAATTTCATGTTCTTTACTCTTCATTTCCACGGCAAACTGTTCTTTTATAATAGTCTCAATCTTCTGCACAGTAACATCTCGTGCTGTACGAGGCCACACATGGAAAATAAAGAATGAGGAAGTATTTACATTTCTATGTTTGAGGTTCTATTTGAAAACAGAAAGATCAGCCATCACTATGGAGTGAGAAGTGAAGGGATAAGAAGTTCAGCACACACACACAATAAGGGAAGGATCATTTTCCAACAAAAGAAAGTTATTCCCCTTAACAAAAACCACATGTATCCCCTAAAGGCTGGAGAGATATTTTTCCCTTTTAGATCTGAGATGACAAGTAACAGAAAATGGGAAGAACAGGACCAGTTTGTTTACTTCTGTCTCAGAAAAGCTGTAAACAGTAAGAGGAAAACTCCAACGTGCTGCAGCCAAGCGCAGTTACTGCTGTGATTGCTCAGGAACAAGCTGGAACACCATGGACATTTTTCTGCTCTCCTTGGCCAGATTCACATCCAGGAAATTTACACCACATCACACAAGAATAATAAAGCAAACTCATACTTTATATGTCCAGCACTGGCACGAAGTGCAGCCTGCTCTGGAGTGTCTACAAGCCATTTATTACTCACAAAGGAAACTGTATTATCAAAAGCTGGTCTACCTCTTACAAAATCCTCTTCCAGCACAGCAGTCAAACAAATTTAGCCTTTCAGCAGGAGTTTACTGACCTCAGTGGAAAGTATGTAGTTTTAGATTTCAAACTGTGCAAATGCCTTACAGCAAATTAGTGGCTAAGAACGAAACTGGCACATTATTGTATTTTTTTAGGACATGTATAAACATAAGAACTGTTCCTTTTGCTCTACACATACTGTAGACTTTAATAATTGCCCTTCCTTTGTCACCTCCATTACATCAGGGGGGTTCAAACAACAATTGTTTTTATAAAGTTCAAAGTAAGAATCTGACAAAGCAGGAATTATCCTTCTAGAAGAAAGCTTGGAACAGGTGCTCCAGCCTGTGCCAGAAATACAGTGACCCCACTGCAAAGCAGATCAGAGACACAGCCTGGGCTTCTCTGGAAAAATTTCACATTGTTTTTACATAGAACAGAAGGCAACAGCACCAAGACTGGCCTGAGCTTCAGAGGAAGCAGATGTTTTCCTAAAAGGTATGTATCTGTTTGAAGAGGTTTCTAATAGTACACACAAAAGAGTAAAGAAATTAAAAGCAAGTGAAAACCTTGCCAGTATGTTCCAGACAGCACACATAATTTTACTGTCTGATCAGTTACCTACAACAGAAGTGAGGCAACTGATACCTCTCTATGCAACAGGGATATGTTACATATTTTTAAGCATACCTATATATATATATACACACACACATATATGTATGTATGTATATTTATATATATATGTATGTACGTATGTATATACACATATATATTCTAGGACCATCAATAGTTCAAGCCTAGATTAAAACAGAATTACACTTGAATCTGTATGAGTAAGGCAAAATTAAAAACCAGAGGGATATATTTATCTCCAGCCATGAACACCATGCCTAGAAAATTCACATGTAAGGCTACACTTAAAATAAACCTAAACAGATTAAGGTATGAGATATATGGTTCAGACAGGGACAACTGCAACTCTTCCCTGAGAGATGATGTCATGCCACACCAACATTATGACAATTAAAGCACTTTAGCATTTGTGGTTATTCTACAGAGGCTTTTAAGAACAGTTTGTTTTCATATTTTTCCCAGCTTAGTGTCAACCACAGTCCCTCATTAAGACTGTGTTAGTGAAATTTCTGTACTTCAGGAATTGTAGTATTGAAAGCTGGAGACCTTTTATGAGCGGAATAAAGAAACCAATTTGGAGGAATCACCTGAGCAGAAAGTTCACTTTGGCAAGGACAGTTTTCCATGGCCCTGAGACTTTACCTGCTCATTATCAAGACCCTGTGAAAAGTTGCTTCACAAGCAGATTAAAAACCTGCCTGCAGTCCCTGGGACACTCCAGAACAGAGGGTAGTGACTTCTGGCAGCCAGACAGGGCAGGCAGCTGGGAGTGGTGACATGGCCAGGCACAGCACAGCTGCACTGGCCCCACTGTGAGGGGCAGACAGGGCCTGCCCAGCAACAAGTTCAACCCAGAGTTCAGTTCAGCCTCCTCACACTCAACCAGCTGTACACCATGCTCCAAAACATTACCCACGAAGCCAGCGTCTGTCCCTCTCCAACTGGCAGCTCTGGCACCTTGATCTATTCCTGGATCATGTTCAGATCCCACAGCCAGCCTCGGTTTTCTCACCTCCCTGTTCTGTCAGCTCTTCCCATCATGATCCTCTCACTAGCTGTGCTAAGCCAAAAACCACTAGCCTACTCCCTGTCCCCAGGGCAAGAAGCTCCACTCTCATTTGCCCAGAGACGACTGCAACCTGTCCCAGGCACTCTGCCAACAGGCTGGTTCCCAGAGCATATCCGAGCGTGCCAAACACAAACCTACTCATCCAGCTACTCTCTCCACTACACTTTTTTATCCACATCTCCTTCAGTCAGTTTCCTCTTCCTCCTCTCTTGCGTGGTTCAAGGGCCCTTCCTTCTCCCTAACTTATCCACTCTACACTGCTCCTTTCTGCTTTATTTGCCTGCTCTTGCAAACACTTGTCATATTCCAAGAGCCAGTCTGTGTACTGCAGGGTCATGGGTTTCTTCTGTCCCAAGTGCAAGGTCATGGATTTTTTTTCCCCTTCCCCACGCTGTGAGCTGCACTCCCCAAAACATAAACAAACTACCAATCCTTCCTGGAGCAGACTTCAACTGCAAAACAGATACACAGGCTGGAGCACACCTCAGCATGGGAGGATGCACTGGCAAGTACTTCAGCAAGCAACAGGAACCGAAGTACACAGCTGTGGCCCTGCAGAGCTCGTGCTCCAGCTGTTATCATGCACCAAAGTCTGCATTCTCACACTTTACTGTTGAGATAGCAGGTAGAGTTGACTCCTCGAATGGCACATCTTCACCTGGCTACACAGACGTATCGTTACCTGCCTGCTTCATGTCTGTCCTTTAGCCCCTTAGCTTCTGCTCCAGCCCTTTCCTGAAGGCTTGTGGACAACATGCATGCCCACAGCATTTCCAATCCCACAGCTCCTACCTGACTGTTCCGCTGCTTTGTGGCGCTTGTTGGGATGTGTGACAGTGATATCCTCATAGTCGGGGTCCTTCTCTGCGATCACTCTCTTGATCCCAGACATGTTCTCTGTTCCACTGGGAGGAAAAATAAAGCCTTAACGTTACCCATAGTGACCTTCTGGGCAAACGTCAACCTCTCAGCGTGGGGAGGCCTGCGGTGCACCCCAGGAAGAGCGGGCGCACCTCCTTCCGCAGGGGCTGGAGATGATCCTGGCTGCACAGCCGGGAGCTGTTTCTGTTCTGCACAGCCCAGGAGCCTCAAGTGCCTCCCGAGCACTGCGGTGTCCCACGGCCCCGGCGGGGCTGCAGCGGCACAGCGCGCCCCGCTGCTCGGGGTCCCCGCTGGGGCTGCGGGACAGCCACGGCTCCCTGCGCACAGGCACCAGCGCCCTGGAAAGGGGCACACCGGGTACCACGAGCACGTGGGGAGAGCCCAGCAGGGCTGCGGGGCACACAGGGCCGCCCCCGCTGAGAGCCGCTCAGCGCGGCCACGACCCCTCGCTGCGGGGGCAGCGCGTCTCGCGGGTGCGGGCGGGGCAGAACCGCAGCCGGGAGGTCGGGCCGAGGCCGCGCCGGGGGCCGGTGGCGGTGCCGGAGCCGCCGCAGGGCGCGGAGGGCGGAGGGCTGCCCGCGGCCGGTCCCAC